>CM069073.1:50535677-51135677 GCA_035220775.1 Malus fusca | reverse complement strand
TCTTCCGGCAGAATTTTGAAACAGATAAACTTCATTTATGTCTCCCTCATATAAGATAAAATTCCCCAAGGAGGCATTCGATTTAAGGCTCATCAGCCTTTGCAATGTGTTTTTCAAGATTGCCTCGAAGGTCATGGCCAACAGGTTAAAAAATAAGAGAATGCTTTGAATGATATGATTATTCTTTTCAAGAAGAGGTATAATATACAATCCTAAGCCTAATCAAATAGGGAAGAATAATTATAGGAGATTTCCCAGATTACACGGGATCCATTCTAAACTAGGAAATCCTAAATTATAGGAAACTATACAAGTCAACACTCCCCCTCAAGCTAGTGCATATATGTTTGTTTGGACCCAAATTTACATCATCGGCCTGTGAAATCAAGACCGTTGAGTGAGCATAGCTCCTGACTGTCGGATCAAGAAATAAAGGTCATTTTGTTATTATTAAAAGATAATGGTTTTTAAAGTTATGATTTTTATCATAATTATCTTTTAATAATGATTTATTATGAAAGATGAGATATATATCTGGAAGCACGACGGCACAACTGTCGTGTGAATGTGTGGATGGGATCGGATTCAAGTGACAGCCATCAGGATGCATGCATGGATGAGTTTAAATGTGGCAGGGGATAATGATTACTTTTTGGCTAGGCTATGATGGTGAGGAAAGAAGCCTAGGTAGGCTAGGCTATGATGAGATAAGAAGGCTTACGATGGGATAAAGATAAGTCAAAGTTGAAATAAAATAGGGTTAGCACGCAGAGTCCCTATTTGTTGTTCAAATTTGCATGTGGTCATCAGAATATTCCATTATGAAGTCTTTGGGTGCGATTTGGAATGCTTTACTTATCGTCCAGGCCGCACCAAGCATGTACATGGTCCTTATAAATACAGATGCAATGGCAACGGAAAAAGCTCTCTCCAATACAACAAACAAACTGCCCTGCGCAAACCCTCGCTCTACGCGAAACCTCTCAAACATCTTGAGATTTTTATTTTATTTTTTGCCAACACATCTTCAGTTTGGAAAAACAACACTGTGTAGGCAGCCGGCGAACATCTTCAGTTTGGATAAACAGCACTGTTGCCGTAGAATCAGCCAACCACGGAGCACCTTCATTTTGGATAAATAGCACTGCGTCGAGGCCGATTGGTTATCCATCCAAGTCTCGGTCGAGAAGGATTTTCGAATCCTTATTGGCAGAGGTCATCTCATTAGCCTTCTCGGCGAAGTGAGGTGTTATAAGTTACTACATTCGGCACATTGAAAGCCGAATTTGATATTGAACTTTGCAAAACTAGCAGCCTTATCTTCAGGCTCTAGAACCCGAAGGCCGAGAAGTGTTCCTTCCTCGGCCGTAGTCGCAAGATCAAGAAGTCAGCAGCGCACCCAACACAATATCAACATATTTTACTCGGCCTACGAGCCGAAGTTCAAGGAAATTGGGAGGCAATGTTTGGACCTAAATTTACATCATCGGCCTGTGAAATCAAGACCATTGAGTGAGCATAGCTCCCGACTGTCGGATCAAGAAATAAAGGTCATTTTGTTATTATTAAAAGATAATGGTTTTTAAAGTTATGATTTTTATCATAATTATCTTTTAATAATGATTTATTATGAAAGATGAGATATATATCTGGAAGCATGATGGCACAACTAGCGTGTGAATGTGTGGATGGGATTGAATTCAAGTGACAACCATCAGGATGCATGCATGGATGAGTTTAAATGTGGCAGGGGATAATGATTACTTTTTGGCTAGGCTATGATGGTGAGGAAAGAAGCCTAGGTAGGCTAGGCTATGATGAGATAAGAAGGCTTTTGATGGGATAAAGATAAGTCAAAGTTGAAATAAAATAGGGTTAGCATGTAGAGTCCCTATTTGTTGTTCAGATTTGCATGTGGTCATCAAAATATTCCATTATGAAAGGGAAGCCGTGCCATCTTCAAGCAAAAACTACGATGAGCCTGCTAAGCCCACAACAATCAAAGGGAGTGTGATGCCCTTAAAAGGACCAAACACACTCGTCTTCTGATACATCCCAATGTTGAGAAGAAAGAATGGGCAAACCCCATTCGAAACTGGAACAAGCAAAGCTGACACACAGTTGCACAAGGACAATGTAAAGCTTCTCAAGACTAATGCAGTTTTATCTTTGACACGGCTAGGCAACACTAAAGTTTCAAAACCACCACAAGGTTTCATAAAACCTCTGCCAAAGGGGGTAGAACCAAGCTTTCTTCCAACCAATGGGGTTTCGACCTAAACTCCTACAAACTCATGTCAAAGACTATGTACGATTTCGCCTTCTCTTCAAATCTTGGAAAGAAGAATGCAAACATTGTCAACGACAAAGAACGTGACCTCATTGAGACTCAAAAGAAGCTGAAGGAGCATGGTTACGGAGTTGACAACAATAAAGCTGGACTTGGCTTCACACCAAATACACCCGTGAAGATTTCAAGCAAAGCGAAAAAAGTTAGCGCTCAACACATCAGCGTGAGCGTTGAACAAAATCAAGAGGAGCCTAAACCCGCCCCTCTAACGTCAAAGAGATCTTTGATAGGCTGAATCGTTCAAAACCCAAAATTTCGGCACTTGATCGCATTGGTAGTCAAGACCGAACCTCTATCTTCAAAAGGCTTAACACTCCAACACCATAAAGCTCTGTTTTCGAAAGGTTGTCAAAACCTATGAAACAAAGCAACATGGCTAGCTCTCCCCCGCGATGGTCGGCCTTGGAAAAACTGGAAGAAACCAAGAAGCCTATTAGGAAGAGGAAGACAATGCCAAAGGAAGAAAAGCCTGACGGTCTAGCAGAAAAAGATGACGTTCAAAGCTCGATTCCTTCAAGGATGAAGCGCCAAGCAACCTTGGAAGTTGACACAAAAGAACAATTAAAGGTAAAGAGGCACACCATTATCCACATTTGCCAAGACGTCTTCCATATCACAATCCAAGAAGACAATGAAGATGAAATCCTCGAGGAAGACGTCATTGATGTTCCACCACAACTCGATGAAAGGATGCTTGAAGCTCAACAACACTTGGAATGCTACCAAGCATGGCTATCCAAGGCATTCAACAAAAAGGTCCGCCCAAGGTCTTTCCAAACTGGAGATCTTGTCATGGCATTACGAAGGCCCATCATTACAACTCATAAGACAAAAAGCAAGTTCACGTTAAAGTATGATGGCTTTACATAATACAAGAAACTTAATCATGGCGGAAGACAGCTTAAAGATCGACCCCATCAACGACATATTCTTGAAGTGCTACTACCCCTAAAACAAACAAGCCCTGCATGAGCCTAAACTGCACAAGGCACAACGCTCCTTGTTCGCACAAGCTTAAAAGGCTATACTGATAGGAGCATATTTATGCGACTTTGTTAGCTTACTTCTTTGCATTTAGTGAGTTAGTTTCTATTTATTATAGTGATTTAAGTTATTTTCGTGTGTTTGTAGGTCCAATTGGCAAAGATGACAATAAATGGCCAAATGGAGCAATTTGGAGCAGTTTTGGACTTGGATTGGATAGCATGTGTGGGGAGCACTTTGGATGGACCTTTTTGGTTTTTAAATAATGCTAGAAATGTGCTACAATCTGGCGGAATTAAGAGTGAGGTTTGGGAGACAAGGAATCAGAAATTAAAGGGAAACCTTATCCTTAACAAACCTTATCTAATGCTATCTTATCCTTATCCAAACTTACCTTATCTTATCCAGTCCTGTTTTATCTCAACCTTATCTTATCTTATCTTATCATATCCTAATCCTACCTTACCTTATCTCCAGCTGCAAGGGGGATTCCTTATCACATTCAACCACTTCTAATCTGATTTAAGGAGTCCTAAAACACTACAAACAACTCAATCTTTTTCCACCACAAAGTAGGTTGTGCCCTAGCCCTATAAATTCAAGTTATTGCCGTAGCTTTCAGAGGAGTTTTTAGAGAGAAAATTGGTGAGAGTGGCGCAGGTTGCTAGAGGAGAGAATGAGATTTTGAGCCGATTATGCCATCTAGAGGAGGAGCCGAATTGCTGGAGTGTCTCAGAGTTCTTTCTATCCTTATTTGATTTCAATGTTTAATTTAGATTGTTTTTATTTAGTTATGACGAACATGCGTAACTAAATTTCTTTTTAGCTAGAGGTGAATTCGAAGCCATGATCATATGTTTTATATAAATTGATTACATCCAGTTATTGTTTCATAAATCGTGAATGCAATTTACTTATCTGTTTTATTAAGAACTTGTTCTTGTGTGTTGATTAAGGGTGCACACTTAGTTTGCATGCAGGGATTTGATGCTAGAATATAAGGGAATTTCATCTAATGGTTATGAACTTATATTTACAAGTAGTAAAAGTCACTAGTCATGATGGTGTTAAGTAAATTCCTGACAGGAGTATCATGCAGTTCATAGTTATGAATGTCTTGTCAATGCTTATGATTTTCACATAACTTAATGATATTTGATATGTATTTCTATCATGTTGTTCATATAGGGAACTTGATAAGAATAATTTGATTGCGTCACTGAGTCCAATTCAATGAAATTAGGAAAATCTGAGAGTTAATTAGTGCAGTTCACAATAAACTTGGGGCATTGTCGTTCATGGTTTATAGAAATAATAACTGGAAATCAATTTGTATGCATATGTTTCATCTGTGGAGAAGAATCCTCTAGCTAGCCTTTCACCCAATTTTCGTACCAAATTTAATTTGTTTCTTCAATTTACTTGTTTTAAGTTAGAATTCGTCCAAACCCCCCCCTTATGTTTAGTGTCAGTTTAGCTTAGTTTTCAGTTTTTAAGTTTAATTTGTGTTGATTAACATCCCTCCTAATCCCCAGCCTAGAACGATCCCTACTTGCTCATACTACAACTATCTTAATAGGGTTTAATTTGTGTGTTATTTTTTACCACATCAAATTTTGGCGCCGTTGCCGAGGATTTGTAAAATTGTTAATCCCTCTGTTTTTTGGTTATTTTTCTTTTGATATTTGATTTAGCTTTATTTCTTTGATTTCAGATACTATAGAAGCAAGACATGGCAATTGCTAATTTTCAAGCTCAAATGGCGAATCTTACTTCTCTTTTGTCGCAGTATATCGAAAGGACTGCAATGCAAAGTGTGGCTACATTTGGTGTGTCCTCTAGGCAAGGATATCAAACTAATAAACATCCTCAATTAATTGAGAATGGAAGTTGGGATGGTGTCAATGCTTAGCGTTATCAAGGCCATAATCAATCAAGGAACGACTTGTTTTCCAACACTTACAACCCTGGTGGGAGAGATCATTCAAATTTTATGTGGAGGGAACCTCAACAAGAAGGATATTGGTAGCAAGCTGAGGAGTTCTATTCAAGACCTATGCAGCCACCACAATCTTCCCCACAAAAATCCTAACCAAATTCAGGTTCGTCAATGGATAATGAAAAAATTCTTCAAGCATTAACTTTTTTGACTCAGGGTTTACAAAATCAAGCCAAAGAGATGGGTGAAATGAAGAATCAAATGGGGCAGATGGCAGAATTCATGGGACAATTTAGAGAACAAGGCAAACTGCTTGGTTCAACCATTGTCAATCCAAAGGGAGGTTTTGAAACTGCTAAGGCTATTACCTTGAGAAGTGGTAAAGAGATTGGAACTAATCCAAAAACATCCAAACATAGCCAAAAAGAGGACGAACAGTTGTTGCCCGAAGAAGAAGAGGTGGACAAGGCCACGGCAAGGGAAGAACAATCCTTGCCGCAGCCTCCTAAGGCTTCTACGCCACCCAATTTGGGTAAGGTTGGTTTGAATTCAATTATTTATAACCCTATTCCACCAAATGTGCCTTTCCCTCATAGGTTTATGCAATCTAAGAAAGAAGAGAACGAAAAAGACATCTTAAAAACCTTTAGGAATGTGCAAGTTAATATCCCACATCTTGATGCAATAAAGCAAGTTCCAAAGTACGCTAAGTTTTTTAAGAAGCTTTGTACAACAAAGAAGCGGATTCCGGAGAGAGGTGGTACATGTAAGTGAAAATGTCTCTGCAGTTTTGCAACGAAAGCTGCCACCTAAATGCAAAGATCCAGGTAGATTCACTATCCCTTGTGTTATTGGTAATACAAGGTTTGAACATGCTGCTAGATTTAGATGCTTCCATTAATGTCATGCCATATTCCGTTTATACATTTATGAATCTAGGAGAGCTTAAAAATGATGGTGTCATTATTCAATTGGTTGATCGATCTAATGCATATTCGAAAGGAGTTTTGGAAGATGTTTTGGTGCAGGTAGACCATTTGATTTTTCCAGCAGATTTTTATGTGCTTTAGATGGAGGATTCAGCCCACTCTCCACCATTGCCAATCTTACTTGGACGACCGTTCATGAAAACAGCCCAAACCAAGATTGATGTGGCCAAGGGAGCGTTAACTATGGAGTTTGATGGCGATGTGATTAAATTTAATGTTTCTGAATCTGTTAAGAATTCTAATGATGTTCGTTCTTGTTGTGCCATTGATGTGAATAAAAATATAGGGCATGAACGTTTAGTACCTATCAAGAAGGATGTATTTCAAACCACCATCGAAGAGGGAATTGAAGTGGATCACAAGGGACACGCCACTGCCCTAAAAATACCCAATCAGGCCAAGAGAACCACCTTTGAAATTGTTGACAGTGCTGCTACTTTTGAGTCTTCATCGCAGTACATTGATGAGCCACCTATTCCAATTCCAATACCCATTTCAACTAATAGGTTGTTACCTTCTTTGGTTCAAGTGCCCAATCGAATCCCAGCTAGTGGGAGAGTTTACATTGACTTTAGGAAGCTTAATGCCACAATCAGGAAAGATCACTATCCCCTTCCGTTTATAGATCTAATGCATGGAAGTTTTAAGGAGCATGTCAGGGAGGATGTACCCCTCCGTGTCGTGGGCCCTAGTGAAACTTAAATGGAGGTATCGTCCGGCTGGAAGACGTTAAAGTAAGCGCTTCTTGGGAGGCAACCCATGTTTTCGAATAAAGAGACAGTGGAATTTCCGGCTCTTACAACCAGATTTGCTCTCTTTTACCCTTCTATTTCTTATTTTTACTTTGCCATGATTGTCTCGTTTACTAGTTGTATTTTATTGCTTTCTTGTTTGGTTTTATTTTTGAAACATTGAGGACAATGTTTGGTTTAAGTGTGGGGGGGGGGGGTAAACATAATGCTTTTCATGATTTCTCTGCGAATTTCACCACCTATCACTACTAATGTTGTTATTCACTGTTTTAAAGTGTTTTATTGTGTGTCATAAAAACAAAATGTAAAAAAAAAATCTGAAATTTTTTACCAAAAAAGTCATTTTTGTTGCTTGTTTGTGTCTTAGGGTACCTTCCAACACAATGATGAGGATTTGGTTTTTAATTGCATGACTGTTAAAGAAAGTTACAAACATGGGTGGAAGTTTAGCTGTAGTTGTCATTTACAAATTCACATGTAATCACAAAGAGAAAAAAAATCAGTTTTTGTCACATGCTTGAATGAAGAAACTCAAACTAACACTACAACCCTGTGAGACTTGTGTCTATTCTTTGTTTGGAGAGTTATTAATCTGTGATATTCTTGCTTTCTAAAGTCGTTGCATGATCTAATTGTTTCTTTGCTTGGTTGCTACTTGGAATGCTTTTTCATCATTTTAGTTCCAAATACTAGAACTCATGCTCGTTTCATTCAAAGCTTAAAATTGATTGCATGAAAAATAACAAGATGAAGTTGTTTAGTTACCACTAGAGCCAAAAAGCCTTATCCCTTGCATATGTATTGTAGGTTTAACCCCTTTGAGCCTTATTTGGTCTATTTTCTTTGTTAACCTGCATTATCCCTACCTAGCCTAGTATAGGAATATCCATACCCTTGTTCTTAAAGAACAGTGAAGCATGACTTGTTGTGAATTCATTTTGATCTAAGATCTGCAGAGAAATAAGTGTGGGGGAAGGATTTGTTCTTTTGAATCTGGTGAAAAAAAAGAGAGAAAAACATAGAAGAAGAAAAAAGAAGAAAAAAAGTTGAGAAAAGAAAAAAAAAAGATTCAAAATAAGTGAGAATGAGCTCACAAGTATTGGTTGTTGAAGAAAGGGTCCAAAAGTGTGAATCTGACCCTAAAGTTGTATGAATCTCTCCTTTGTGTTTAAAGTTAGGTACTGCAATCAAAAGTTGAATTCTAAGTGTTGATTTCATTATTTTGCTTACTATCACTCTAAGAACCTTTGTTTATCCTTAACCATTCTTTGTTAGCCAATACCTTAGCCCCATTACAACCCTTAGACTTTTATCTTGATTGTTATGTGTTTCAATATGTGGAGTTTGAAATTGGTACGAGCATATGGAATCCTTGGTTCTTGCTTCTAAGTAGTGGCATTCCATTCATGAGATCATATGCATGTTTGTATTCCAGAAAGTGTCTTCTTTGTTATAACATATATGAGTGCTAGTCTACATGTTTACATTAATCTTCTCTCATATACTTAGTATAGGGAGTGTAGTCAGAAAATCTGTGTGAAAATAGAGAGTATATCCTGTGAGGAATCGAGGGAATTCTCTAAGGCATGTTACTACTATCAAATGTTGTTTTAATTGATTAAATGCGAGCTGGTGAGTGGTTACTGCGGTTAAGTATAAGCTCGAGGGTAAGGATAGCTAAAATCTATATGAGTAGTGATTTTTAACATGTCATGTTTCATTGGAAATCCCTGAGGCAATTGTTGGAAGGTTTAGGTTGTGTTTTGTTTGTTTTGTTTTGCTCAGAGACTAGCAAAAGCTAAGTGTGGGGGAATTTGATAGGAGCATATTTATGCGACTTTGTTAGCTTACTTCTTTGCATTTAGTGAGTTAGTTTCTATTTATTATAGTGATTTAAGCTATTTTCGTGTGTTTGTAGGTCCAATTGGCAAAGATGACAATAAATGGCTAAATGGAGCAATTTGCAGTTTTGGACTTGGATTGGATAGCATGTGTGGGGACCATTTTGGATGGACGTTTTTGGTGTTTAAATAATGCTAGAAATGTGCTACAATCTGGAGGAATTAAGAGTCAGGCTTGGGAAACAAGGAATCAGAAATTAAAGGGAAACCTTATCCTTAACAAACCTTATCTAATCCTATCCTATCCTTATCCAAACTTACCTTATCTTATCCAGTCCTGTTTTATCTCAACCTTATCTTATCTTATCTAATCATATCCTAATCCTACCTTACCTTATCTCTAGCTGCAAGGGGGATTCCTTATCACATTCAACCACTTATAATCTGATTTAAGGAGTCCTAAAATACTGCAAGCAACTCAATCATTTTCCACTACAAAGTAGGTCGTGCCCTAGCCCTATAAATTCAAGTTATTGCCGCAACTTTTAGAGGAGTTTTTAGAGAGAAAATTGGTGAGAGTGGCGCAGGTTTCTGGAGGAGAGAATGAGATTTTGAGCTAATTCTGCCATCTAGAGGAGGAGTCGAATCTGCCATTGTTGGAGTGTCTTAGAGTTCTTTCTATCCTTATTTGATTTCAATGTTTAATTTAGATTGTTTTTATTTAGTTATGACGAACATGCATAACTAAATTTCTTTTTAGTTAGAGGTGAATTCGAAGCCATGATCATATGTTTTATATAAATTGATTACATCTAGTTATTGTTTCATAAATCGTGAATGCAATTTACTTATCTGTTTTATTAAGAACTTGTTCTTGTGTGTTGATTACGGGTGCACACTTAGTTTGTATGCAGGGATTTGATGCTAGAATATAAGGGAATTTCAACTAATCGTTATGAACTTATATTTACAAGTAGTAAAAGTCACTAGTCATGATTGTGTTAAGTAAATTCCTGGCAAGAGTATCATGCAGTTCATAGTTATGAATGCCTTGTCAATGCTTATGATTTTCACATAACTTAATGATCTTTGATATGTATCTCTATCATGTTGTTCATATAGGGAACTTGATAAGAATAATTTGATTGCGTCACTGAGTCCAATTCAATGAAATTAGGAAAATCTGAGAGTTAATTAGTGCAGTTCACAATTAATTTGGAGCATTGTCGTTCATGGTTTATAGAAATAATAACTGGAAATCGATTTGTATGCATATGTTTCATGTGTGGAGAAGAATCCTCTAGCTAGCCTTTCACCCAATTTTCGTACCAAATTTAATTTGTTTCTTCAATTTACTTGTTTTAAGTTAGAATTCGTCCAACAACCTCCCCCTCTTATGTTTAGTGTCAGTTTTGCTTAGTTTTCAGCTTTTAAGTTTAATTTGTGTTGATTAGCATCCCTCCTAATCCCTGGCCTAGAACGATCCCTACTTGCTCATACTACAACTGTCTTAATAGGGTTTAATTTGTGTGTTTGTTTTTACCACATCAGATACAAAATCCTCCTCGCCTGCATGAGCCTAAACTACATACGGCACAACGTTCCTTGTTCTCACGAGCTTAAAAGGCAAAACTCAACGCTCCTGGCCTGCAAGAGCATAAGCTATGTACAAAAAAACAAAACAAAACAAAAAATCAAAATCATCATAAAAATCACCACCAAAACCGTTAAAAACAATCCATCATTCCTTTGAACTATGTCATGACTTGATCCCTCCTCAACCGAGGGTACGTAAGCAACTTGAAACTTCAAAACTTCCAGTACAGTCACATCATCAACAAAAACGCAAACACTTTGAAGAACAAAGAGCAAATTCAAAATGCGAATACTTTATTTCTTTAAAGAAAGAATTTGGCTACAAAGCCTTATTACAAAAAGAGCAAAAACAAAGAAGGCTTAAAGTACAAAAATGGAAGACACTATTTGAAAGCTATGTCCCTAAAACTACGGCGACGATCTTCAAGCAAACCTTCCAAAGTCTTCAAAGTCTCTACAATGGTGGGAGACAAGGTGGGCACTTCCATGGCCGCACTTTTCTCCTACTTTAGGCGTAAAATCTCCTCTTGATGTTGAGAAAGTGTAGCTTCCTGCTCCAAGAGAACACCTTGAAGTCGTGATGCTTCGATTTTCAACTGATCTCGCTCTCGCACCATCGCTTCTAGACACACCTGAATGGAAGCTAAAAAAGTCCCTGTGACTTGATAACCTTCTGAAGCAACTTGCTGGGAAGACCAAGCTTGGGCAATTGACAAGTCTATTGCTGCAAGTTGTTGAGCTCTATACTCTGGACTCAACTTCTTCAAGGAAATAGCATACAAGGAAGAATACTCAGTTGAGGCAGCCATAAGGTCGACAATCTTGACTCTCAAGAGCGAGGAATCAATGTTAAGGTTGCCAATCGCAGAAACAAGCTTCGACAAGTCCTTCTTAAACAACACAAGGTCCTCCAATGGGCAATTTGAAATCTTCTTCTCAATGTGGCTCTTGATATCCATGGCCGCGTGAAGGTTGATGTAATGGATCAGCTGCTCAGTGCCGCTAAGTTTCAGCCCTTTAAGAGAGATCTCGGAGCTAACTGTCAAAGGTGTTGAATGCATGACGGGCTATGCATACCTTCACCTACACACGGCAAACGTGGGCAACTTGACGGATTTGGAACAAGCTCTGCACAGGACGGATCCCCAATCTCCTCGTCTGTAGGTAGATTGCCTCCAAATAACATTTCCTTAACGAATGAACGCCCGTGTTCGTCAAATCAAAAGAACAAGAAGGCCCAGCCTAAAGAAGACAAAGAAAGATGTTAGAAACAAGACCTACACCAATAAAACTAGAAGAAATCATAAGAAAGAAGGAAATACATACATCTTTCTTAAGTGACACACGACAGTCAAACTAAGGAGGTCTAAACACTTTCTTCCTCTTAAGACAAAAATTGACGTCGCTGTCATCCTGAGTACCTTCAAGCGGCCGCTTGTTCAAAACTTGTTGACGTCGCCACAAAACATGTTCATCTTTGTACGAATCAACTTCATCACCCGCCTCTTCAGAAGCATCTGAATGTTGAGAAGATAAACACAGGCATTGAGGAGCTAAAACTGCAGGTCCATCTTGCAAAGGAGTTTCACTCGCATAATCAAAAGGTGCCAACTGCGTAGGAACCGCAAATGAACCCTCTCTCGGCACATCATTGCTTGAACGAGAAGAATTGGTGCCACTTTCCGTCCCCAAGTCTTCATGGTGTACCTTTGACCACCAATCTACGTAGGCACAGGTCACTGAATTACTCTTGAACTCGTCATTCGCCGGCAGGGTGATAGAAGCATTTATGCATGCACGGGTACAAGACTCTCAAATGCATATACACGGCTTGTAAGGATTCCAACTGTGCTTTTTCCTTCAGCTTGCTTGGCAGTAAGGACTATATGTCTAAACAATACATCGATCTCCTTGCCGCAAAGAAACATACCCCAAATGAAGACTTGTAAGATAAGACAAGTATGAGAAACGAAGCTGTGAATCATCTATGAGGCCTCGCCGCGCCAAGCCAACCCATACTAGATGGTCCATTCTCAAACCTTCACAGCTTCGAAACAACACTTGCGCTTGCAAATCATCAAGGCTCTTTGTAGAAAGCACGACAGAGTAATTTGTCATCAAAGGCCCCAGCTTGACTGAAGTTGGTGAAGAAGGCCCTGACTTGTCTAAAGTCGACGAAGAAAAATGAGTTCCAAAGTACTCACCCAACCAACCGTACACATAGTGGTAGAGCAGTACTGCAGCATGACCTTCGGTGCTCGCCAAGTTCAAAACATTGCTCAAGCCGTCATAAATATTGGCTAGGACCGAAATAGCAAGGCTGAAAGATTCACTTACAGCCATCTTGCTAACCACTTTGAAAACTCCATGATGGATAAAGTTGATGTCATCTTTGAGAAAAACAAACTTACAAAGCCAACGAGCTAAAAAAGCAGCTAGATAAGATTCTTCTACGTGCTCTGACGCTACTCCAAGTTCGTCAAACTCTTTCAACTCAGCAGGGGCACAACACCTAGCTGAACCAATGGCACTTGATGGGTCTGAGTCTCCCTTTGACTTAGTGTTCTTGTTGCGGCCATTTTTCTTCGAAGGCTTTTTGTACTTCATGGCATCCCAATACCAAAATAGGATCCATGAAGTTATCTTCACGCCTGACTTACCCTGAGCCTCTTGGGAAAGCTTGTGATACGCCCAAAATAAATAGCAACAACTCACTGGCAATCCTCGACTATTGCGATGAGAAAATTCATCCAAGCTAGGAACAACCTCGTCGTAAAACTTAACTTAGCTCGACAAGCCTTCTATCTTGTGGAGATCCCAAAGTGAAATTAACATCTCCCCTTGAGCCGTGTGAAGTGTGTTGATGCACAAAACTGAAGGTCTTGGAACAACGTGAATCCGACAGTGAATTTGCAAGAAAGTAAAGAACACAAGATGTGTCGTGGTTCACCCTAATGTTTGGGCTACGTCCACACTGATATTGTATTTCTCTGTTTGTGAGAGGATGAGAGGGTGAGAGCTTCTGAGGGTGAGAAAGCTTTTTCCCATGGCCTAAGAATTAGCCTCTCGTTTGTGAGGGTGAGGAGGCCCTTTTATAGAATTGGCTCCTCACTTATTACATAGTTGCCCCTTCATTTATTACATAATTACATTTGAGTCCCCCGAGTATCTATACGGGATCTAAATACGGAGGCCCTAAGTATGGTACAAACAGTAGTCCCCCAAGTCTTCAGTCAAGAGAGTCTTTTGGCTGGAGACTTGAAATTCAGTCCATGTGTGGGCCGAAGTAACTAGATGTCGTCTTGAAATGATACTTGATATGAAGCGGTGCTCTAAGTGAAATGATGTTCAACTAGAAGTAGCACATGTTGCGAGGCTGCTCGGTTTGTGGCTTATGTTGCCTTGGTTGGCTCGACTTGTGGCGTTGAAGGTGAGGGAGTCCTTTTTATAAAATAAGGGCTCGCTCCTCAATACATGAATGATGGGCTAGAGTTGATGCTCTCTAATGATGGTGAGGGAGTCTTTTTTATAGAATAAGGGTTCGCTCCACAATACATAAGTGATGGGTTAGGAGTGATGCTCGCGGCGAGGCGGTTGCTCAGCTGGCGGCGATGCTCTCTAATGATGGTGAGGGAGTCCATTTTATAGAATAAGGGTTCGCTCCTCAATACATGAGTGATGGGCTAAGAGTGATGCTCACGACGAGGCGGTTGCTCAGCAGGTTGTGATGCTCTCTAATGAAAGTGAGGGAGTCCCTTTTATAAAATAAGGGCTCGCTCCTCAGTACATGAAAAATGGGTGCTAATGAAAGTGAATGAGTCCCTTTTATAGAATAAGGGCTCGCTCCTCAGTACATAAATAATGGGCTAAGTCCCCCAAGTATTTTTCATGAGGCCCAGTTGAGGCCCAATATATGGTACATAATGTAGTCCCCCAAGTTTTCAGTTAATAGGGTCTGTTGGCTGGAGACTTCAAATTGAATCCATGTATGGGCCGAAGTGGCAGTTGTTCGGAGGCGGTCTTTGTATACCATGCACTGAATCTTTGTAGGTGAAGCTTTTAAAGTGAAGCTTTGAAGCTGGAGCTTTGTGAATGAAGCTTTTGAAGCTGGAGCTCTGTAAATGAAGCTTTCGAAGCTGATTGACATGAGTGATGCTCATGAATGCTTATGTTGATTGACATGAGTAATGCTCATGGATGTTGACATGAGTGATTTTCATGAATGTTGACATGAGTGATGCTCATGAATGTTGACATGAATGATGGTCATGAATGTTTATGTATGATTGACATGAGTGATGCTCATGAATGTTTATGTATGATTGACATGAGTGATGCTCATGTATAATTTTGGAGTATTGGGCGTACTTTTAATCACCTGGTGGGTGATAATAGCGGCAGGCTGCCGAATAATTTTGGAGTACTGGACGTACTTTTGATCATCTGGTTGGTGATAATAGCGGCAGGCTGCCGAATAATTTTTTGTAGTACTGGACGTTCTTTTGATCACCTGGTTGGTGATAATAGCGGCAGGTTGCCGAATAATTTTTTGTAGTACTGGACGTACTTGATCACCTGATTGGTGATAATAGCGACAGGCTGCCGAATAATTTTTGGAGTACTGGACGTACTTTTTTTTTTTTTTTGGCATGCTGCCTTCTTTACACATCAGTATAACTATACAATAGTTGCTCCAGTTTGCAGAAGACAACTTAATAAAATATTCATCAATGACAGTGGGTATGGGCAAGGACTGAAATGCCGATATTATAGGCGATATTTCGCCGATAATATCGGTTTTTTGAGTTATCGATATTTTAATGCTTATCCAATGAGTTTTCGTCAAAATATCACGATATTATCGATAATATCGCGATATTACCAATAATATCGTGATATTATCGATATTATCAATAATATCGTGATATATTAAATGTCTCTCTCGCCTCTCTCTCTTCTCTGCATCCTTAGAACCTATTCCCATATCCCCCCTTCCCCTTCCCTGCAACCCCCCACCCCTTCCCCACCCACGCCAACATCTCCCTCTCTCTCAGCTCACTCCCTCTTTCTCCCCTCTCGCTAGCACAGACTCTCCCTCTCACGCCAATCTACATTCACACACCCATTTACACACCCACACCCATCGGAGACGGTACCAAAATCATCATTGGCGTCAACCCTCTCTCTTTTCATCTTCGTGAAGCTCCGGGGCAGCCAGAGGACACCCAACCCAGGTCCAGCGAGCCATGGGTGTGCGAGCCCAAGTCCCGGGTGGACCGTACCCATCTAGGCGATTGCAAATCCCAAACGCGCAGCAACTCTGAATCTGCAACTTCCGATCTCGGCGAGCTTCTGCAGCTTTGCCGTCTGTGAGCAAATGGAGGAAGAGAGAGTACGTGCAGAGAGAGAGAGAAATAGAGAAAGAAAGAAAGAAAGAGAAAGAGAGAAAGAGAGAAAGAAAGAGAAAGAGAGAGGGTATTTGACATTTCAGTGTGGCGGTGCGACTGTGCGAACTGCAATTTTTGTTTCACTTTGTGGTTCTGATTCTTCTAAAAGAGAAGGAAGATGAGAACCGAACAGATTTAATGGGAAATTGGGAAGGTGTTTTACTTTTCAAAGGGTCAAAAGGTCTGAATCATGAAACCGTATGATGATATGGGGACTCTACCCTTGGGAATGTGAGACAAGTGGAAAGGCACACGGTTTGTCTTTTCAATATATATATATATATGGTTTAGAATTATATATAGAATAAGATAAAACTATATATATATATATATGGTTTGGAATTATATATAGAATAAGATAAAACTATATATATATATATAAATGTTATATGAATTTTTTGGATAATGTTTTTTTTCCCTTAGACCATCAAATTATGTAGATAAAATAAATAATATAAAAAAAAATTATCCAAATCCGCCTAGGTGCCTAGGCGCTAGGCCCCAACTTGCCGTCCGACTAGCGCCTAGCGTTTTTTAGAACCTTGGTGTGGTGGTCTGTGCTCCGGGGGAGAAGAAACAAGGACATGAATGAGGGAGAAGGTTCGAGGGATTGGGGAAGGGGGAAACACGGGGAAGTGGGGTGTGTGTGTGTCTGTCTACTCTGGGAAGAAGACTTGCAAAGAAGAGATGGGGGGAGAACCAGAGATGAATGAGGAGAGGAATGAGGGAGAAGGAAGTGGTATGTGCGTGTGTGTCTGTGGAAGTGGGGTGTGTGTGTGTGTGTGTGTTATTCGAGAGAAGAAAAAACAAATCCAAACCTGCTTCAAAAACATCTAGCCCACGTGTCAGTGATCGTGAGGTTTGGTCTTCAATATATTCACCCTGCTTTTTGAAGCTACTGGAAATGTCTTCCATTTTGTTCCGTCTCTTTTCCTTTTGATTTTCTCTCTCTATCTCTTCGTCTGTCTGTTCGTTTCGATTTCATTTCCATCATCCATATGGGTGGCATGTTAACAATTACATGCAAAACTATTTTGGAGATTTATCATTTGATGACTACTCTTCACAATACACTTACTCTACACATAGAGATGATGGTGAAAAATTTAAACCTCATAGGAACTCTATGTGGTACTAAGTCAGTCATGTATCTTACCATGCAATGTATAAAGTGTAAAATATTGTACTAATTCATTATATATAAATGATTATGGTGTGTTTAAACTTCTTTCATTAATTACTACATATTTTCTACACTCACAATGTTTACCGGCTCGCTATATAATCAACTTAAATCAGTTAAATCCATCATGCAATGCATTTCCTTCCAATTTTTTGTGATAAACTAATAGATAATTGACTAAATAAACATCCTGCAAAGTTTCAATAAAAATTTCCAAGTTTTTCTTACAATTTCCGTGGTTTTCATATTATTTTTATTGATATCGATAATATCCCGATATTTCCATCGATATTTCCGTGTTTTTGAACTACCGATATTTCCGTGTTTTAGAACTACCGATATTTCCGATATCATCGATATTTAATACCTTGGGTATGGGCTGTAAAGATAAAAGTCTTATCTTTGTGGTTGTTTTCCATAAGTGCGAATGGATGACTGAGTCAAAAAATATGAGAAAAGTAAAGTAAAGCTCTTTTCTTTACTTTGCAGACGGCAAACAAAAGTAAAGTAAGGCTCTTTTTTTACTTTGCTTTACTTTGCAGATGGCAGACAAAAGTAAAGTAAAGCTTTTACTTTGCTTTACTTTGCAGATGGCACTCAGGTTCTCTGTTTCCCCATGGCTTCCCACCATCATCCGCTACTCCAATCTCACCCATGTCTTCCGTGATGAACTCCTCAAAAAATTTTGGCTTCTGCATAATCGACGTGTGGAGACGAGGATTTGAATAGAGCTTTCAATTTCTCACAAGATTCAAGCTTCATTACCAACTGTGCTAAAAAAAAAATGGCAGGTGGTACGATTGGGGAGGTTTTGGGTCGATTGTGCACAGTCGCAGAAGTCGTAATGCCAGATGCAGATTGCTGCAGCCCAACTTGACATCAAAATTCATACCCTTTCCGTCAGCACTAGCAGTGTGGGATTGTCATGAGAGATGCCACTTGTATGATCATTTTTGTTGACATCATCAATAGCTGCCTTTTCTGGTTCTGGAAGAGGTTCAAACTCTGCTTCCTTAATTACCTGCTGGTGCATCAATAATTTACCCTTATCCTTGTGTTGAGCTGTAACTAGGAGAGCCTTGGGACTCTGAACTTGAGTGGGACTGATAGCCGACGAAAAAGACTGTGTAGCCAAGTTAGGGAACTCATTGATAACATCAAGCACAGCTGCATCGACATCGAAGGGATGTTCAATAGCAACAACCTTCAGAATGTGAAAATAAACCTGTGGAAAAACTTCCTTTAAGCAACCTTGGAATTGAGGTGGCTACCTCTTCAAAGGGATTGTTCTTGAATCAAAGAAAGTATGTTCTCGATCTTCTAGATGAAGCTAACATGATGGAATGTAAACCAGCTCGGACACCCCTAGCTAGCAAACTTCAGTGGCATGAAAAAGGTGAACCTCTCTCGGACCCTAGTGTTTATTAGCGAATGGTTGGGAAACTTATTTATCTCACCATTACTAGGCCTGATATCTCATATTCAGTTAGCCTAGCCAGTCAGTTCATGCACTCTTCTACTCTAGTTCACTGGGAAATCGTCAAGAGAATACTTCGATATCTCAAGGGCTCAGTATGAAGGGGGATAATTATGAAGAACAATGGATCAAATCACATCTTGGCCTACACAGATGCTGACTGGGCTGGAAATACCATTGATCGAAAATCCACAACAGGTTTTTGCACATTTGTTGGAGGGAACCTTGTCACTTGGAAGAGCAAGAAACAAATTGTTATTGCTCGATCTAGTGCCGAAGCTGAGTATAGGGCTATGGCAACAATAGCCTGTGAACTCATATGGTTGAAAGGTCTTCTTTCCGAGCTCGGATTCACAAGCATGGAACCTATGTCCTTGTATTGTGATAACCAAGCTGCCATGCACATTGCCTCCAATCCAGTATTCCATAAAAGGACCAAACATATTGAAGTTGTCTGCCATTATATTCGTGCTCAAGTTCAATCCAAGGTGATGGACACGGTGTTCACACGCAGCCACGATCAACTTGCTGATTTATTCACAAAAGCACTAGACTCTACTCAGTTTCAGCGTTCGTTGTGCAAGCTTGGATCAATCAATCCCCTTGATCCAGCTTGAGGGGGTGTATTGAAACCGGTTTGTATGGATGGGTTGTATGTATGAGTTGTCATCCTCACTTTAGCTAAGTCATAGGCTAAATTCACTTTCCATAGCTTGTCATTCACCTTACATCAATCTTTCCATAGCTTGTCATTCACCTTACATCAACCTCACTTTCCATAGCTTGTCATTCACCTTACATCAACCTTTCCATAGCTTGTCATTCACATCACATCAACCTTTCCATAGCTTGTCATTCACCTTACATCAACCTTTCCATAGCTTGTCATTCACATTACATCAACTTTTCCATAGCTTGTCATTCACCTTACATCAACCTTTCTTAGTTGCTTGTAAAAGCTTCTTTACTTGTAATTTAGTTTTTGCTTTTCCACTTGTTAGGGCAGATTTTAGGGATTGTGTTTGTGTAGTTATCCTACAATCTATTGTAGCTTTCTTTTAGCTCTCTATAAGAGTTGCCTTCACTCTCTTGTAACATTCATAATGAAATATACAACAAATATTGAAACCAAAACTCAACACTAAGTAAGAGCGTGAGAAGCCTTGTAAGTGAATAGTCTTGTGAAGAGTGTGAGTGGTCTAGAATGTGTCTCTAGAAAGAGTGAGTGTCATAGCTTCTAAAAAGTGTCCTTGAGAGTTTGTGTTGTAATATTTTGTGAGTGTAATACAATGAATGTGTTTACTTGTTTTGTCTCTCCAACACTTATGTTAGAGTTATGTATTCTAATTTTTCCTCAACAGAAATCTTATGTTCGACTCTCACGTTTAACTTTGGCATAAATCTCCAATATCTTATACATATTATTATATAAGAATTTGGTTTTACCTTTTAAATGGTTGTCAAGTATTATGGTCTAGATCACCAATAACTAATGACCTTTATATGGAAAAGTAAAAACGTACTGCTAGTCCCTCACATCATATGTTAGGCCCATTAATTTAAGAGATGAAACTACCACCACCACTGCAAGGAGAAAAAATGAATGCTCCTGCTGTTTGGTTGTCATACCAGGCATGCTTTGTATTCAATTTGCAACAGTGAAGCATTTCTATTCGGCTGCTGATGATTCAATCATTTATGAATCATCAGCATCATCATGATCGATGCTTGCCAGCAATATCAAAGGATGAAAAAGCATTAATGCATTAATCATCGCCATCTTTTTCCTCTACTCACTGCATGCAAATTAAGTTGCGACTAAGAGACTACGTACATATACGTTCATTTGAAAACAATCACAAGTTACATAAACTTGTAAGGGCTCTAAACTAATTAGTTGAAAGATTTACGATAGCAGCATATTTATGCGACTTAGTTAGCTTGTTTTCTTGCATTTTCATAGCTAGTTTCTACTTATTATAGTGTTTTAAGCTATTTTCGTGTGTTTGTATTTTCAAATGACAAAGTTGGCAAGAAAGTCCATTTTGGAGCATTTTAGAGCAGTTTTGGGCTGGAATGGATAGCTTACATTTGGAGCACAAGGAATGGACGAACTTGAAGTTCAAGAGAGGCTAGGAATGTGCTAAAGAGTTGAAGAAATTAATTCAAGACATTGAATGTGATTTGCTTATCTGAGTTATTAAAACTTGTTTATGTATGTTGATTGAGGATGCATACTTAGTTTGCATGCATAAACTTGATGCTAGAGTATAAGGGAGTTTCACCTAATCGTTACGAACTTATATTCACAAGTAGTGGAAGTCACTAGTCATGATTGTGTTAAGTAAATCCTTGGCAGGAGTATCATGCTTTTCATAGTTACGAATGCCTCGTCAATTCTTATGGTTTTCAAAGAACTTAATGACCTTTGATATGTCTTTCTATCATGCTTTTCATAGTTAGGGAACTTGATAAGGATAATTTGGTTGTGATGCGTATCCCGTCCAATTCAATGATTTAAGGAAAATCTGATGGTTAATTTGTGTTGTCACGGTTAACTTGGGGTGTTGTCATTCATAGTCTAAGGGAACAATACTGGAAATTGGTTTATATGCATATGTCATGTGTCGAGAAGGATCCTCTGGCTAAGTATTCACCATTCAAATCACCTAATTTACTTTGTTTTGCAATATGTTTAATTTAGTTAATTTTCGTCCAAATCAATCCCCCTTTTAATTTAGTGTCTTAGATTAGTTAGAAAAGTGTTTAAATCTGTCCAATTTAGTGTTTTGAGTCTTACTAGTCTTAAATTCGTCCAAATAACTCCCTAGAGTCTGTTTTGAGTCTTTTTAACTTAGTTATGCTGTTTTGAGTAGTTTGAGTCAGTAATTGAAACAATCTGGGCAGATGTGGTATAACCTTCTGAGTGAATATTTGACAAGTCAAGGTTATGTGAACAATGAACTATACCCATGCGTGGTTATTAAGAAGTCACATTCTGGATTTATGATCATTGCAGTTTATGTCGACAACATGAACCTTATTGGAAATCCCGCAGAGCTTGAGGAAATTGTCGCGCACTTGAAATCAGAATTTGAGATTAAATATCTAGGGAAAACTCGATACTGTCTCGGCCTGGAGATCGAGCATTGTCCAGATGGAATCCTAATACATCAATCGAACACCCAGAAGGTGTTGCGACGTTTTAATGAGGATAAAGTGAAGCCTTCGAGTACTTCTATGGTCGTTCAGACTCTAGATGCTAAACGAGATCCCTTCCATCCAAATGAGGATGAGAAAGAGATTTTGGAGCCTGAAGTTCCATACCTAAATGCAATTGATGCTTTATTATACTTGGTTCACTGCACTAGACTCGACATCTCCTTCGCTGTTAATCTTTTGTCTAGATACAACAATGTGCCTACGCGCATACACTGGAATGGTGTTAAAGACATTTCCCGCTACCTCAAGGGTAAGACGGATTTGGGCTTGTTCTACACCCATGAATCCTCGAGATGAGCCATCACCCCCTTAGGTCCTCGGGTTGATCCCCGCCTTGTTGGTTACGCAAATGCTGGTTATCTGTCTGACCCACATAGTGCACATTCTCAAACGGGTTATGTCTTTACCGTTGAGACATTGCTATATCTTGGAGGTCTACCAAGCAAATACTAGTTGTGACTTCTTCGAACCATGCTGAGATTATTGCCTTGCATGAAGCATCACGTGAGTGCTTTTGGTTGAGAGTAGTCATAGAACATATTCGAAGCTCTAGTGGTCTTTCTTCCGTTGTTGACCTTCCTACGACGATCTTTAAAGACAATGCAGCATGTATCGAGCAGTTAAAGAAGGAATACATCCAGGGAGACAACACCAAGCACATATCGCCGAAGTTCTTTTATTCTCACTAGCAACAACAACATCAAAACATTATTCCTAAGACAACGTGGTCGATCTCTTCATTAAGTCATTGCCTAAGGCTACTTTTCAGAAGCTCGTCCAAGGAATTGGTATGCGTAAATTATCTGACTTGAATCGCTTGTAGTTCTCTTATTTGGAAGTTATATCTAACTCAGGAGAAGTATCCTGAAGCATACTCACTTGATCTTAATGCACTCTTTTTCCTATGATTAGGAGCATTTTTCCTACTTGGTTTTTGCTACTTAACGAGGTTTTAATGAGGCATCCATCCTGGGATGATCATACTCTATTAAGTTCACTACTTTCATTCTGTTTGACGTTTGTTTTAAGACATTATGCATACTTCTCACTTTTCTCCTTAGTATATGGGTTTTCCCCACCTTGGGTTTTACCATAGCGAAGTTTTGTGAGTTTTACTACCAATGCATACTTGCTTTCTTATATTTGAGACTCTCATTCACCCGTTATGCCGACAACTTCATCAAATGTTCTACCTTATCTGCTGAAGATCTGGTGCGATGTTTTATTTGAGTATTTACACACTCAAGGGGGAGTGTTGCAGTCCTATTGGATTAGGAATATGATTGTGTAAATCCTAGTGTATCTAGGAGTATATTGTATATTCCCTTTAGTAGTTTAATTCCTATTAGAGATGTAATCCTATTAGGGTAAAAATTCTATCTATTCTACTACTATAAATAAAGGCATAAGGGGGTGATACAACACACAGCTCAAAATTACATATCTATCTTCCCTCTCTGTTGTCCCGGGCCTCTCTCCCTCTTTGTCCTTCATACAGTTCAGTCAAACAGGCCTACACCAGATCTTGCTTTATCAGGCATTTCTGAGTTGATCTCATTTGCGAGCCTTTTTAGGCTATTTTGGTCTTTACTTGGCATGCTGAACCTACAAAATATGATGAGTGGGGGTAGCCTAGCGCCTTGATTTACGTGATTTCATCAAGTGAGGTGTGGAGAACACGTTGACCCAGTAGAGATGTCACCTTTGTTGGGCATGATTTATGGGAAGGCATCCCATCTTGCATTTAATGTTCAACCAACACGAAGGTTAAGTATTGACGAAACCCTGGGGGTAAATTTGTTAACTGAGTACGTATTCGTGGCATCCCCTCTTATACTGGTAAAATTTGGTTGCCACAATTTGCCTTAGCATCTTTCATTTGTGTCAACAGAATAAGAAAGAGTTCGTAATCAATTTTTATTTATATTTATTGGCTTTTTAGCCACAATAGTCCCTGAGATTTAAAATTAATAGAGTGGTCCCTCAGTTTGTCCATCATCAAATATTGTCATTCCGTGAAAAATTATGTTAAATAATGATCAAAATGACAAAAATATCTCCTCAATTTAATAAACAATGGCCCAAAATGATTTGACAAAAATTGAGGGTATTTTTGTCATTTTATTCTTATTCAATGGAAATTTTTTATGATTGATGGTGGACAAACTCAATGATCACTTCTATCAATTTTAAATCTTAAGGACCAAAGTGAAGAATTATGCCAATCTCAGATAGCATCGTAGCCAAAAAGTCATATTTAATTGATTTGTTAAACACTTGGATGGTACTCCTATACAGCTGCATTGCTTTGCTTCCTCCATTTTTACCAATTTTACTTCATCAATCTTATGTCATTTCTCATGATGCAAGGTGTGGTTAAGTTGGGAAAGAGATCCTCTACTGATCTCTTCCACCAAGGCCACCGGTTCAAGTGATTTGAGCCTTTGAAATTTCATCTAACGGCCCACCTGTTTTGATCCCTTAAAAGCTATAATAATTTTGGGTCATTGGATAAAATTTTAAAGGCCCAGATCACTTGATCCGGTGTCCATGGTGAAAGAGATTCGGAGAGAATCTCCTTCTGTTAATTTGTAATAGCAATATCAACTTGACAGAAAATGTCATATTTAAATCCTAATATATAGAGCTGATGAATTGACTAACCTTTTAGTCAGTTGTTTAATTAGTGCTTTTTTTATAGAATAGTGAAATGAAAATTTTATTTGAACCCATATTATATGGGCCATATAACCTCTATTTATATCCAATTTAAACTTTAAAAACGAATAGTCTTTATTGCTCTATTGCATAATTACTATTAACTAGAAGATGAAATCAACAACAACATTAAGATTTATCTACAAACTCACACCCAATAATCAAACTTTAACCATCACAATCTTTCACCTACATTTTATTCTGGTAGAAACCTTAAGACGCTTCTCATAAAGAAAAAAACAACTTTTTTTGACGAATGGATGAAGATTTTGAAGTTTTGGATTCTCCAACTAAGATATGAATCAATTTATGCAAGTTTTTTTTTGTTTAATTTCAATTATTTTATGAGGTCAAAGCAAAATCTAGCCAATGTCTAAGAAGCTCTATTGCACTTGCTTCGGTCAACTTCTCATCGTTGAGTGTTAAAAGCTTTCACTTTAGGAATTTGGTTTCTTTCTTTTAGAATTTGTGGTAAGTTAGTAACATGTGTAAAATTCATGTTATTAAAAATTTGATTAGCAATACAGTTTTATGTATATGTTCTTGTTCTTTTTTTTTTTTTTTTTTTTTTTTTTGCTTAATCATTGAATTTTTTCTTAACAGTTCAACATGACTTCACCGAAAAATTCTGTTTTATTCATCAGGATCCCACCGAAAATATTCTAATTTTTACCAGGATTTCACAGAATACCGATGCTCATTTCAATCATTTGCCACCGAATGCACTTCTGTCATTTTTTTAAGTACCAGATTAAGGCGATGTTTTTATATTTATTTTGGTTTTTTATTTTAAATGGGTGTAAGGATAAAGTTAAATATTGAATTGGGATTGTGAGGGTAATTTTGGTTTAAAGAGAAATTGATAGTTTAATTAAGAGGCGTTTTCATATACACGCCTCGTTTTTAAATGTCATAGATTAAACATCCATTCCTTTTGAAAATTTGATTAAACATTTTCCTTACAATTTTGGTGCTCATTATCATTTCATTTTATTTTCTAAGAAGTCTATTCATGTATTTTTTTTATTGAAATATTTATGTTAGTAAATTAAATAGAAAGTAAAGCATGATCATCAAGAACTTAGTTAACATGTGTTTTGTGAAATTCCTTATTCTTGTGTTAGTTTTGTACATATTTGATTATCCTTGAAAAACTAAATGCACATAGCCTTGTTAATGTGAAACTAAAGCATGATTTAAAGCTCCATATGTGAATTTAGTGACCATATACATCCTATGTGAGTTTTTGAGCCTATTGAAAGTGTGTGCATTTTTCATACACTCCTATTCTTTCATGTGTGATGAACTTATGTGAGATACTTCTCTAGAACTTGCATAACGATCTTTCGAAATTTTTGTCATTGATTGCATGAACTTGAAAATGATAGAGGCATTAGGTTTACCACCATGGCCCAAATAACCTTGTTTCCCAAAGAAAAATGATATCATTAGATTGCCAATTTGTGCCGTATATGTGAACCTTTTATTTCTTATCACCAGATATGTCTACCCTTATGCCTGAAATAAATATTTTTCCTTACCCTTTCCAAGCGAGCAATGCAAGATTGTCTTATGAGAAACGTTTGTGAAGTACTTTGAAGGTGTTTGGCAAAAGAATAAGTGTGGGGGTATTTCATGTTTGTATTAAAAAAAAAAAAAAAAAGAAAAGAAGAAAAGAAAAAGAAAAAAAAAAGATTGTATACAAAGAAAATAAAAAGTTTTTAAAGTTTCAGTTTAAGTTTGTGGTTGGAGGTGACTGGAAGAATAGCTGGAAAGCTTGAGTTCTTATAAATCTAAAGAAAATAATTGCTTGCAATGTAGCTTGGAACTTGTGTTTTCCTATTCTTTCGTTTCAATAACCTTATCCCTAAGCCTCATTACATCCAATAAAAGTCCTCTTGATTTAAGTTTTGCAATTATGACTGTGGAGAAGTGATCTTTATGCAAGCTTATGGTAGAACTTTCACATTTGTTTCTTTGAGCGAAACACATTAAAACTAAACACATGTGTGATTGAGTGCATATTCCGTGAGAAGTTTGCTAGTTTGCATATGGTGTTTTTAAAATAAAAATTTGAAATTGCATTAACATGGCTATCTCACACACTACACTTCAAGGATGTTTCAAAGATTACTGCTAATATTTGAATAAGGAAAATGAACTTGAATTGCTTGTTGGTGTTAGCTATGGTTCTTGATGATTTGTGTTCTCGAATGAAGTTCTATGAGGGTCCTATAGGGGGAAGCTAATAATTTTCATGTTATTACTTTTTCTATTTTTTCTGTTTTGCTCGAGGACTAGCAAAAGCTAAGTGTGGGGGTATTTGATAAGCTCATATTTATACATATTTTACATCAAATTCTCTCGTCTTTTCTTAGTTATTTCCTCATATTTATGTGCTATTTACTTTATTTTTGTGTTTTATCGAATTTATCTAGCTAAGAAAATAAAAATAGCACAAGTGTGATTTTAAGTAATAAATTCGTCATTTCTACCTTGCTCACTTATTTTATTAACTTAAGAAAACATTTTGGCAGCAAAAAGAAAAGAAGAAAAAAATAAAACAAAAAGAAAGCACAAAAGACAGTGGGCAAAGCACTGCACAAAGGAAATAATAAAAGAAGAATAAGTGGAAGGGAGAGTGGAGCTGGTAAGGAAAGAAAATAAAATAAAAGTGATGGAGGAGTCAGACGCCAGGAAGGAAAAGCTAGTGGACAGCAGAAAATAAAATAAAATAACGTGGATGGAGAAAATAATAAAGAGGGCCTCGAGGAGAACCAGAGAACGGGGGGGGAGCTGCTCTGGAGGAGGAGAGAGCTGGGGGAGACTGACAAAACAGAAAGGAACCAGCTGCACTTGGCAGCTGGCAGCGAGATATTGGAGAAGGGAGAGAGACGTGAAGGACGAACAGAAATAATACAGAGGGAATAACAGGAGGGCCTCGGGGGGAATAACCAGGAGCTGCCTTCCTGGCAGCTAGATAGGAGAGAAGACGCGAAAAGGAGCACGGAAGGCAGCAGCGTGTGAAGCAAGAGTGGAGGACTGGCGCTGCCAGTTGCAGCGAGAGAGAAGTTAGCAGGGCAGTTTGTGCAGGCGAGGGAGGTCAGCGAGCTGGACACGGAGGCAGCGCGCATGAGGACAGGTCAGACGCAGAACGCAAGCTGCTTTGCGCAGCTAAGAGGAAGGCTGCACGTGGGCAGCTTGAGGAAGACGTGCAGGCGCGGAACAACAGGAATTGGAGCTGCCAAGTGGCAGCAGGAGGGTTGGAAACGTGCGAGGAAGGACGCAACAGGAAAGTGGAAATCAGCAGGGAGACAGCAGCTTGCGAGAGCAGGTGCAAGCTGGCGGAAGAAAGGAGGTCAGCACAGAAGTCAGCACGACAGCAGGTCAGCACGCGGGAGAGGGTTGTGCAGCTTACGCGAAAAAGAAACTGTGCAGTGCATGCACAGGGAGAGCTGCCAAGTGTCAGGGCGCAGAAGAAAAAGACGTGTGCTGCCTCGGTTGGGGAAAATAAATGCACAGATCCTTGCACATTTCTATCAGTTAATTCGTTCCTCAAACTCACATTTTATTTTTATGTTTTAATTTATAAATAATGTGTAACTAATTTTGTTTTGGCTAGAGGGTGATTCGAAACCATGAATATGCTTGCAATATGATTTGAGTACGTTCAGTTGTTATTTCATAAGTTGTGGTTTCAATTCGTTCATCTACTTGATTGATAACTTATTTGTGTATGTTGATTGAGAGTGCACGCTTAGTTTTCATGCATGAATATGATGCTAGATTATGAGGGAGTTTCACCTAATAGTTACAATCTTATAATCACAAGTAGTGAAGGTCGCTTATAAACGATCGCGTTGAATGAATTCTTGGCATTAGTTTCATGCTCATCATAGTAACGAATGCCTCGTCAACACTTATAGTTCTCATTGTGCTTCATGATTCTTGATTGTATCCTTATTGTGCTTATCACGTAAGGAACCTTTGAGGAATGTTTTGAATTGTTGTATGCGCTTTCCCATCCAATTCATTAACTTAAGGAGAACTTGAAGGTTAATTTAAGCGTATCTAATTAACTTGGGGTGTTGAGTTTCATAATTTATTGGAAGAACAACTGAAAAATCGTTTTGTTTGCAAGTGTGTCATGTGTGGAGAAGAACCTCCTAACTAGCCTTTTATCCATCCTTTTCATCCAAAAACGTTTTACAATCTGTTTTGTTTTAAAGTTTCTGTTTTGTTTTCAATTTTCGTCCAAAACCAAATCCCCCTTTATTTTGAAGTCTTAAATTAGTTAGAAAGTGTTTTGATTTGTGTTTTTAAGTGTTTTGATTCAAGTTTTCACTCAAATTCGTCAGATTTTGTGTTTGTGCTCAAAACTGCCCAGAAAGTGGTTTTTAGGCAGTTTTGAGTCTTCTAGTTGCTGTTTTGAGTTTTAGGTTTGTTTTAGTGTTCTAACTTTTAGTTTTACATTCTTTGAGTCTAGTTTAGTGTTTTAAACTTTGTTTTTATGTTATTGAGTCAGTTTTCAAGTGTTTAGCAATCCCTCCTAATCCCCGGTTTAGAACGATCCCTACTTACATCTTTACTACAATTTGACAAAAGAGGGTTTAATTTGTGTGCTAGTTAATATTACGCACCATATATATATAGGTTCATTCAAATAAAATTTCCTAAAACTAAATTAGATGATTGTGTGGATGTGAATATCATGCCGATCACTACAAGAAAATATGTAAATTATAAAAAATTTGTATGATCAAGATATGTTATTGGCAAGGGAAAAATGAGCTCATCTCCCTGAAAGAGGAAATGCGAGTTTATCCTTTTGATAAAACCTAGCACCAGCAATGAGTGGTTAAGTTAGGACATTATCAATGTGGTTACGAGTGAGCCAATGGTCGATCTCTTTGAATATCAGACACATACTCATTATGTGAGTTCTCTAAATAATATATAAATGTTTTTCTTTATACAATCAATAATCAAAATTTTTGTTAAAAAAAGTAATCAAAATTTAATTTGAATAGGAATATTGACATGCAAAATAAAAGAGGAAAAAATTGTATCGTAGTCGAGTTGAGAAATTGAAAATTAACTTGACACACAAATTAAACCCTATTGTTTACAATTGTAGCAAAGATGTAAGTAGGGATCGTTCTAGACCGGGGATTAACTAGGGCTGCTAATCTACACAAATATGACTCAAAAATAGCAAACTAGACTTAGAAACACTCAACTAGACTCAAAAACACAAAACTATGCACTTAAGACTTATTCATAGAGTAATCTCCTCAATCTAATCGAAAGAGTGTTCCATGGTGTAGAACTATTTGAACCAGTCAATGGAAGTCCTTCTCAAACTTTCATATACATTTTTATATCTAGATCCCCATAGTGATACGCGGTTACCACGTCCATAAGCTGCATATTCAGTTTTTTTTTTTTTTAAACTACCAAACTGATAAGGTAGGGGTACATTATGACGTCCATTATGGGGGAATACATCTCCTCATAATCAATCTTAGGGTGTTGGGAGAAGCCTTGCGCTACGAGGTGTGCTTTGTATCGCACTATTCCATTCTTCTCATTACGCTTCCTCACAAAAACCCACTTGTAGCCCAAAGGCTTCACATGTGGTGGAGTAGGAGCTACAGGCCTAAACACCTTATGCTTTGTGAGTGAATTAAGTTCGACCTGGATTGCTTATTTCTAGTTTGACCAATCCGTTCTATATCGACATTCATCAACGGAATGTGGTTCAAAGTCATCGCTAAGCAAGATGTCGGAAGCAACTATATACGCGAATGCATCATCGACAATCATCTCATTCTAATTCCAAACCTCATCCAAAATAACCTTATGTGTTGGAACAGATGAGCAAGCAATGGTCGAATTCAAACTAAGGTCACTAGTTTGTGTCGTTTTCCTCTTTTGGGGTTGAGAATCCTTTGAACCAAGAGGCATGCCATGCTTCAGGGTAGGAGTAGGTGATTGGCTAGCCGTCAGTGTACCTTACCGAGTGGGAGGTGCGGCCACCCCCACCCTCAGGGACGATTCGACCTTCCAAGGTGGTATTGTGGCGTATGTTAAGTACGTTCATCCTTGCAAGTGCGTTTGCAGCGGGTATATGTGTTCTCGTCACCTTTACTAGATCAATAAAAGCATATGGCATGCTTTAACCGATGCTCTGAATATTTAGCATACGTCGCACTTCAGTTTTAGACTGAGGTGTGTAGGGATCTAAATGAGACATTGTGGGAGTAATCCACGTCAATTCATAGCGTTCTATAGGAACGTTAGTGATCTTATCTCCCCCTAACGATGTGAAGACCGTCTCATCAAAGTGACAATCCGCAAAACGTGCGGTAAAGAGATCTCATGTGCTTTATGAAAGCTTCTGCCAGGACATTTTGGGTGTGAACATGGGGTACAAGATGTTCAACTGCAATCCCAACGGACCTGCAATAATCGTCAAAAATCTGTGATGTAAAATCTCTAGCATTATCTAGTCAAATCGACTTGATCGGATAATTAGGGTGGTGAGCCCTAAGCTTTATAATTTGTGCTAGGAGTTTCGCAAATGCAACATTGCGTGTGGACAATAAGTAGACATGTCATCATCGCGTCGATGCATCAACCAACACTATGAAGTATCTAAAAGATCCGCAAGTTGGTTGGATAGGTCCACAAATATCCCCTTGAATCCTCTAAAGAAATTTAGGAGGGTCATGAATAATCTTTGTAATTGAGGGTTGAGTATTCAACTTCCCCAGGGAACATGCTTTGCAAAGCGGATGGCCAAGATAAGATTTCAAGTGATGCCCATAAAATGCTTTGAGGATACGGCACATCATATCTTGTCCGGGGTGTTCCATTCGATCATGCCAAAGCAGGAAAGTGTCCTGGAACCCAGCCATAGGGTCGGCCACATGGTGTGTCTTGAGGGCTTGAATGGTTGTTATGTACAACCTACTTGGGAGATGTTCTAACTTCTCGTGAATACGCTTCTGGCCATATTTGTAAGAAGTGATACAAAGAAATTCAGAACCATTCTTTTCAGAGGTTTCAACATGATATTGATTATCTCGAATATCTCTCAAACTCAGCAATGTTCTTCTGAAACGTGGAGAATAGAGTGCCTCTTTAATGGTTAATTCAGTGTCATTGGATAACATAATACGGGTCTTTCTGTATCCTTCTATCAGGTTGGATGGGCCTGAGAGGGTTGTTAAAAGTGCATTCTTAGGTACGAAGTTAGTGAAATAGTATTTCTCACGCAATATGGTGTGCATGGTTGCACTACATGCGCAAAGTTAGACTCATAACGGGAATGATACTTGGCAATAGCCTCAGGGGTAACTCGGCATACGCGTGACCAATGATCCTTTGATCCATAGTGATAGCACATGTCCAGTTCAGTGGAATATGTTTGAACGGTAGCTTTTCCCTTGTTCTTGAAGTTTTGGGCATTCGGAGCAAGGGTTTGGCGTTTTTGGGTCAAATTTCCTCCTTCGAATGGGCATCTGTTCAGTGGACCTTGGGCCCATGGTAGGCCTTGCCGCTTTTTTCCACGGCCACAACGAGATTTCCTTATTAAAATTGGTCGCATACGCTTCAGGCACGGCGTTCAAGCCAGTGGGTCGAGCTTGATGATTCTTCATCAAAAGCTAGTTTTTCTTTTCAACGAGAAAGAGAACAAATATCAAATCCAAAAATTTGGTGAACTTTTAAGCCCTATATTATTGCTGCAGGACAATATTGGTGGCATTGAAGGTCGAATATGTCTTCTCTAGGATATCCTGTTCGGTTAAGTCCTCATTACAGAACTTAAGTAGTGATCGGATTCTACAAACTTCAGAGTTGTATTCATTCACAGACTTAAAGTCTTGGAATCGTAAATGTTGCCAGTCGTGTCTTGTTTTAGGCAACAAAATGTCTTTCTGGTGATCGAAGCGATCGGCCAGAATGAGCCAGAGGGTACGTGGGTCCTTCTTTGCAAGGTACTCGGTCTGCATTACATCACGGATGTGTCTGTTGATGAAGATCATAATAGTAGCTTTCTGAGCTTCGTCGACAGGTGCATCATCGGTAGGTTCCTCGATAGTAGCTTTAGGACTCTTTGCAGTAAGATGGAGTTTCATGTCTTGAACCCACTTCAGGTAGTTTCTTCCAGAGACTTCCAAAGCAGTGAAATCGATCTTGTTGAAGTTTGACATGTCCCTAAACAGATGGTACACCAAAACGTAGTTAGTCATATGAAAAGCCATAGATATATATCATAGAACATTCAGGTTCTATAAACATGTATTGGTTTAATTTAAGCATGAAAGCTACAGGTTTCATGTGGTAAGTTTTGAATGAAAACTTCGAGTTTCAAAGGAACTAAATTCGAAACTACAAGTTCGATTTAGTTATGAACATTCAGTTCATATAGGGGTACCTACAAGAACACAGAATACAATATACAATAAAGTGTAGTGGATTTGTGAATTGCTTCAGGAACCCAAGTGTGAGTGCTTCGAGACTACAAAAGATAGTCAACAGTTAAAATAGAGGAAATAATTTATTAAATCGTTAATTGCCAAAAAGTGGACTTCAGGCCAATAATTTTGGATTAATTGTCAAACTAGTGGATTGCTGGTCACTTTAATTAATTCAATAGATTGGGACCATTCGGGGTCGATCGTAGAAGCAAAAATAATTATAACATTCGGGTTAAAATTATTTAAAATACCAAAAATTAGCATTGGATTCAAAAAACCATAGCCTAATAGCATTGGGCTTGGCTGCCGTGAGTAGGGCAAAGCCTTAAAGAGCATATTGGGCTTGGGTGGCCGGAAAAGCAACCCAATACATGGTTGCAAGCCACGTGTCAAGAGATGGGAGGCCCAGTAACATGGCTGCTGGCGATATGGGCCGAGACTAGTGCACGGGGCAAGCCCAGCCTAAGGCTGGCTTGCAGGTGGTGTGAGGAAGCCCCAGCCGAAGCTGGGTTTCGGGTCAACGGGCTGCAAGAACAAGCCCAACAAGCCAAAGGCTTGCAGCATGTGGGTCGAGGCAAGGCAAAAACCCAACAGACGGCGACAGGCCATGCTGGTGTGGACTTGGGTTAGACCGAGGGCTTCAGGCCCATATGGTAGTCAACCTAGGTCGAAGTCTAGTTGGGTTCGAAAAGCAGCAAGCCCAAAACGGCTGCGTGCATGGTCCAAGGTGTCAAAACAACAAGTTCCCCACGCAGTTGGGCTTCAGGCCAGTGCGATGGTCCGGCTATAGTGCCACGGTGGTGCTGCGGTGGATTCATGCATCATGGGGAATGTTTTCATGCTTTAAGGTTTTTTCAAATATCTTAATTTATTTTAGACGAACCTGATTGGCAAAAAACAATTGAAAACCTTTGAATTTTGTAGAAGAAAGCATCCTCCTACGATTCTTCAGTTCCTTAACTTCTGGCAAGAGTGTGCCGATAACGTGTTGTAGGCCTATTTGATTGAACTGTATGAATGATAGAGAGGGAGAAGGGCCAGTGGCAACTTAGAGAGAAGAGAGATATGTAATTCTGAAGTGTGTGTCGTATCACCCCCTTATGTATCGAGCCAGGGATGTGGTGGGGGTCTAGGCCGGGATGTGACAATTTGGTATCATAGCCAATCCATGGCCAAATGTGTGCTGACGAGGACGTCGGGCCCCTAAGGGGGGTGGATTGTAACATCCCACATCGCCCAAGGAGTGGATCCTCTAAGCCTTATATGTATATTCCCATCTCTACCTAGCACGAGGCCTTGAGAACTCACTGGCTTCGAGTTCCATCGGAACTCCAAAGTTAAGCAAGTTCACGCGAGAACAATCCCATGATGGGTGACTCACTGGGAAGTTCTTGTGTGAGTTCCCCAGAAACAAAACCGTGAGGTCGTGGTAGGAGCCCAAAGTAGACAATACCGTGTTACGGCGGAGTCGAGCCCGGGATGTGGTGGGGACCCGGGCCAGGATGTGACACCTTATTCCTTTATTTATAGTAGTAGGATAGGTAGAATCCTTACCCTAATAGGATTACATCTCTAATAGGAATTAAACTACTAAAGGGAATATACAAGATACTCCTAGATACACTAGAATTTACACAATCACATTCCTATGGTCAACTATTGTTGGCTAAAGGGGGATAATGTTTCTTAACCATGAAACCTATAGCTTTTTAGTTAAGTTGAAATATAGATCAAAGGGTCTTTGGTTCACACAACATAGGTGTGACAAGGTCTTTTCTTTTCTTTATTGATTTTAAAGGTACCAAAGAGTTATTCTACGGACTCTTTGTTCTCTCCCCTGTGAGAGCTTTTCTCTTCTCTGTGAGAGGCTTTCTCACCTCTGTGTGACTGGTTTTCGTTTTCTCCATTTTGTTTCAGCGCTAGCCCTAGCTTTGGCTAGGGTTGGTGACAATTCCATGTATTATCTTTATGGTTTGTGTTCAGTTTTTTTCATCTTTTTCCTCATCTTCCCTGTGCCTGCTCATTTTCCTTCCATCTCCATGCTTTCTTCATAATCTACTCCTCATTTTTCTCATTTCGCCTTTGATTTCACCATCCTGGGCCCTATTCCCAAATCCCATGTTTCCTCATTCCTCCTTGACCCTTTCCCATCCATCATCTTCCTCAGTTGGCTCCATCATCTCTCTCCTCACTTTCGATCGGGTGCCGTCTCTACTTACCACGTTTTGTCATGGATCTTTGAGAGGGTGTGTAGAGCTTTAGCTCGGGTGTCCACACCACCACCTTTGTTGGCCCTTGCTAGTCACTCCCGTTGTTGCTCGTCCTTGTCGGCGATGTTGCTTGTGGGTTCTTTCTACCTGCGTGCTTCTTTGTTCTCTTGGCGACTATTCCAGTGCTGGTCTTGGGATGATGATGTGACCTCTGTCCTCACCAATTCTGGGTTTCTTGATGGTTTGATCTCAGGTAATCGTGGAGGGTGGCTGATTGTGCTGTGGTTCTCTATCGGCAACGGTATCGTTTGCAACAAGAAGCCTAGTTGTGTAGGGTTCTGTGTGGTTTGGTTGTTTGTCTTGGGCTCCAAGGTTGATCTTGGGCCTTTGTCTTCTGTGTGTTGTGGCCCTTTTTCTTTTGCTGTGTTCATATGGTTTTGGGCCTTTGTTGTACTTCTCTAGTTGGTAATGAAGTTTATCCTTTGACCAAAAAAAAAAAAAGAGTTATTCTACTTTTGTGTAAAATTTGTTCATCACACAGATGTATAACAAAAAAAATTACATTTTGGTCAATACTTTATTACTACAAAGTTACAAAAAGTTATTTATACTTATTTTTAAAGACAAAATTCTAAAAGTTAAAATATTAAAAATTAAAAGAAAAACAGAGAAGCAAGCCTAAACCTACTAGAAAATGGAAAAGATATTGTGGATGCAAATTTCCGCCTTCTTCTTCTTGGACAAAATTGCACCTACAAAACAATTAACACCTTAGGTAAAGGCCAAGAGCCTCACGCGCCCACGATGAATTTGGGGGGGGGGGCTTTGCCGAAGAACCTCTGATGCCAAAGTTAGAATTTAGAGAGAAAAGTATTTGGAGAGTTTTGCAATAGTATCAACTTAGCTTTTTAGAAGAAATAGGATCATATATATAGGGAATGGGGGTGCTATTTGGTGATTCAATTAGCAATTAATATATTAATTAGGTATAAATATATTAATTGGCTAATTATCATAATAAAAGAAATGTTTTGGGAGGTTTTTGGAGGTTATGGAATGAGGATGGATGAGACAAATTTGAACTTGTTTCCTATTTTGGGTACTCCTGATTTGGTTGATGGATGATTCTCCACTGCTCGCGTGTAGGAGACCCGGTATGCCTCGAGGGTAAATTTGTCATCTTCACCCAAAAATCCGCGTGTCGCTTTGTGATTATTTTTGGCTCCACAAATGCCCCCACCCTTGCTGGGCTGCTCGTAGGAAAGTGCAGCATGTGTAGATATCTTCTTGCTCTAGGAAACCTAGGACTGCTTCCTGTTTTGATGTAGATTCCCTCTTTAATATAAAATTAGATCCTTCTAGGAAAGAGAAATAAATTTCTCTCAAAGCCTATTTAAGTCCACCTTAAGTGGGTTATTAAATCAACTTTGGAGAGTGATTTATTCTACCCTACAAGAGAGAGAGATAGAGCTTAGAGGATATTTGTTCCCCCTCCTCTAGCAATCTTCTACATCTTGCCCGTGCAAAGGACCGTCTTTCGTTGATTTCTTCGTCTTCTCCTCGCCGTACCGATGTAAGGAAAACTTAATTCTCCTTGTCTTCTTCTTGGGAAGTGCTGCCACGGGGCAGCCGTCGGGGTGGTGCAGCACGTCGGCTGGCAGGGGCCAAAAGTCGGCTTGTCATGGGCCAAGGAGGTGGCGTGGCATGGGCAACGATTTAGGCTGCCATGTCTGACCTGCTTGCCAAAAATGAGGAAACTGCTTGAGTTTGATTTCTCAGGTACCGTAGATGGAGCAGTCAAGGATAAAGCTGCCAAGATCAGAACTGCTGAAGATGAAGTGTCGAATGAGTGAACTGTTAAGTGCAAAAGTGGTTGTTGCCCCTGACCATTTGCTGCCTAGTTGATCTTCAAGCATTCGATCTTTTAAGTTATGTGGCATTCTCACACTGGAGAGCTTACCCAGATGGGTGTCATGGAATTAGTTTACCCTCTCGCACTAGAGAGCAATTAGTTTACCTTCTCGCGCTAGAGAGCAATTAGTTTACCCTCTCACATTAGAGAGCAATTAGTTTACCTTCTTGTACTGGAGAGCAATTAGTTTATCATCTCGCACTGGAGAGTAAACCCATATGGGTGTCGGGGAATTAGTTTACCCTCTCTCACTGGAGAGCAATTAGTTTATCCTCTCGCACTGGAGAGCAAACCCATATGGGTGTCGAGGAATTAGTTTACCCTCTCTCACTGGAGAGCAATTAGTTTATCCTCTCGCATTGGAGAGCAAACCCATATAGGTGTCGGGGAATTGGTTTACCCTTTCGCACTGGAGAGCATACCCTTTTGGGTGTCGGGGAATTGGTTTACCCTCTCGCACTGGAGAGCAATTAGTTTATCCTCTCGCACTGGAGAACAGACCCATATGGGTGTCAGGGAATTGGTTTACCCTCTCGCATTGGAGAGCATGAAAGTCGTTGTCGTGAGTGCAGCTGAGCAAAACTGGACTGCTGGGACAACTGAAATAATCCTTAGCCTGCGAGGTCATGTTTGGCGATCTGCTTAAGACTTTAAACTGATTGTGGGTCTCGCGTAAGGGTGTAAGTGCAGTGAGCCTCATTAGGTGTTTTGTCATGTGCCTTTTTGAGGCTTGGTTGGCACGAGCCACATGGAAAGATCGGCATGGCTGGGAGCCATGGTGCAAGATTGGCATAGTTATGAGCTATGGTGATAGATCAATGGCTGCCAGAAGCCGTGGAGCGGGCAGGCGTGGTTGTGAAATCAGAGATGGGGCTGGCTTGGGCCAGGTTGTGCGCAGCGAAAGGAATTGTCTGGAGTGTTGAGAACAAGGTCTGCCCCAGGTTCTTGGTAGTTAGGCTGGTGTGTCCTTCTGGTACTCATTTGCCCCCGGAATGCCATTAAGCTGAGCTGCTACGTTTGTCGGAACAAAAAAAGTCTTTATATCCGGCAATCTATATGGGGTAGTCCCGTCTGCTCGATCTTGTAATTGAAAGATGACTCGCTTATGTTGGTTATGTCTCATCAAAACGCTTTGTCAATAGCTTCGTTGCGCGGGAAATCGCACAATCGGTCATGAGTATTTCTACTTCTTCCTGAATTTACCTTTGTTGGGGTGGCAGAGCCCTCGGCTGCCCCCGGTCGTGACCTGCTGGTCTAGGCTGATCTTCCATATGTTCGGCTCGTCTATGCTTCGGCTGCGGTCGATGTGGTATGTTTCTAGCAGGAGAGCGAGTAACTCGCAGGCTGCTGGTTGAACTTAAGCCGGATTGAGTGATTGTTTATCTTTGTCCGCTATGCTGCTTACTTCGATGTGATGTGGATGATGCTCCTTGCGGTTCTTGCCGCGAATGAACACTTAGCCTAGAAGGTTACTCATGTTGATTATCGAAGTGTGGCCCCAACCGTGAGTGTATGTTCATCTGTGGGCCTAATCGAGAGTGCACGCTCCTCCGCGCGATAAGACGAGAGTATACGTTATCTCGAGGGCCCAATCGGGAGTGTACACTGCCTGAACGCTTGGTTCGTAGCTAGTCAAGTGGTTGTTTACCGAGACGCTGCTGGAGAGGTTCTTCGTCTACCCTTGTCCTACTTCGGAAGACCTTGTCTAGGGCACGTTGCATCTTGGTGAGCTGCAAGAGCTGGTTCACCAAAGTCGTCTGTTGTGCAAGGGCGCTCGTCAACTCTATGACTTGTCGAGACAAGTATTGTTCGCCACTTGGATTGGAAAAGCTTGGAAGGAATGTGCCTCATTGGGCAGTGGAATGGTGGTAGACTCCGAGCGCGAGATTTGAGTTAGGAAATGTCAGATCCGAGGAAAAATATGGTGAGAATGCCCCCAGCTCGATGGTGAGTTGAGCTGACTTGGAAAGCTACGGAAGCAAACTGGGCCGCGGGAGTAGGCTGGGCCACAAGAGCAGGCTGGGTCGCGAGAGTGGGCTGCTTCGCGGAAGCAGGCTGGGCCACGGGAGTGGGCTGCTTGTCGGGAGCAGGCTGGGCCGCAAGAGCAGGCTGCTCGGCGGGAGCAGGCTGGGCCGCGAGAACAGGCTGCTCGGCTGTAGCAGGTTGCTCGTCGGGAACAGGCTGGGCCACAGGTGAGGGCTGCTTGTCGAGAGTAGGCTGCTCGGCGGGAGCAGGCTGGGTCACGAGAGTAGGTTGCTCGGAGGGAGCAGGTTGGGCCACGGGAGCGGGCTGCTCGGCGGGAGCAGGTTGCTGAGTGCGTGATGCATGCGAATGTGAGGCTTGGGCTCGGGCCCGTGCAAGCTTAGATGGCACGGCTTGGGCCATGGTGGAACCTCGTAGTGGTGGTACCACTCTGCCTATGACCACATTTAGCCTCGTGGATCGCCGCGGTCCCATTTCTTGAGTATTAGAATTTTTACTTGTGAAATTTTCTAAATTTCTAGCCATTATATTTTTCTTATACATTTTATTAAAGAACCTTTGCAAATAAAAAATTCTAATAATAAGAACGTATGAAAAATATTCAAATGGACTAGAAAATAGAGAAAAACTTTTTTATGCGAGAGTCTTCTACGAGTATGAATCTTAACTCTCAATGAAAGCACCAATTTGTGGATGCAAATTTCCGCCTTCTTCTTCTTGGAGAAAATTGCACCTACAAAACAATTAACACCTTAGGTCAAGGCCAAGAACCTCACGCGCCCACGATGAATTGGGGTGGGGGGACTTTGGTCGAAGAACTTCCGATGCCAAAGTTAGAATTTAGAGAGAAAAGTATTTGGAGAGTTTTTTGGAGTTTTGCAATAGTATCAACTTAGCTTTTTAGAAGAAATAGGGTCATATATATAGGGAATGGGATGTTATTTGGTGATTCAATTAGCAATTAATATATTAATTAGGCATAAATATATTAATTGGCTAATTATCATAATAAGAAATGTTTTGGGAGGTTTTTGGAGGTTATGGAATGAGGATGGATGAGACAAATTTGAACTTGTTACCTATTACTCCTGCTTTGATTGATGGACGATTCTCCACTGTTCGCGTGTAGGAGACCCGGTATGCCTCAAGGGTAAATTTGTCAACTTCATCCAAATATCCACGTGTTGTTTTGTGATTATTTTTTGCTCCACAGATATCACATCACAGTTCATTATAGTAGAAAAACCCTAATCCATAAAATATCAAAAAATATCCTAACATAAACGTGAACGGCTGTTTATGAAACTCACGGGTATCCTGCCTGTATATATTATTTTGGAAATTATGTAAAACGTAAGGAAAAAAAAAAAAAGACACAAGAAAAAAAAAACGAACAAAAGGCATCAATGAACAGTGAGAAAGACAAAACAAACAACAGAAAGATGCCATCGATCGCTCCCTCCAGTACTTTCTTAATACTTACTAGGTTTCCGAGAAAAGCTAGAAGATCGATGTCGATCCCCGGCCTCCTTAGTTTGGTTGCTCGCAGGTCTTTCAACCCAGACACCAACATTAAATGGTTTGTCAGAAAGTCTACACAAGGTCAGGGTCTGGCTCTGGTCAGATGGTCAAATAAATACTTGACTTTTTAATTAATTAAGTATACATCCCAATAAATGAATGGATGTCTGGACGGATGGAAGGATAAATCAAACGGTGCCAGTGGACCCTCGTATGTTTTCTTGATCGCGATCAACCTGTCAAGTCACCTTCCCAGTCTTTTGTTTTTTGTCCTCACATCCTCTGTCTGATCGGGTTTTGTATCAGTGTATGTATATGTGTCTGTAAAATTACAACAACAGGGTATCTAATCGCAACCCCCCACACTCACTGATCACCGCACAAAATCAATGCAGTCCAATTGCAGAGGTGCACTAGTTATTAGTCGGCAGATATTTACAGTTATCATTGATAAATAATTTATAAAGCTACGCCTGAGTACGTACATTGATGTATCTTAAAAGAGAAGACAACTACTACTACTGTACTACAGAATGCTTCCTCTACTGCATGCACATATATGTATGACGATGCACTTGGACGTACGGATATATACAGTAGTGATTTTAACTGACAAGTCTTTTTGTGTTCCAATAATTCTGCAGTTTTGTTGGCCATATGTGCATCCATTGCACTGTGCACACACATATTCAACACAGGTCTGGTCTTCCTAGCGGGGATCTCGTCACCGCGGTTGGATTGCGACTGCTCCAAGCTGTTGACTTTGACGACTGGTATTACCAAACTTCGATATATTAAATGCCATTATGATACTACCAAACTTCACCGATCCCTGCCCTTAGCAAAACTTGTACAATCTTTAATGGACAAAGGTTGGCTGTTACAAAAAAGCAGAGCTTCTATTCTTACTCAACAACAAGTGTTTAAAAAAATAAAAAAATTAAAGCTTGAACAAACAACTTGGACACTTGTCAAGTTGTTATTGAGTAAGAGTAGGAGCTTCTACTTTGTTTTAAGCAGTCAAGCTTTGTTCATCTTTAATATCCAAAATTTACTGCGGGCTTAGGGTTTTGGATTTCAACGAATTTGTTTCGAGTTTGAAACTCTCCTCTTATTTAAATTATTATAATAATTTCGAACTTTTTCTCTCTTAATAATAAATTTTAAAAAATAAAAATAAAGAAAATACTGGGATGACAACCATACTTACACCTCTTACATCAATTGCACCGATGTAACGATGTTGTTGGGACTATTACTATGCGATCGACGTGCACCCTCACTAGTAACATTCCACACCTTTTTTTTTTCCTCATTTTCTTTATTCGCTCTGTTTTTTATTTTTTATTTTTTTATTTTAAGGAAAACTAATGAAAATGGTTTGAAAATATTGAGTTTTAATGATAAGGACAAAATAAAGGGTAAAGTGAATAGTACCATGACTTACTTTATAGTGTAAAAATATGGTTTTCGTTAAAATGAATATTACCAGGAGCTTTTCGTTAAAGTTCCTCTTTTTTTGCCTTTTTGAAGGAAAAAAAAAATACTTACAAAGAGGATTTTCTCTATAGATATGTCCGAACTTGTCAAAATGTAACCGGGAAGTAGGAACAACATGTGATGAAAGTTATCAATCCAAATACAAAATTGGCCATAGATATGTGCCAAATTACCAAAACCATATGTGGTCATGTTAGCTTCTCTGAAAATATAGTTAATCAAAAGAAATACGTTAGAATGATTTTAGTTTTAATACCATTGAGCAATTTGTAATAAACTCCTACACATGTAGTTGTGTTGGAAAATATTATTATTTAGATTTATTTTAATGTTTGGTATTTTGGGCTTAGCCCGTTTGTATTAGGGTTTCGTTTCCTTGCATATTAGGGTTGGGTTAGTTTTTTATATATATGGTATTTTGTAACTCTATAGTAGGAAATCATTCACAATGTAGCCTTTTGGAGTTTTGTAGCCGTTTCGGCATTCTCGTTAGTTTAATAATATTTTTAGTATCAGAGCCGGTTTGATCCTTTGAGATTTAATCTGCTTGTTTGATATACGTTTGTCTATCGCCTCCGGGATTTAATCTGCTTGTTTGATATCTGTTTGTCTATCGCCTCCGTTATCTGTTATGGTTCTAGTTAGGTTCATCAAAATTGTTTCTTATTGGTTTCTTTTTGGGCTTGGATTAGTCTCTTCCGCCTTAAAGCCGAGATCCCATCGGCACATCTGCACCAACATCGTAGCAGCAAGTCACATCACCAACCCCACCACCACCTTGAACCATGAACCCAGCTGACCTGCACCGGCATCGTCGTCTGAATCCACACCTGTTGAATCTACATCTCCCACCTGCCTTGATACCACCTTCATCTACACCGCACCGTCTCATCAGCACCCTATCCGTTTTCTGCACCCGTCCGCAATAATCGCACCGTATTCGTGCCAATTGTTCTGCAATTTGCAATGGAATTGATTGCTGCATTGTATTATGTGATGAGGAGAAGACCCCAGGTAAAAAGAAAAGAAAAGCAAAGAAAAAAAAAGGACAAATACAAAAGGGAAAAGTAAATTTGTTGACCTGAGGAGGATTGTTTTGTTGGGTCATTTGTTGCGTATGCAAGAGTTCTGTTGGACAAATGATCACTCGAGTGTTTGGATTGGTAACCACTTGAGTGACTTTGTGAATATGGTAAGTTGGATTTTTTGTTTGTTTGTTCGGAAATTGGCATTGGCATTGGTATTGGTATTGGCATTAACATTGGTATTGGCACTAGCATTGGCACTAGCACAGGAATTTGGAGTCTTGCACTTTGCACCGATGGAATTCTGTATAGGAATTGGCATCAGAAGTTAGCATAACAAAGCTTGCATCCACATCGTCTGTTGGGAAACTCATGTCGTGTACCGCCATGAGTTTGACGAGGGGTATTGGAAAATATTATTATTTAGATTTATTTTAATGTTTGGTATTTTGGGCTTAACCCATTAGTATTAGGGTTTCGTTTCCTTGCCTATTAGGGTTGGGTTAGTTTTTTATATATATGGTATTTTGTAACTCTATAGTAGGAAGTCATTCATAATGTAGCATCTTGGGGTTTTGTAGCCGTTTCAGCATTCTCGTTAGTTTAATAATATTTTTATTATCATGTAATCTCGTTCTTTGCGCACTCTGATATTCAACTAGTTGTGCATGTGGTAGTATGTGAGTTGAGGGACGATGTTGATGCCGATGTCCTCTGTCTCTCTAGAATCTTCACATATGCTTCTTACATGGTGAATTATAAGAAAAGGTTTATATGAGGCAACCTCAGGATCTTATCACTGTTCAACATCCAAATCACGAGTGTAAGTTGGTCAAATCACTCTTATGGACTTAAATAAGTACCAAAGGCTTGGAATTCCTGGTTTACTAGTCATTTGCCCTCCCTTGGATTTCAAGCTTCTCAATCAGATTCTAGTCTATTTGACAAACATGATGGTGATGATATCATAGTGCTATTACTGTATGTTGATGATATTACGTTGACAGGTTTCAATTCTTCCAAAGTGCACCTAGTTATTCAAAATATCAGTGAGGCATTTGAACTTAAGGATATGTGAAAATTGATGATATTACGTTGACATGTTTCAATTCTTCCAAAGTGCACCTAGTTATTCAAAATCTCAGTGAGGCATTTGAACTTAAGGATATGTGAAAATTGAAGTTCGGTACAAGGAGAATGAAGACATATTTGTGAGTTAAGTTAAATATGCCAAAGGATCTAATTCAGAAGGTTGACGTAAAAATTTCACCTCGCTTTTTCCCAAAAATTCAAATTCGTCAGCCAAACTTTATTCCACCAATTTTTTCGTCAAAAATTAAACTAAGTTGACATGTTTCATTGACCTTTGCCCGACTAGCTATCCTAGTTTGCCCGACCAAATTTTAAGGTTATGGACACGTGTCATGTTATAACACTAAGAGTCTTCCTCTTCTTCCTCTTCGCGTGGCGCTGAACTCTCTTCTCTCTCTGCTCTCTCTGCTCTCTATCTCTACTCATTCTCTCTCTCTGCCAGCATCCACCTCCACCCCGTCCTTCCTCCACCTCGACAAACCTTTTGCTCTCTGTCCTTCCGTCCTTTCTCTTAAAACTTTAAGTCCCCTCTCTCCCTTTTGTTTGTAATTTTAATATTTGTAAGATAATTTATAGGATTTGCGAAATTAGGTGAAATTAAGAATGTGAATTAGGATTTGTGAAATTTTAGAATTTGTGAAATTTTAAGATTGTAGGATTAAAAGTAGGATTTTATGATTTGTGAAATTTATATGAAAACATGGAAATTTGTGTAGGAAAATAGGGAAATTTGTAAAAAATGTAGAAACTTGAGCAATTTATGTGAAATTTGTAAAAAAAAATGTAGGAACTTGTGAAACTTGTAGGACTAATGGTAGAGTTTTAGGATTTGTGAAATTTATATGAAATTTGCAGGAAATAGGGATATTTACAAAAATTGGAAAATTTGTAAAATTTGTACAAATTTATAGGAAAATAGGGAAATTTGAAAATTGTAGAAATTTGAGAAATTTGTTTGAAAATAGGGAGATTTGTAAAAAAACAAATGTACAAATGTGAAATTATAGGAAATATGTGAAATTTGTGAAAATTGTAGGAAATTTGTTGGAAATATGTGAACATTGTACAAATTATTATGTTTCTTCTTCATAGATGCCATCACAATTGATCACCAATGGCCGCCACTCTACCTTCACTTCATGTTAGATTGACTCGACTACAGATACCCAACGGCCATTGCCGAGTTGGCAGCTGGCCTTAGTACATCTGATGCATCGTGGGTGCCTCGATCCATCAGGCGTGTTTACAATTGTAGACAACATGAGCCTATGGTATTCCCATCCCACCTTATTGACGTCGCGGAGGCCGATTTAGCAGCCATGCGATCGTAGGGAGATAGAAAACTCCCACTCAGGAAGAAGACCAAAGTATGGGGGATCTATATAGGCTTGGCCTCCAACTGGATCACCGGCTTATCGTAAAACAGGATCGTTGTCGATTACAGCCCACTTCATCAGCAAGCGAGCAAAAAGGTCAACAGCTTGTTGACTCATGACATGGGTGCCACCATCTGCACCAAGTGCCCCATGCTCAACCCCTCATGGAAGAAGCTCTCCCTCAGGTGCATGACGATATGATGAGAAAGATTTCAGTGAAATTTTAATTTATGATATTTGAACTGTTACTTATTATGTTTTTTTTTTCTTTCTATTTCAGACCAACTTCTCCATTAATATAGAGTACCTAAGTACGAAAGAGTACATAAACCGATTGTGGGCTAAGAGGAGAGTGAAAGTACGAGCTGCATATATACTACAAGACTTATGCATCTCCTGCTAAAGCTCATACAGATCCACCCTCTAAGTTTAAGGAGAGATTGACAAGTGAGAGTGGTTGTGGGGTTATGTAAGTATTCCGTTCAAAGTTTTAATTTCAAAATTCATTAAGCTTACAAATTTTGAAATTATGATCAATAATCTTAATTGGTTTCTCTTTTTTTTGTAGGCTTCTATGTTGCAGAAAAATGTCGAGTTCTTCGTTATGGGACCATGATTTTCCAGGCCAGGAGTAAAACTGATCCGAATATAGTTACCTAAGAAGTTTGGTCATGTACTCACTAGCTCCAAGCAGAGATGTATTAGATGGAGTAGATGTGCCACTATAACTCTACTTCGGGGCACTAGGCAGAGTTCTAGTGACTCTGCTGGATGACCATGATTGTTTCGCAAGACATGTGATCTGATATGAATATAAATACAATCAGATCCTATAAGTCTTTGAGTTCCTACAACCAAGTAGTTGGTTGCGCCGCAAGTAGTCACAACTCCTAAAAGCATGCAATATGTACTTTAAGATATCCTCTAGGATTCTCCCGGCTTAGAACAAGGATTCTATCCTAAAAAGGTCTCCCTTCCACGGTTTAAATACACACATGTAGGGTTCATATATGGTAACGCAATCTAACCACTTGAATTCTCTTGCCTACTGCTTAAGTCTAAAATCATTCACTAAGTTAACCGTCGGAGAACCTTTGGTCAGTACACCCCCTCCCCCAGGTCCTAGGCTTGTTCACGGTTGTTTCACTATTTTGTAGGTTGCTTGGATTTGCGCTCAACCACCGCTCACAAAGGTACGTGAATTTGATTCTAACACTCGCCAACCTCTGCTAAAAGCAACCAAACACGCCAATTGACGAACTAACACCTGATCCTAAGGTCTCTCTAAAGTTGTTAATGGACAGGGTTAGGCAACGGAAAGGCAAAGAACTCCAAGGTCTAGTGGCGAGTAGGGTACGGGACCTCGTGGGATATTCTTCATCCAGTTGTCATACTACAAGCGGGACATCTTCAAGACTACAGTAGTTGGAGATTGAGCTAGCAATCATGTGCTAGCGAGAAAGAAAAAAACGCGCCAGTAAGAAGAAGCTAAGGAAGTAGCTGTCTACCAGCGAGAGAAGGGCCTTTTGCAGTACATTGCTGTGATAGCCCAACCAATGTCAGCCTCTGGCATTCACCTTCCCGATTTTCTGAGCAACCTTCAGCCGCCATTCCACCAGCCACCTCAGTAGTCGTAGTTAGTTTAACATTTTTTTACATACAATTGTAAGAATATTTTATTTTAATATAATTAAATAAATTTCTTTAATACTGTATTTATTGTAGCTTTTTAAATTATCATAATTAGATTAAACTTTAAATCCTAAATGGTTTAGGGATTGACCCCCAAATATTGTTTTAATTTTGAATTTTTATAAATATCTAAACACTTTGAATGGTAAATACATTCGTTGAGCATGTATTGTATCTTTTTTTTTCTTTAAATTCATCGTTTGACGAATATTTCATAGGGAAAAATTAGAGGCAATAAAAACGTATTTGGCTCGACAAATTTGTTTCGTTTGGAAAGAGTTAGGTTTTTTTTTTTTTTTTTTTTTTTGTGTTGCATTTTTATATACAGATTGTTGCAAGACTTCAAAACAAGTTTCCTACATGTGACAAGCACATCCCTACAACACGCCTTGAAGTGGGGGTATTTGTAGACATGTAAATTTCGTTGCATGCAAATGATACATCACAAGGCTCCACGTGGCATATGACTCATGACAAATGGACAAGTCATCAATGACATGTGGCACAAATCAAGCAAAGGAAGCCCAAAAGCATTCCTAAAATGCGGCAAAGGGGAAGAAATCTCTTTAAAGTCAGCAAGGGGCCCAAATTGCTCCCTAAACCGGAAAGAAAGCTAAAGTATCTTCACAAAAACAAGCAAGAATTGAAGATTGCTCACAAAATAGGCAAGAAAGCCCTATAATTCGGCCAAGCAAGGGAAAGTGATTGAAAACAAGACACAAAACATGCCTAAATTCTCCCATGAACGAATCAAGACACAAATCAAAGCCAAATCCACCCAAAGGCATGGCATTGGAAGTCTATAAATATGAGGTCCCAGGACAAACAAAGGGTTGACAATTTCTACATTCAAGGCTGAAATTCTCACAAAAGGAGAACCTATGCCAAATCTTTGAAGACTAATACACTGCCAAAGCTCTCTTCGAAGAATGCATAACCAAAGCTAAAGCTTTCATTTGACCGAAGCTGAAGCACTCCCTTGAAGAATCAACAAGCACTTGTGCCGATGCCTTCAAGTTGCAAGCTCAAAACTTGTAACGACGTTCGATTCAAGATCAAGTCGCCAAGACCCTTGAATCAACAAAATCCTACATCAAATCTACCTTTGCCGCAGCCCTAAACCTGAGGTGAAGACCATCCACGCATTGTTTTAAGCTCAAAATTTAAAGCAATCGTTCAATCGTTCATCCGAGATCAAGTCATCGCGACCCTTGGATCAACAATCAACCATCTACATCAAATTTGAAGACTAAATCAGAGGAAAATTGTAAACAAAGATTGTAACCCTACAAATTCATTAATACAAATCTACTTTGTACACATGTTCTCGTTTCATTCCTTACAGAATTTTCATGTTTACACATTAATTGATAACAAAAACAATTTAATTTCAAATAACTATGAAAATGTACGTACAACAAGGAAAAAAAAATTTAAAGTACGAATGTTAAAAAAAATAATAAAAAAAAAAAACTACAAAACGAAATCAACATTATCAAGTCCATCAGTCAATTGTGTTGGGTCAGGGGCCTGGGAGGTTGAAGGTGTATGAGTAAGAGGTGTAGCGGTAGGGATGTTGAAGCCAGACATCTGAAGCGTGGAGATGATTTGGGCCATCATAGACTCCTGGGCAGCAATATGAGCATTCTGGGTGGCGATGTTGGCAATATGGGTTGCAAGGTGGTCATTTTGGGCCGTCACTTGCTGCTGGAATTCTGTTACTTGCTCTGTCGAAGATGCGACCTATCCCGAGGTTGAGGTGGAAGAAGACGCTCCCATCTTACGATGACAGGCATTTTATATGCCCCAATACACCTTCCCTAGCCTAGGACGGAGTTTCTGGTCGAAGGTGTTTGTCATGATATGAAGACTTGCATCTTAGGGGAGGAAAGGACACCTCCTCAATCGGGGTGTCAGGGGGGAGCTGGGAAGCCAACTCCTTAAGGACAGTCTGGCTCTTCTCCACAATAGTAGCTTGTAATTATAAAAACACGTTAATTAGTACTTATATAACATTTATTTAAAATGAATAATAATTATAAATTTAAGAATTACAAAAACTTACATGGACCTCATTCGTCAACTCATCCCCAGTCCACACATACACCTCCTTGAACGTATCAACCTCAGGAAACTTCGACCATGTCTGAATTAAAAAACAAGAACAAAATTTTTATTAGTTCTATAATAGAGAGTAAATCTAATAATTTTTTTTAATAAATGTGTTTACCTGACGTAGCTCCTCCATCCTATAGGAGAAGCGTCAAGAGCCAAAGCCGAAGTGGTGGAGAAGTTTCTTCTTCAACCTATTTATTACGTTGGCCATGGATCTTTTTTGTTAAAAAGAAACAAACCATTTTAGTCTCGATATTATTTACAAATTATTCAAATAAATTAATAAACATATTAAATTATTAATAAAATATTATTAACATAAAATAATATATATAATTCACTTATGAGGTATTTTTCGTCCTGAAAATGAGTGTAGAGCCACACCCAATCTTCAAGGAGTTTCAGCAACTCCATGGGGCACCCCTGTGCTAGAGCGACAACAAGATCCTCGTATGTCTCGAAATGCTTTTGGAGGTCGCTCTTCCATTGAGTGAATCAGCCTGTGAAAAATTTGTATGTACTTGGATTGATTCACATCGAGATCCTAGAGATCATAGTGATGCTGCAAATAGGAAAAATATTAATGAAGTTAAAATTTATTAATTATCACTACTTTATTAAAAATTTAATAACAAAAGTCTACAATCGGTACCAATAACTCATGAAGAACGGAGGCCTTGGTCTTTATCCATACGGCTCTCCAAGACTCCCGCTGCATTGGGCAGTGGTGACACACAACAAAGCCAATGTCACCCACCAAGCAGTTGTGCTGCTTCTTTGTTGTTAGCCACCCGATGTCATCCATCCCACGTGATCTTGATCAGCTCTTATGTGGTGCGCTTGTGCCGTGTCTATGAGTCTGCATGGCCCCTAGTGTTTTTACGAGCTGCAAAAGCAAATAAGTGAGTGTTAGAACAAACTAAATAATCTACGAAAAATTGGCCAGAAATTCCTTTAAAAGTATAACATTTCCCAAAACCTTCAAACAATAAAACAACGACAATTCACACATAAAGGGAACAATTCACATATCAAACCAATAAAAAATGATTAAATTTAATAGTTGAAACTAAATAGTTAGGACCTATCGCAAATCCCTCTCCATCTTCGGTGGAAGCTATTGTAGACTCCTCATGCTCCTCGCCACTCCAGGGCCGTCAATGAGACCAACAAACGCTCACTAATGGATTAGTCATTGAAGAAGCCGATGACTCCGACACAGCAGGCATCGGGGGCTAGGGTAGACATCGGGGGCTTGGGCGGAGGTGACGAAGACCTCGATGTCGGGGCCGATGCTGCCTAATCAACTGCGAAATCTACAAAAACCAATTGAATGACAAACATTTAAAATAAATTTTAAAAATTGAACCCTAAAATTATGAATTTAACACTAAACTTATAAAATTAACCCGTTACTTATAAAATCAACCCTAAAATTATAAAATTAGCACTAAAATTATACCTACAACTAAAATCTTAATCCTAAAACTAGCAAATTAAACTAAAATGCTAAACCTAGGATTTAAAAGTTAGCATATTAACAAAGTAAACTAATTTAACAAATTAATCCTAATAAGTAATACTTAATCCAACTTATAAAATTAACCCTAAACCCTAATGTTATATATAATTCTAAAAATATAAAATAATCCTAACACTAATATGTTAATCCTAACATTATCAAATAAATCCTAAAGTTACAAAATTAAAACAAAAAATTATCAAGTTAACCGCAAAATTATAAAGTTAACAAATTAAGAAACTGAAGTAATTTAAAATGTTAACATAGTAACAAATTGAAAATTTTCCAAATTAAACGTAATTTGCAAAAAATTAAGAAAATTAACAAACTAAACCCTACCCAACCCCCACCCCACACCACTGCCCCCCCACCACCCATCCCTAACCCCCACCCCGAGCCCTAATCCCCAAATTGCCAAAATCCCCAATTTCTAAAATCCCTAAACCCCCAATTTAAAAAATCCCTAAATCTCTAAATTGACAAAAACCCTAAATCCCCAAATTGACAAAATCCTTAAACCCCAACGCCTAATTCCCTAAATACCTAATTAATCCACAATTAACATAACACAAATTTTGCGCTTAGAGAGGTGAGAGAGAGTTCGAGGGGGAGAGAGAGTTGAGAGAGAGAGGTGAGTTCAAGAGGAAGTGAGAGTTTCTGGAAAATGAGAGAAAGAGAAGCTCTCTGTAACTCTTAATACGATACACTTTAAGCGAGGAAGGTGTTCGTCGTGTAAAGTCAACATCCGTCATGCTTATTTAAAGAATTTTCTAAAACCCACCCAAATTTTGGTAAATTTTGAAGAACCTTGCGCAACGGAAAAATACAAATTCGTCATGCAAAAGAACTTTCCGCGACGAATTAGGCTCATTTCGTCACACAATCTTTAATGAAAATTGAAAAAAAAGCTGCCCAAATTTTTCGATTTGGGAAATTTGAAGGCCTTTGCACAACGAAAGTAAAGTGTTTCGTCGAACAAAAAGGTTTTGCACGACAAATCTCATTTGCTTCGCCGCAAATTTTAAAAGTGAAAATTTATTGTGCGAGCAAGAACATTTTGCGTGACGAAAGTAATTTACATCGTCACACAAGTTCCAACTATTAAAATCCCACCATAATTTAATTACACCCTAGCATAATTTAAACTTTTTTGCTACAACGACGTCATCGCATATAGATGTATTGTGCGACGAATGTGCTTCTATCGTCTGGAAATGTTTGTATACGCGACTACTTTCATATGTTCGTCACGTAAATGTAATTTTATATATTTTTTATCCATTATTTAATTACAAATTTAATAAATTAAAATTTGTTTACATACTAAAGAATTAAATACACTTAATTTCATTGCATTTAAGTCAAAAGTTGTGATTAATCTTCATCCTCACTACAATAAATATATCTATCGTCACTTCATCACTTTTTGTCTCTCATTCATCCTCGTCGGTTGGTGTATCAACATCATCATTCGCGCTCTTAGGTGGATTGTATCTTGGCAGATTCCCGAGATCATTTTTAATTGAGTCTATAGGAATTTCGATTTGAGAACCTTCATCTACCTGAAATGGTTCTTGGACAATATTAGTATCCCGAAGTGTTTCTGCACCAATTGATGTCGAAGTTTCGAGGAGTTGGTCGGCAAAGTTGTCATCATCGACATCGTCAGCTGGACTGAAATATCATACACCTTTCTATGATCAATCTTCTAAACAACTTTCCATCCCCTCTCAGCCTTTGGGTCATCGATGTAGAAAATTTGGTTAGCCATCGTTGTCAAAATATATGGGTCTTCACTATACCAACATCGGTTAGTGTTCACCGACAGTAAATCATTGTCCCGCTGAACACTGTCATTCCTACAAAGGTCTATATCGAACCAATGACACTTAAAAATGATGACTTGGCAACGATCTTTGTAAAGCAATTGCACAACACTTATTAGTTTGCCATAGAAATCAATGTCTACAATATCCCCGTTCCTGGTACATGTCCCCTGCTGTTTTGAGTACATAGCTTGTCATCGCAATCAACTCCTAAGAACTTTATGTCGTTTACATGACATCCTGACTACAGTTCCACGCTTAGAGTTCGATAACCAAATTGTATAATTCCTCAATGTACATGGGGGAATTGGTTTCCTTCAATTTCTCACCTAATTTATAACAAACATTCAACATGTTGGTTTTACCAAAATTTAAAAAAAGAAAGTGACATGGTATTATATTTTTCAAAATAACCTTAAAGAAAAACCTAAACAACTTACTTGTTCATGAAACCAACGAGGAAACAATTCACGGTACTTCACATCATATAAATGCAAAGGATGTTCCCACTTCATCAACTCTTCATACTCGTCCAGGTACTCCATTATCTTGTCACGATTATTAAGTACAAACCAATAGGCTACCTGCATGTCCCTTTCGATGAAAGAATCACCTCGTGTTTGTTCACCTGCTATTTGGGCGAAAACCAAAAGTTTTTCCTTTCTCACACCACCGTCATTATTGCACTATGGTCGATTGAACGTCATCTCAGCATCTTGTAGGTACATAGCACAAAAATATTAATTCAAGCTTCACCCTATTCTGTACACTCTTCTTTAACTCACCAAGTAGTCTGCAAAAATAAAATTGTTATGATTCAGATAAGTTAGATCATCAATTGATCTATAATTAATAAATGGCTAAGGATATTATACCTTTCTATTGCAAACTTCCATCGATAACTGACAGGCCTGGCAAGTGAATCATGCTTGTAAAGAAAGATGGAGGAAATATTTGTTCAAACTTGCATAGGAATTCGACAATGTCAGCGTGTAACTATTGAACATTGGACTTTCGCAACTCCTAGAAGATAATTGAGAAAAAAAATCTCACCAACAACATAATCAACTTCACCACATCTTCTGGCAAGAGGTATCAAATACCAACCAGGAGCAGGCGTTGCAATATGACATGACAATCGTGACTCTTCAATCCAAAAAATTTGCTACGGTCCACGTTTGCTCATCGGCCAATATTTGAAGCATACCCATCTGAAAACTTTACAGAGGATAAAAACTTTAAAAATTCTTTCCGCTTTTCTAGTTTTACCGCAAAAGATGCTAGACCCTTTTTGGCTATCTCACCCTCCTTCGTCATCCATAAACGTGGCTCTCTTCCCATTCGCTCTAAATCGATGCGAGCTTTGATCGTGTCCTTCATTTTTTTCCTCAACGTTTAATATGGTTTCGACCAGTGTATCAATCACATTCTTCTCAACATGCATAACACCGAGGTTGTGACGCAGTTTTAATTTAGACCAGTACGGCAGCTCAATAACATACTCTTGTGTGTCCAATTTATATGGGTGTCTGGTCTGGTCTTATTTACCAATTTGCCAAACGAACCAAAATCCAAACGATTTAACCATGCCAAAATATTATCTCCGGACCATTCTCTATGTCTTGGCTGAATCTATGTTCCATTGAAGAATGATGTCTCGTTCTGACGCCACTCGTGGTTCCACGGCAACCAAATATGATGCCCTTAGTAACAAACTTTCCCCGCATTCCAAGAAGATGTTACATCCTCCTTGCAAACTAGGCATGCCAAAGAACCCTTAATACTCCACCCGAACATCATAGCGTATGTGGGAAAATCGTTTATAGTCCACATCATTGCTGCTCATAAGGTGAACATCTGCCCAGTTGCTTTAACATATGTCAGAACTTCGTTTTCCTATAAATCTTTCAACTCATCGACCAACAGCCACAAATAAACATTGATAAATTTACTCGGATCCTCAGTTATCAACATAGTCATAATCATCTATTATTTCTTCATGCATTTCCAAAACAGCAAATTATACGAAATTACGAAGATTGGCCAAGTGTTACGATTTTGGTTTAGAACACCGAACATATTAAATCCATATGTGGCAAGTCCCAATCCTACGTCTGCACCTCCTGAGCAAAATCGGGGTACAACCGATCAAAATATTTACATGCCTCGCCATCAGCAGAATGCCTCATCAAATCGTCATCCACCCGTCTGTCCTTATGCCATCTCATGTTGCTAGCAGTATGCGTCGACATATACAAACGTTGAAGCCTAGGCTTTAGTGGAAGATAACGCATAACTTTTTAAAATCTTCATCGTTTTATTTTGAGCTGTCATTTTAAACCTCGACTCTTTGCATACAAGGCATTGATCAAGCGCTTTATTCTCCTTATAGAACAATATACAATTATTTTTGCACACGTGAATTTTTTCATAGACCAATTCCAGACCATTCAACACCTTCTTCACATTTTTATGATCTTTAGGCAAGCAATTGTCCTTTGGAAGCATCGTCTAGAAAAGTCCCAAAAAATAATCAAAGCACTTTATTTTGCCATGCATCAACTCCACAATAGTTGTTAGTACCGAAAAGTCATTGCAACTAGGGGTATAATTCTTGTTTGGCATTTTTAATGGTTTTTCATAATTTTCAAATGCTCCATTATCCATGATTGGGGAGACGTCATATCCCCCTTCCTAATCCAAATTTGTCAAGGCATTTGGAAAAGCATCATCTAAAATATCCCTAATTTGTTTGTTTGGATCCACATAAGATTCAACAACTGATCGGGTCACGTATGAAGATGAAGCATGTACCAATCGTTCCCCATGATGATTCTAAGTAGTATACGTCTCTATCATACCATGTCTTACTAAATGGTATTGAACATTTTCATAATACTCAACCATTGAATTGTTACATTTCCTACACGGACACCATGTAACCCTAGGTCGTGTGCCATTGCGAAATCAATAAATAGATTTATTTCATCTAGGTATTCGTCTGCGCATTTGTTAGAATTCTGTATCCACTGTATCGCCTACTAAAAAAATAAAATAACAATTATAACATGTCACTTTATGCCTCCGGTAAGGGTCATATCCCAATTAGGGATGCACACCTATGTGTCGTATTTTACGACTCTATCAGATCAGATTTCGACGTCCGAAAAATTTGGCAGCATATCCCTGTAGTTCTTCAAGTGCAGCACGTGCGTACTAAATACAGTCGTAGCACTTGAAGAATGCAAAGACATGCTACCAAATTTCTCACTATCAAAATCTAATCTGTGCACCGCAAACTACAACACATAACTCCCAAACTGTCTAAATAATGGGACAATTCAAGGATTAATTGGACCGCAGTCGTGCTTTCGCATCCATGCGCGAAATCGAACTAATTCTTAAACGAGAATATAAGTTTTCATGAAAAAAAAAACATTTTTCGTACAACTCGTACAAAAATGTTTGCATACAAATAAATATATCACATAAATGCTAAAAAAAAAAATTAACTACAATTAATGTTAATGAAATAGTTGAAGAAAATATACCTCCTAATTCATTCCTCAATGATAGTTGTATAAAAAAAAACCTTATACACAACAAATTTATGTTTGTTAGTTTCATTAAAAAAATATTCAAAACAAAATTGCTTACCAAATGATATAGGTGATGAGTAGCGGGAGAACAAGAGGCAGTGAGCTAAGGGAGAGGAGAGACAGTGAGCTGAGGGAGTAGAGATGCAGAGTTGCAATGAATTTGCAGTTTCTGTCTCTCTGTGTTTGAGAAACTGAATTAAAAGTTCATCCTTAGCGCCAAATATGTGCTCCTTTACCGCATTTTTACCTCAACCTTGTGCGACGAACATGTCGCTGCGTAAAACATATGCATTCCCACATTTTGGCACTGCGCCAACTCGATGATCATTCCTCACGTTTCGGATAACCTTTGCGCGACTATTTCGTTTCTTCGTCGTGCTATTATAACGACAAAATTCGACATTCGTCGCGCAAACCAGTTTTGAATGGCCGATTGAATTTCGTCGCACAACAATTAATTTTGTTTTTTTTTCTTATTTAAAAATATTTATTTTTCATTCATTAATTTATTCATTTTAAACCACATAAATATTTAATAAAGACAGTAAGAAACCGCACCAAAATAAATCATTCAACAAAATATTAAGGGCATATTAAAAAGTACCGTTCATAAATAAAAAATTAAAAGTCAAATGTCATTATTTTTTTTAAATGTCATTACTTAATTAATCATAAAATAAAATAAAATAAACAACAATTATATTCTCCCACTATGGTTCAGGTATTCGGTGCAGTTCTGTCTCATGTTCAGCATCAAACTTCCATTCCCGGAAAGAGAACTTGAATATGTTGTCAATGCACTTTATTAGATTTGGTCACTTTTGTCAATGTCCGTTATGCAAAAACTAATAAATTATAAATCTCACTAATATATTAATTTAACGAACATAATTATTATTTAACTAATTAATTAACATGTACTTCTAACTCATCAATCAAGTGCGTCTTTCTCCTCAGTGACGGCTCTCCAAGACTCTCAATCCACACCACACTTGTCAAACATTAATACCCCAATGTCGCACGTAAACCTGGTGCGCATATCCAACTTCTGAACTCCATTAAATTCTTCGGAAGTGATTTGGTAGCGGCTCCCACCAAAAGTATATCGGACGCGGGGCACAACTCTCTTCTTTTTTGTGTCTACCAACAAAATATAAATTTAAAATAGTGAAGCAAAATATATACTTTATACAAAACACAAAATTTAGTATGCATGACCTTTTCCAAAAAATTCACCCTCGATTCTAGCGGTGGGTGCGGTTCGGTTTGGTGCAGTTTTAAGTGAAACCAAAACCAAAACCGCAAGTTTTTGCGGTTTGGTTCAGTTCGGTTTGGTTTTGTTTGTACCATACTTAGGGCCTCCGTATTTAGATCTCGTATAAATACTCGGGGGACTCAAATGTAATTATGTAATAAATGAAGGGCAAATATGTAATAAGCGAGGAGCCCTTATTCTATAAAAGGACCCATCACTCTCCTCATTAAGAGAGGCCAATTCTTAGGCCATGAGAAGCCTCACTCTCACCCTCAGAGGCTCTCACCTTCTCATCCTCTCACAAATAGAGAAATACAATATCAGTGTGGACGTAGCCCAAACATTGGGGTGAACCACGATACATCTTGTGTTCTTTACATTTCTTGCAGATTCACGGTTGGATTTACGTTGTTCCAAGACCCCTCCGGTTTTGTGCATCAACATTTGGCGCCGTCTGTGGGAATCGACACGAAAAACTATGTCGATTCTCTTTCATTTTTTCACCTCCACCGTGAATCTGCAAAATCTGCAAAAAACCCAACAACCCAAAGCCTTCCTAGAAATCTAGACACCCGCAGAAACCTCTCTCTCTCTCTCCCTCTCTTTTTATAGAGACTGCAAACTCTTCAATTAAGTCTTAATGTTCCAAACTTTCAGAATCAGAAGCAGAGTGGCAGAAATCTCTCACATGGAGGACTACTTTGTCTCAGACCGAATGCTGATAAAACGATGAAGAAAAAGAGGAATGAGGTGGAGGAGCTTGACCAAGTCAACGAAGACTTTTCCGACTTCTCTCTTTCTTCTCCCGCCAGAAAGATTGGCCGACTGGATGCTCATTTGTCGCCGTCTCCATGGAGGAGCTGAAGAAAGTCTTCGACAAGTTTGACAAGAACGGCGACGGCAGGATCTCCTGCGACGAGCTCATGGGTGTTTCCGGCGATCTCGGTTCCGAGACAGCCTCACTGGAGGAGGTCCAGCGCATTATGGCTGAGTTCAACAAATACGGCGACAGTCGCATTGACATCATGGAGTTCGCCGAGATCATCAATGGCAGATCCACCAAGGAGCTTTGCGACACGTTCAACCTCTACGATCTCGACAAGAACGGGCTGATCTCCACGAGTGAGCTGCAGGAGGTGCTGAAGCGGTTGGGGCAGAAGTGTTTGCTCTGTTCTCGCTCTCATTCTCTCTCTCTCTAAAACTCTTTCTCACGGGAGACGACCAAAAACCTGCGGTCATTTCAACTATCCGGCGAGTCCAGGCTCCTCAGATGCAAAACCCCACAAAACAGAAAGGAGCAGATGGCGCTTCAACATGCACAGAGAAAGATGAGAATTACACATTACGGTCTGTCAAAGCCTGCCAACTTTGAGAAGGTTGCCCCTGTTGATGCTTCTGATAATGTAGAAGCCAAGGCCACTGAAAGAAGAGAAAATGTGTAGCTTTATCACGGCTAACTTAGATCCCATCTATGTTGCTTACCATGATGAAGAATGGGGAGTTCCTGTCCATGATGACAAGATGTTGTTTGAACTCCTTGTGTTAAGTGGAGCTCAAGCTGGCTCAGATTGGACTTCCATTTTAAAAGAAACGTCAAGATTTCAGGAATACACTTTCAGGATTTGATGCAGAAACTGTGGCAAATTTAAGTGAGAAACAAATGATGTCAATTGCTTCTGAATATGGCATCGAAATCAGCAGGATCCGAGGAGTTGTAGACAACTCTAACAAGATTCTTGAGTCGTAGGTCCAGATGTGAAAACCATGATCCTGGAACACGTGCTCCCTGAACATCTTTCCAGAAATCCAAGTACAATATCTCTGGCCATGCGCAGTATGCAGCAAAGCATTGAAGGAGATAAGATTCCTTTTTCTTTATTATTTTACTTTATCATTAATACTTCCCTAGCTACCAGAGTGATGAAACTTTCATGATACAACCCATTACTCGATCAGTCTCAGAAATCATTGCAAACCATCAGACAACTCAACCACTTCCACAAAAGAAAAAGAAAAAGGATGTATGAAGAAAAGCAGAAAAGCAAAAAAAAAAAAAAACCAGGCCCTCTATTATCACCAACCAGGTGATCCAAATGTACGCCCAGTACCCCAAAAAATTATTCGGCAGCTTGCCGCTATTACCACCAACCAGGTGATGAAAAGTACATCCAGTACTCCAAAATTATTCGGCAGCCTGCCGCTATTATCACCAACCAGGTGATCAAAAGTACGTCCAGTACTCCAAAATTATACATGAGTATCACTCATGTCAATCATACATAAACATTCATGAGCATCACTCATGTCAATCATACATAAACATTCATGACCATCATTCATGTCAACATTCATGAGCATTACTCATGTCAACATTCATGAGCATCACTCATGTCAATCATACATAAACATTCATGACCATCATTCATGTCAACATTCATGAGCATTACTCATGTCAACATTCATGAGCATCACTCATGTTAACATCCATGAGCATCACTCATGTCAATCAACATAAACATTCATGAGCATCACTCATGTCAATCAGCTTAGAAAGCTTAATTTACAGAGCTCCAACTTCGAGAGCTCCAGCTTCAAAAGCTTCATTTACAAAGCTCCAGCTTCAAAAGCTTCACTTGCAAAGCTTCACTTACAAAGCTTCAGTGCAGGGTATACAAATACCGCCTCCGAACAACCGCCACTTCGGCCCATACATGGATTCAATTTGAAGTCTCCAACCAACAGACCCTATTGACTGAAGACTTGGGGACTACATTATGTACCATATATTGGGCCTCAAATGGGCCTCATGAAAAATACGGGACTTAGCCCATTATTTATGTATTGAGGAGCGAGCCCTTATTCTATAAAAGAGACTCCTTCACTTTCATTAGAGAGTACCCATTATTTATGTATTGAGGAGCGAGCCCTTATTCTATAAAAGAGACTCCCTCACTTTCATTAGAGAGCACCCATTATTCATGTACTGAGGAGCGAGCACTTATTCTATAAAAGGGACTTCCTCACCTTCAAAACCACAAGCCGAGCCAACCAAGGCAACATAAGCCACAAGCAGAGCAACCTCACAACATGTGCTACTTCTAGTTGAGCATCATTTTAGATTGGGCACCGCCTCATATCGAGTATCAGTTCTAGACGACATCTAGTTACTTCGGCCCACACATGAACTGAATTTCAAGTCTCTAGCCAAAAGACTCTCTTGACTGAAGACTTGGGGGACTACTGTTTGTACCATACTTAGGGCCTCCGCATTTAGATCTCGTATAAATACTCGGGGGACTCAAATGTAATTATATAATAAATGAAGGGGCAGATAGTGAATAGCCCTTATTCTATAAAAGAACCCCTCACTCTCCTCATTAAGAGAGGCAAATTCCTAGGCCATGAGAAGCCTCACTCTCACCCTCAGAGGCTCTCACCCTTTCATCCTCTCACAAATAGAGAAATATAATATCAATGTGGACGTAGCCCAAACATTAGGGTGAACCACAATACATCTTGTGTTCTTTAAATTTCTTGCAGATTCACGGTTGGATTTATGTTGTTCCAAGACCCCTCCGATTTTGTGCATCAACATGTTTCATTGTTTGAAAAAAACTATTATGGTTACCTAGTTGTATCTCATTTCGTCCAATTCAATAAACAAGTTTTGGTATTTGAACTTTTGACATTAAAAAACAAGTCCTTCGATAGCCCAAATGCCACCATCGTACTTAAATTCAAATAACAGCTGGAATTGTAATCCGGAAAAAAGTAAAGCATTTCCAAAATGAATTGTGAAGAATAGGGACAACAAAACTGCATATTTAAAGGAAGTTTGGGGACCTTAAGCTTCGTCACGCAAAACCCTGCACTAAATATCGTATTGATTCCTCTCATTCAAAAGCACTAATTCCTCTGACTTAGAAAACTGACCGTCTGGCGTAAATGTTGACACTTGTTCGTCGCGCATTGTTTGGTGCCAATAAAGGGCTTACCCCCGGTTTTTGCCAAACTTTGCGTGATGGGGTGGTTTATTCATCATGCAATGCCCATTTGCGCGACAAAACCTTATGTCTCGCTATGTGCAACAGTGGCTTAGTTTCATCACGCAAAATACTATTGCTTGATGATTTTTCTCCGTCGCATAAAGTGCACAAATGATTTTTTTTTCAACTAGTGTAAGCACACCCAACCACTTATCAACCCAAAGAGAGATACTATGTCCATTCTCAATCACCCAAGGATAATTATGAAACAAAATGACCATGTAGATGATCTCTTGTAGCTAGAAGAGCAAAAATGACCATGTAGCTGAAACCGCTCTTGAATAGACGCTTCATGGAGATTCAGAGATGAGAACAATCCATCCAAGCTTTAAAAGAGATGTATCATTTTGAGAGGGAAGATATCGTGAGCCCAAACAACTCTCCTTTTTCGATGCATAAACTTGAGACTAAGAAGCTGTTACAATCTATTTTGTCATCACTTCACCTGACCAAAAAAAGTTATAAGCATAGCACAAAAGAGACTTCAACAAGGAAAATGCCATTGGTAAACAAAAAAGCTATGCAAAAGCATGCTCAGAAAAATTGATTCAGTTAGCTAAATTCTGCCTGTTGATAAAAGTTTCCCCTTCCAACCTGCTAACTTAGGTTGGCTTTGTGTAACTTAGTATATCTCTCACCCAATTCCCCCCTTCTTATTCCTGATTCCAAACACAAAGGCAAAGAATATTGTGAATCTTACGAATATTGTGAAGGGGTCAAAATGATTAATTATTAAGCTTTTTATTAACACTACTACGTTTAACTATTAGCGTGAGGAAAACAAGTTGGTCGCACAAAGTGTATTTCCGTCGCACAAACATCAGCACGACAAAAACTTCATTGCGCAGAATCCGTTACATAGAATCCATCGTGCAAAGATCGTGAAGAAAGACTTTGCGTGACGAATAATATATTGGTCACAAAGAAAAAGACGCGACGATTTGGCCTTCGTCAAACAAAATGCCAGGATACATACATGGGACGATGAAATCTGGTTAGTCGCTAAAATTATGCGAGAAAAGACGTTTGTCGCGCAAAAAGAAAAATATTAAAAATTTATTTAAAATAAATATAAAATGTATGTACAAGGAAAATGTTTAAAATGTAAGAGAGTAAAAAACTAAGAAAAGAATGTGGAATAATCGACGTGGTCGTCATTAGGAGGCGGCTGGAAATCTTGGGGCAATAAGATCTCGAGGGTAGGGACAGGCTCAGAGGTCGAAGGGGCAGAGTTCTAGGCATGCTCGGGTTGGAGGGGCTTAGACGTCGACGGGCAATGAAGATCCGGAAGACGAATGCTGGACTGACTGAGGGCATGTACAATCAATGACATCTGGCTCTTATACGAGGTGAGCTCAATCCTAAGGCCGGCCACCTCTGCTGTCAAAGCTGTCACCTCGCCCTTCAACTGCAATGAGAAAGAGGCTCTAAGTTTCCGCCGCCGGGCATTCCCCATCCCCTACAATACGTCCCAAGCCTCCACCCAAGAGTCTGATCCAAGGTTTCTGTAACGATCTAAAACCCCGCATCCTCGGAGGGATCCACAGACTCGAGCAGAGTCTCGGGTAGAAGCCGAAAGGCGAACTTCTAAAGAACCAACTGCCTATTCTCCATCATCGTCGCTTGTGTAATATAACATGAAATATTAATAATAACATTTAAATAATGACCATGATACTTGAATGCGTAAGATAGTAATTACAATTGAAGAATACTTACTTGAAATGACTCGGCCAACTCATCCCCGGGTCGAACATAAACGTCTCCAAAGACATCGATCTCCGGGAATTTTGAACCCCCCCTTAATAGAGCAAGATAAAAAAAATGTTAGTACGAAAAAAAAAAAATCAGATTAAAAATTGAATATGAAAAGCTTTATTATTACCTACCGCCGTGCCTCCATCCTATATGAAAAGGGCCTCAAACCCGAATGGTGGAGAAGAGTCTTCTTTTGTTATACAAAAAATGAATGTATTAGTTCTAATTTAAATGCAATATAATAAAAACAATAAACATTAGTAAGAAACGTATAATACTTTTAGACTTAATATAAAAAAAAAATGTACCACATAGCCAGGCTCCTGAAAATGACTACAGAGCCACACCCAATTATCTTCCCAATCCTCAAACTCCTTCGGTCAACCCTCCTCAAGAGCGACCTACGAATTATCAAATATCTCAAAATATTGGTGCAGGTTGCTCCTCCACTGCTTGTACCGTTCAACGAAGAGCCTGTTGACGTACACCAACATATCGTCATTGATGTCATCGAAATTGTAGTTCATCTGCAATGTACCAAATTAATTACATACATTAAGTAATATAAATATATAAAATTTAAAGGAAAAGCAATAAAAAGGCAGGATACTTACCGACAAATAGAGCGCACCTTCGTCCTCACCTTGTCTGGCATCGCCTTCCAAGACTTCAATTGCATAGGGCAATAGGTCTGAACAACGTGACCAATGTCGTGGGCCAATGCGTTATGCTGCTTTGCCGTTGGTGTAGCCTAATGCCGGTTGTTGTATCTGATGTGATACGTTCGTTGGTCACCCAAGTAACCTTCGTTGTCTTTAACTGGCAATAAGGTCCCCGAGTTTCTTTGCTGAAAAAAATAAAAAACAGTCAAACAAACACAACAAATTAAATCGAAATTTCGGCAAAATCTCCCCTAAATTTATAACAATTTCCCAAACCCTGGACATTATAATGAATAATATATGATATCCAACAACAATCACAAAAGTTGAATGTTTCAATAGTGGATGCCAACTGAAATATTACATAGTGTATATCTAGTTTGTAACCTACCCAGAATCAAAAGCTAACTAAAAATTTTAATCTCATGAGGAACATTTAACTTCCACATTCTATTTAGTAACTCAATTTTTAAGTTGTTTGTTGTTACATTATGTTGAATTCAAGTTGCAGGTTTGACAGTATCATTTATATGAAACACTGATAACAGAATACGGCAAATTTTATTAGCAATATAAATATTGACAAAATTTAGCGTAAGAGATTTATTCGAGCAGTTATTGGAAATAAAATGACAAACTTTCAGGTTCCAATGCTTAATTGTTCTTCCTATATAAGATGGAACAGTCTATATGGAGAAATCACCAAGGCACTATAGAAAAAAATCAGTTTTCAGCGTTTATCACATGTTTACCTTGTTGGGACCCCGAGGCATCAGTCATGGATGCCGATGTTGTGTCGGGCGTGCGGGGTCGGCGATGACTACACTTGGTGCTAACAGGTAGTGCCACTTAAGAGGCTAATGACGCCGACACCTAGGAGACCCGGAGACCAACCAGATCGACCGGATTAACCGGCATGTGGTCCATTTCTGTTGGAGCAGTGGCGGCTGAAGTAGGGAGCGGGGGAATCGAATGAGGTGCAATCGTCACTGCCTTACGACTTATAATAAGCTGTGACATATGCACAATTAGAACATCATAAATTGCTCTATGAGCTATTGGTTGTACAAGCAACTAGTCATAATCCTTCTAAAACTTCTATAGTATTTATTAGATTAATCATATAAGCTTATCCCATTTATATTAGAAACTTTAAAAAATAATAAATAAAGAGAATAACACTGAATCAAGGACATAAGGAAAATTCTAGTTCTAATGGAAATTTGTGCAATAAACTTTTGTGTTAAAGAAGAACAGTGTATCGATTATGAAAAAAAAAAAGCAGGCATATAGGATTTAAGCCACAAAAGCCTACTTACTAGATGCATCCAAGTAAATCAACCATTTATACCTTGAGGAGGTTTTCAGGGGAAATGCTTACACAAGACTTTGAAACCTAGCATCATAGTAGTTTGAATTAAAATCAAGCAATTACAATAGTAAAAACAAGCAAACTAAACCATCAACTCCTTAAATTAAAATCAGCATAGTAGTTTGAATCTTAGCATTAGAAAGATGGAATGTCAGATCGCCAACTAAAAGGACCATATTAACTGGAAAATCGCCAACAAAAATTAGCAAGGACTTCCCTTTATTCTCAGTGTAGAGAAGTATGCTTCATGTATGACAATAAGTTGGATAAAGTTAATATAAGTATTAATTCTTTGATTACAATTCTAGTTCTGAAGCCTCAAGATGAAATTCGTATATAATTGGGAGAGTTCCACTTAACTAGACATACCTAATAAACACAAGTGAGAAAGAAGAAAGCTCACTTTATACTTTTTATCTTTTTTTCTTGTTAGGAGAAAATGTGCATAACACCGTTGGGTGTGATCATATAACGATGCACAGATATAACAAATGATGAGGAATAAAGCAACACGAAACTTTATTAAAGAAGCAACACGAATATGAACATGTATTTCATCCTTGTGTTCAATCAGTTAGTAGTATTCTTTGCCCAAGTGTTCAATTAGTTAAACTGAAAATATGACAATGCACGGATATGACAGCTTGTAAAATATGTATTTCATCCTTTTTGATAGGATAGCAAACCTTATTAAAGAAAGCAATTGCAATAAGAATTAGTTCGGAATCAAATCAACACAGAACAAACATAGCATCCTTATCTTTACCCCAATATACCTAAACACTAAAGCAGCCCTCTCTAATTATAATGCATAATGTAGTGGGACTCCGCACATGTTTGTACAATTCGTACACAAATGAACAGAACGACTCAATCACTACTGGAAAAAAATCATAACCACATAAGAGCTTTGACCATGCTTAATAGTAGTAGCATATACTATATTGATTTCAGAATTAGTGATAGGCTCAAACTTTAACTCATCCAATCAATAATTACATTCCCAACAACCGACATCAAGAATTTTAACACAACTTATGCTTATTTACAATTTCAAAATCAAGCTATAAGTTAGATAGTGCTTGAACCATAAAAGACCATTGAACTGTACAACAAACATCTCCCAACGTCCCCCTCAAAACAGGTAAGTTGAATTATAGCTCGAATATAACACTGTTACCGATGTTATCTTCACCCAATCTCCACTCTACTTGACAGACAAAAAAATCATTATATCTCAAACTATTGTCAAGAAGACAAAATTTAAAAGAAAACTTAAATAAACCCATCGAATGAATAGAATTCAAGATGAACCAAGGTGGAAATTAAATGTGCAGTTAAATAGATTAAACAATTTTGCAAAAAACCAACTTCAGAGGAGTGAGGATTGTTTGTGGACGTTCTGTATGTATGGCCCTTGCTTTATGTGTTGGGTAGTGTATGAGTGAGTGAGAGAGAGATTTCGGCTACAATGAGTTTGTAATAAAAAGTAAACACAGTAAAATAAACACCAACCACATATATTTAGCTCAAGATTGGGGAAGACAACAGTAATTCGAGTGTATTGTCACAACCCAAATCTCTAATGTACAATACAAGTGAAATTTTTGTTTCAGATATAACATGTGTGAAGAATGCAACTTAGAAAAGGAAAACAAAAACAACGGTAGCAATTCAAAATCAAACAAGAAGTTGACCACAATAATCACTTTTTTGTGCTTATAGGATTCTGAACCAATATCATGTTGAAAAGATTTTTATTTAATTTTGTATCGGAAGCATAAACCTACAAGACTAAAGACAGATAAAGCAAATTTACCAAACTAAGAATAATGAAATATAAGAAAATCATATTCCCCTACACAACTAAGAATGTTTAGTACATACTGAAATTCAGGTTCGTAGAGAAATAATGAATTATTCAGGATGAAAACAAATTTACCAAAACATATATAATTTAATATCTCATACTCTAGAACCCTAATTCCTAAATTTACTAGAGTTAAGTAAATTGAAAATTACATCAGAGAGACGGTTGTCAGAGGAGGAATGGAGAGGGCTGTCGGATGAGAAAGAGAGAGGGATCTCGGAGGAGGAAGAGAAAGTGCAAGGGAGAGTTGAGGGAGATGGTTGTCGAAGGGAGAGTTTACAGAGATGAAGAGGTGAGGAGAAAGTGTTTGTGATTTCAGTTTAATCTCGAGGTTCTTGCGCGAACAATAGAAGATATTCGTTGCGCAAAAAATTCAAATTTTCACAAAATTATTTTCATGCCTGCCAAAAAGTCAAAATTTTCAGCTCCTTGAGCAACGAAAAGGAAATTAATGGTTGTGCAAATATATTTGCGCGACGAATAGTTTCTTGTTCGTCACGCAATGAGCTGAAAATTTAATTTACCCGAATCAAATTTTTTTTGAATTTATATTTATTCAAATAAAAACAATTTATTTATAACATAAGATAAATAAATTACAAAAAAATTCATTTAATATGTTTTACATAGCAAGTCACAAATAAATTCCATTATTCATCATCCGAACTATAATAACTTTCGCTATCATCACTTTCCGTCTCCTAATCCTCCTCCTCGATAGGTACGTCACCATCGTCGTTTAGGCCCAATACACCATCGTATCGCAGAAGATTACTGAGGTCAATTGTAATTGACTGAATCGGTATTTCGATTGAAGCCACTCCTTATATCTGAAACTGTTCTTGGATAAGATTTGTATCTCAAAGTGTTCTGCATCATTTTTCATTGAAGATTCTAAACGTTTGTCAGTGACATGGCCAATGTCGTCGTCAGTAAGATCTTGTTCTGGTATAGCTGATCGGATCATATTTATATATATTTTTAATTCGAATTCACTCGTCTTTTCTTAGTTAGTTCCTCATATTTTTGTGCTATTTACTTTGTTGCTGTGTTTTATCGAATTTATCTAGCTAAGAAAATAAAAATAGCATAAGTGTGATTTTATGTAATAAATTCGTGTCAAAACTGTTTAGCTTTTAAATTAAATAAAATATATATATATATATATAATAATAATTCATATCATGGTTGTTTTGTAGAAAGAAATATAAAAATAAAAGGGAGAAGAATAATGAGTGAGGAGCTGCTTGGCAGCTTGGAAAGGAAAAATAAAATATACAAAAAAACAGTCAGGAGGAATAAGAAAGCTGGTGAGGGCACTAGAAGAATAATAAAAGTCTTGGGCGGAAAGAGGATCAAATAAAATAATAAAAAGGAAAGAAAAAAAATATGTAAGTGATAAAGCTTCGGTGGAAGTGAGTGCTGCCAACTGTGCAGCGTGGTGGACTTTAAAGGAATAAAAGGAGAGGCCTCGGCATTTTTGAAGGGGGGGAGGATTGGAAAGAAAGGGGAGCTGCCCTTGGGCAGCTCGAGGAAGACGCGGGAAGTCAGGAGGAGGAAGGTCTCGGGGAGCTGGGCAACGAAAGCTAGAGAGGGAGACTGACGAGGAACGTGCGGAAAGGAGACACGCGGAACCAGGGGACAGGCTGCTGCCTTGCAGCAGGTGGCGCGCGGGAAGGTAGCTGGTCAGCACGGGAGACAAGCGCTGCCTTTGCAGCGTGAGCAGAGAGAGAAAGCAGCTGGCGACGCCTGGCAGCAGCACGGAGCTTGGAAAGGTCAGCAATCAAAGGAGCTGCGGGGTGGAGCGTGCGAGAGAAACTGGCAGCACAACTGGGACGCAGGAACCTTTGCAGCGGGGGAAGAAAGATAGCTGCCTCGAGCTTAAGCACAGAGGATCAATTCCTCATTTGGTTTTATCCCTTTTATTTTTATTTACATGTTTAATTTAATTTACTTTTAAATTATGTTAAGCATGTGTACTTAATTTCTATTTAGTTAGAGGTGAATTTGAAACTATGAATATTTGTTTATTATAATTTGATTTACTCCAGTTATGAATTTATGAATGTTGGATGTGGTTTATTTTTCTGTGTTGATTAATAACTTGTTTATGTATGTGGGTTAAGGGTCGACACTTAATTTGCATGCTTAGACTTGATGCTAGGATATAAGGGAATTTCACCTAATCGTTATGAACTTATATCTATGAGTAGTAAAAATCGCTAGTCACGATTGTGTTTAGTAAACCCTAGGTTGGATTAACATGCGTATTCCATAGTTATGAATGCCTAGTCGATGCTTATGATTTCCATTGAACTTAATGATTTTTGATATGTCTCTCTATCATGCGTATTCCATAGTTAGGGAACTTGATAAGAATAATTTGGTTGTGATGCGTATCCCGTCCAATTCAATGAATTTAGGGAAATCTGAAGGTTAATTTAAGCGGACCTAATTAACTTGGGGCGTTGTCATTTATTCGTTTGTTGAATTCATAAATGGGAATCAAATTGTATACATTTATTCATGTGTGGATAAGGAACCCTCTAACTAACGTTTCGTCATTTTATTTCTATAAAATATATTTTCTTTGAAGTTTGTTTTTAAATTTCTGTTTTTAAAATCAATTTCGTCAAAAATCAATCCCCATTTATTTTAAAGTGTTAAATTTGTTAGAAATAAATTTAGTTTGTGTTTTCTAAAATCTTGAATTATTTTGAGTCTTGTGATTTGTTTTAGTTTATTTGTTAGTTTTATTTTGAGTCATTCTAAGTGTGTTTCGAGTTATTAGAGTTTTTAGCCTAGTTTTGTGTCATTAAGTCTTGTTTAAATATTTTTAAATTAATTTAGAATAGATTAGCAATCACTCCTAATCCCCGGCCTAGAACGATACCCTACTTACATCTTTACTACAATTGTCAAAAAGAGGGTTTAAATTTGTGCGTTAATTTATTTTCGCATCAATAGCATACACATTCCTCTTATCCATCTTCTGAACAACTTTCCAACCTCTACCGACTTTAGGGTCATCTAGATACACAATATGTTTTGCCATGTTTGCCAAAATGTAAGGGTCGTCATCGTACCATGTTCTGTTAGTGTTCACATATAGTAAGCCATGGTCAATTTTAACACTCCCTACCTATTTGGGTTTGTATCAAACCATCGACACTTAAACATGATCACTTGGTATCGATCTTTGTAAAGCAATTGCACAACAGTTGTTAGTTTGCAATAGAAATCATTGTCCGTACTTTTGCCTCCACCTGGGACATGGACACCGCTGTTTTGTGCACACAACTTGTCATCTCGTGCATGCCCCAAAAACTTGACGTCATTTACATGGCAATCCAAGAACAATTCAGCGCAAATCGAGCCGAACGCCAAGTTATATAACTCTTCACTATAAGTGGGGTAATTCGATGCTTTCAATTTAATCACCTAACATCATACAGAAACATACACCTGTTAGTTTGAAAAAATTAAATACTACAATATATATGTCAAATACAAAACATTTATAACTTACATATTCGAGAAACCACTGTGGAAACAATTCTCGATGTTTCTTGGCATACAAATGTGATGGATGTTCTCGCTTCATCATCTCTTCATGCTCATCTAGGTATGTCATTATGTTGGCACAATCGTTTAGTACGAACCAATGCGCTACCTCCATGTCATTTTTGGAAAACAACTCGCCTCGTACATGATCTCCAAAGGGACGTGCGCATTCGGCAAAAAACAGAAAGTTTCTCCTTTCTCACACCTCCGTCATTATTGTGCTGAGACAATTGAAAGTCATCTCCACATCTTTTAAATACATTCCACAAAATGTAAGTGACTCATATTGAACCCAAGCCTCTATAATTGATCTTTCAAGCTTCACCCTGTTGGTACATTTTTTTTCAGTTCCCCAAGAAACCTGCCAAAATAAAACAATACGATACAAATTAGTAAGATTCGGTTAATGATGAATAAACAAATGATGAGGATTATATACCTTTCTATTGGATACATCCAGCGATAGTTAACAGGACCAGCAAGCAATGCCTCTTTGGGCAAGTGAACCATCACGTGGATCATACTTGTGAAGAAAGCTGGAGGGAATGTCATCTTAAACTTGCATAGCACTTTGACAATGTCATGGCACAACTGATTAATGTTTGTCTTTCGCAGCATTCTTGTCGTCAGTTGGGAAAAAAATATGGATTACAACATGATTGGCTTCATAACATCTTCCGGGAATAGGTGTCGAATACCCACAGGAAGTAGGCGTTGCATAAACACATGGCAGTCATGCTCTTTAGTCCAGCAAATTTACCCCCGTCAACATCCACGCAACGTGTGGTATTAGAAGCATACCCATCGGGAAACTTTACAGACAATACAAACTTTTAAAACTTTTTTTTGTCATTCGGTTTCATGGAAAAAAAATGCAAGATCCCTTCTGGCTTTATCACTATCCTTATTCATCCATAAACCCCGCCTTTTGCCCATTCTTTCCGAATCAAGATGAGTTTTGATCGTGTCCTTTGTCTTGCCTTTGATATCTAGAATGGTGCCCACCAATGTGTCAAATACATTTTTCTCAACATACATAATGTCGAGGTTGTGTCTCAATTTTAGTTTCGACTAATACGGGAGCTCAAACAAATATAGACTTGTCCGTCCGGTTCTTATGTGTAGAAGGTTTGGTCCTACTCACTATTTTCCTGAACGGAGCAAAATCCAAATGGTTAAGCTTTATCTTTTTCCTGCCACTCGTGGTCCCATGGCAACCATCTACCATGACCAAGGTAACAAACTTTTCCAACATGCCAACCAGATGTTACATCATCCTTGCATATAGGGCATGCCATATAACCCTTAGTGCTCCACCTAGAAACCATTGCATATGTGGGAAAATCATTCACATTCCACATAACTGATGCCCGCAAAGTGAACATCTTCCCAGTGCACTTATCGTACGTGCGCACACCGTTTGTCCATAAATCATGTAGCTCATCAACCAACGACCTTAAGTAAACATCGGTTGACTTACCAGGATTCTCAATTATCAAAAGAGTCATCATCATGTCTTCTTTTTTCATGCATTTCCAAGGCGACAAATTATATGGGAATATGAAAATCGGCCAAGTGCTGTGGTGTTGGTTTAGAACCCCGAACAGATTGAATCTGTCAGTGGCAAGTCCTAATCTAACATTCCGGGGATTGGCAGCAAACTTAGGGAACGTTCTATCAAACTCTTTCCATTCCTCCCCATCTGTAGGATGCCTCATCACATCATCGTCTACCCCGTTTTTCCTTATGCCATCTCATGTCGGTGGCCTACAATCGCTGCAACCTAGGTTTCAAAGGCAGATAACACATGACTTTTTGTGGGATCTTAGTCATTTTATTCTGAGATGTCATTTTGAACCTCGACCCATTGCATACAGGGCATTTATCCAATGCTTTATTCTCTTTGTAGAATAAAATACAATTGTTTTTGCAAGGTTGAATTTTTTTCATAACCCAATCCAAGACCATTCAACACCTTTTGCGCATGTCTATGGTCTTTCGACAAACAATTGTCCTTCGGAAGCATTCTCTTGAAAACCCCTAAAAGGTAATTGAAACACTGGTTCGACATACGATATTTTATTTTTCCGTGCATTAGTTCCACAATGGTCGTGAGAACCAAAAAGTTCTCGCACCTCGGGTATAACTCTTGGTTGGCATTTTTTAATAGTTTTTCGTATTGTTCGAACTCTACACTGTCCATTGGTGTAGGCACGTCATTTTCCCCTTCCTGATTGGTGTTTTTCGATGCAAATGGAAAAGCATCATTTATAATATCCATGACTCGTTCATTAGGATCCACAATAGGTTCAACATTGTCCACTCTTATGGCGTTTGAAGATGAAGCATTGTCTAATTGTCCCCATGATGGTTCCAAGTATTATAGGTCTCAACCATTCCATTACTTACTAAATGAAATCGAACATTTTCAATAATGTCCCTTAACGTGTTGTTACACCTCCTACGAGGACAACGGATTCTAATTGCACCCAAGTTGTGTACGTGCAAAGTCAATAAAATCCTCGATTCCATCCAAGTATTCGTCCGCACATCTATTCGGGTTATGTATCCACGTTCTGTCCATAATTCCTGCAACCACAATAACAGTACAACAATCATGACAACCTCATACAAATGATATTGTCACCTTATGCCTCCGGTAAGGGCCCTATCCTATTCGGGAATGTAAAGTTATGTCATAATTTACAGCTACATCAGATTAGATTTTGACGTGGATGAATTTCGGCAACATCTCGATACAGTTCTTCAGATGAACGACATTGATATGAAATACCTATATGCCACCCAAAGAACGTATAGAGATGACACCAAAATCTCCACAACCAAAACCTAATCCTTCAACCATAAACTACACGCCATAACTGTGCATTCCCAAATTGTTCAAATAATGGGACAATTCAAGAATCAATTGGACCACAGTCATGCTTTCGCATCCATGTGCGAAATCCAACTAATCCTCGAACCAGAAACAAAGTTTTACTAAAAAAAAAAAAACAAGTACAAAGTTATTTCCAATTAACTTCGTACATCACAATACATATTTGTACGTCACGTACAAATTTAACAACATAATATAAATATGATTTCACAACACAATATAAACAAAACAACATAAGTTCAACATAATTTAATTAATTTTATATTTTTTAAAAATAAAAAAAGAAAATACCTTCTCAATCATTCTTCACCAATCGCTAATCACACACAATATCCCTATAGACAAAGAAATTCATAGAGTTAGTATGAATTTACATTAATACTTTTACCCAAAAAAAAAATGCTTACCAGATACACCGAGATAGCTCGATCGACCTAGAGAAGAAGATGGAGGGAGTATTAGATGATAAAATTGAGAGAAAATGGAAGTGACAAAAGCCGGAATGAAGAAAAACAAAGGGGAGGAGTGCATAGGCTAAATTTGCAGTTTTACTACAATTTTGCCTCTGCACAGCTGAACCCATATTATAAAGTTAACTTTTGGACGAATGATTTTGCGCAACGAACATAGTCTTCGTCGTGCAAATACCCTTTGCGCAACTAACAAAGTATTCGTCTCGCAAATACCCTTTGAGCGACAAACAATTTTTTCGTCGCGCAAGTTTACAATTTTTTTCCCTTTACTTTATAATTTATTATTTTAATTTTTTCACATGTTTTTCCGTTTTCTTTTTATGTAATGTAAATTTTTATTTTAATCTAAATAAAAAACTCAAACCTAATTAAACATTACCAAATTAATTAACAAAACTGCTTTATTATCCCAAATACATATTATAATTAATGTAAATATTAATATTCATCCACATAACATAACTTTATTAATTAAAATAAATATAAAGTCCACAAAATCTTATTTCAAAAAAAAAAATTACAATTCAACTTCAATCCTCCTCCGCTGAGGCAATAGCACCTTGTTCCGCATCCCACAGCACATCAACCTTCCACTACTGAAAATGCTTCTTGAAAAGCTCATCTAGATACTTTTGCTGTTTCTCATCGGTTTCATCAATATCCCAATGAATCTACACTAACGCCAATAAGAATAAATTAGTTATTTAGCAAATACTACTTTTTAACAAAAATAATTATACATTATTTAATACAAACTTACCGATAACTCCCCTAGCATAGACTTCTTCAACTCCTCAGGGACCTTTTTCCAAGATTCAAACTCAGCAGAACATTCTCTCCGCACCAAACCCCCAATATCATACCTAAGTTTGGCCTACACGTCAGCCATAGTTTTGTCTTAAAAATAGGGCACTTGCTTACGTCGGTACCTCTCTACTCGCAGTACAACTTTCCTATCGCGACAACTTTCCCCAAAATCGGCCATTGCTTTTGAAACAAAAAAAATTTGAAAATTAGGGTTCTAAAACTGTGTTTATATAGCACTCTGCACACTTTGTGCGACGAACCCATTCGTCGCGCAAAATGCGTCATAACTGCACAATAAATGGCAGCGTTTGAATGCAATCTGACCGTTTCATTTATTCGTCGCGAAGTATTATTGCACGATGAAAATTAGTATTCATCACACGAAGTATTCTTGCGCGACGAATATTGTCGTCGCATAATATCTTTAGCGACGAATGTGAATGATTGTAATTATGAAGTTTACGTAAACTTCATAATTACAAACAAATATTCAGTTAAATATTTATTCTAAAAATAATAATACCTTAAATAAATTGAATTAATCCATTCAATTATTTAAAAAACCAAACAGGAATTAAAGCCTAATTAAGTCCAAATACATAACTTATAAAAAAAAACCTTAAATTTAAATATTGTCCTCAAAAACATAAATTCAAAGCTACTGTTTCAATGGTCCTCCATTCTACTCCACGTCATCACGCCATCGCTTGAAACCTCCCTTCAATGCCTCATCCATCAACTTCATCAAAATTTCGTTCGTATCATCATCAAGAGTATACTTACATTGTTACACATATATTTAAATAATTAATTCCAACATATAACAAAAAATGTCACAAAATTAATTATTCATCCATCAACAGTATACTTACTAATAATTGATCCATCACCGCCTTCTTCACATTCTCGGGGATATATTTCCAAGAACACCACTCGGCAGTAGGACAATTATTCTGCATGGCTACACCTATCGCATGCGCGAACTCCACATGTTGCCTCATATCATACGGGTTGGCGGGCACGCTCTGATCCCAATTTTTATCATCCATCCCAGCACGAACAGAATTGTGAAGAATAAGGAGAGCAAAAGAGCATATTTATAGGAAGGTTAGGGCCTTTGCGCGAGAAGCCTTTGTCGCGTGAACCTTGCGTTCACGCGACAAAGGTCTTTGTCGCGTAAACATCTGCACTAAATATAGTATTGATTGCACTAATTCACATGCATTGAATGGTTTGACTCAAAACTGACAGTAACTTGAGTGACAAAGCCTTTGTCGCACAAAGGTCCCCTACTTCGTCACTCAAGGTTTTCACGCCAAAAAAATTATCCCGCATTTTTCTTACTAACTTTGCTTGACGACAATAAGTGTTCGTCGCAGGAAGTATTCATGCACGACTAATTTCTTCGTAACGCAAAAAAAAAAAATTAAAAATTCTTTCCTGCCTTTTTTGCGCGACGATGATGTTTTTTCGTCGCACAAGTACCTCTTATGCGACAAAAAATGTTTCATCACCCAAGCTGTTTTTCCTACTAATGTAACTTACAAACTAATTATCACTTAATCAACACATTGTGCGTATATTTTACCTAAAATTGTGGAGGTTTCTGACGGTGAAACTTAGCATTAATCATGCATGTAAGCCTAAACCCTAAAAGGTGCATGACACGCATTATCATATTTTCTAACGTCTTACCTCTCGTTGGGAGCTTTTTGACATACATTGTCATGTAGTTGTCAAACTTAAAATGCAGTGGTAGATATACATAACACTCCTATGACCTTTGATTCTTTAAGAGGAAAGAGGGGAACAAAAAGAGGAAAACAGTACATATAGACTGTAACGTGATTTTGTTTTTGTTTGTTTTATAGGGTAGCTGGCAGGACTCGAAGAGCAATGACAAATCATGAGCGTCCTGTACGAAAGCAGATTGGGCAGACGGTTAAGCCAAAACCCTAGAAAAGACATGCAGCCCCATGCATGCATTTTCATTCTCATATATATGGTCGGTGATTGATGCGTTTGACTTTAATTTTTCATTTATGTTTATGCATCAAACAAATAGATGGTTCATTATTATGAGTACTTGTTAAAATCGTTGATTGTTTGACACATATAGATAAATGATCTCCAAATTGAATTATTTTTTGCATGTATATATAGTCGTTAGATAATGATAAAGAGAACGAATGATCTAATTATTATGGTCGTATGGTAAAAATACGTTAATCGTTAATGGATGAACAAGTAAGTTCCCTCGCAGAAGAAACGCAAACATTATCCTTATTAGAATTAGTTGTATGTGTATATATACACACATACATGTATACATAAAGACCAAGTTGTGGTTTGTATATATAGTTTGTACAAATATGATATATGCATGGCTCTCTAGAATCTCGGTGGTGACATGCCCATCCAAAGAAGAGGGTTGACAACCGCCAAACTGGTCCAAACCACAAGCCACGAGATGCCTGTGATGTCGAAAATTAATGATAATGTACCCTCAGTCGTCACTAGTCAGTCCCAAGAATTAACCCCGAATGGGTCCATACTCCATAAGGTGGCCCCATAACTAAGCATCAGCTAGTTGCAGGCGCGCAAAGGCGCAGCAGCAGGCCTAGCTAAACCTAACCTAAGCTAGGAGCACATAATATGTGGAAGATGAGAGAGATCTAGCCACTCACTTGTAATCGATTTGTATCCTCCTCGAGCCCTCTTTTACTTTTGAGTCTTTCATCCTTTCACACGGAATGCGCTAGACATATAACATTTTTGTATCAAATTTGTATATGATTGTGGCTATTAATGTGTATATATCATTTCAATTAATGAATTTATCTCATTAGAAATTGGTTATGTGAATCTTATTTGCTAGATTATGTGATACATACATAATTAGTAAAATGCGGAACGAGTACAGTACATAAAAAATATGTCCATGTATTGTTCAACAACTTTGTTAAAAAAATATTTTGAAAAACTCAACATTTTTTTATTTTAATATTTAATTATTCAAAATTATCTTCTTTTTTCTATTTCATCACTAAAACGTTAAAAAGACGTATAGAAAATGAGAATTTTATATGTATTATTGAAAAATGTGTGAAAATAATATGTATTAAACATAAAAAGTATGCGCATACGTGTATAATACTATGTAATTTAACGAATTATTAAGACATGTACGAAAAATGAAAGTATTTTGAAAATTTATGTATGTACTTGTTTAATTCGTTTATTATACATAAATTTACTAATTATGAATACATAAATATAGTATAAAAATATAGTATGCCTATCATTACTCTCTATATTATAAACATTGTATTTAAGTGTGATTGTGTAAATCCTAGATTAGATTTGATACTAGTTATTCTTCCCTATTAGGACTTGGTATTCCTTGGAGGAGAAGGATTCTTCCCTCCCTTATTACTTAAATAAATGTACTGCGTAGTGGGAATAACACATCATCTACACAACCCTACAAACACATCTCTCTCTACTCTCTCTCTCTCTCTCTCTCTCTCTCTGTTGTGCCCCCTCTCTCTCCCTGTCAGATTAAAATAAGCCACAGCACGCTCCTACCTCTGTGTTTAGGAATCTGATATGGAAGTTTTCTGTATCAAACCAATTCACCAATATCATCACGCAATTAAGTTCTTCCAAAACAACGGTTTTTGTCTCGATATTTTTGTAGCCCTAATAGCATGAACATTCACCATAATGCATGACCCAACTTTACGTTTTTCGAATTTTAGATTCTACATAAATTGTGTATGCATTATATCCATAATTGTTGAATTATGTGAATTGATATTGCCATGAATTGCATCAAATATATGTCCATGCATTGAATTATATGTTGAATATGCATTGAATTAATCTAGAAATTGAAAAGAAATTGAAAAAAAAATTAAAAGTAAATTTATAATGTTCTTCGAACCAAAAACCCGAGCCAACCCATGGAGCCATCAACTCCACCTGGAAAACGGGACACCTATGGCGTCAGACCCAAAAACCCTAACTCACCTGCAACGAGACCACGGCCTTGCTGTGTGTTTTTCTAATTCAATACACAATGTCGTGATTATGGACCAAAATCAATGAAATTCCAAAAGAATTTCATCGAATTTGGGTGAAATTCGAGATTAAATTTCACGGGTTTTTCTTTCCTCCTCACCGACGTTGAGGTATCTCCCTCCGTCACTAGGATTGGCCCCCCTACAGTGTCATCGTGCAACGTATAGGATTGCGTTCCCCCTGGGTTCATCTGCCCCCGCATCGTACCAAAGCCCAGCCCTTATGTTGGTGCACATGTGTCCGCACAGCACTGGATCAGCCCTTGCATGGGCTCTTGCTAATTTGTGCGTTTGGGCCTTTTATCACTAGGCTTACGTCTGCAGCCCCATTTTGTGTGACGCTGGACCTACCTGCAACTAGGCACGTGCCCCTTCTAGCCTAAATTTTGGGTCTAGGCCGCATGACCATAATCACTTAGCCCACCCATGGGCTTTGGTCCACTGTTTTGGCCCCGAGTTTAAATTGCCTTTTTTTAGACAATTTGGGTTTTATAATTTTTCACCTACACTTTAATTTTGGCCCGAGTTCCAATAATTCAATTATAATATAGACCCTGAAGATCTATTTGCATATTTACTTGTTGCATATTTTTATATATACATTTGTGTTTGTCTGCAAAAACATATGAACCTGAAGTTCATAATTCTTTTGAAACCCAAAGTTTCCAGAAACATGCCTTGTTTCGAAAACCTGAAGTTTTCCTTAAAAACATCACTCATGAAAACCTGAAGTTTTTCCATGAAACTTTAAACCAATATATGTCTGCAAACCAAGTACCTTACTGAGGAAGATCCACGAGCACTTTGGGTCTTTTTGGCTGATCAATTTGATCACCAAAAGGACATCTTCTTACCTGAAGTAAAACATGACTAGCAGCATTTACGCTTCCAAGACTTTCTGTGAATGAATATAATTATGAAGTTAGTCGAATCTGATCACTTCTCAAGTTTTGTAATGAGAACTCGACTGAAGATGATCTATTTGAGAATACCTATTTGACCTTCTCTACTACCAATATTGTCTTGCAGCAACAAAATAGAGCTCAAAAGTTCACTAAGTTTTCGGATTTGATCTATGTTTTACTTCTCGCTGAAAACCAGAATCAATTATTAATGAAGAATCATCAAGCTAGACATAATAGGGCGACTGCTATGCCTGAAGCACACTATAGCACAAACCAGTGAACAAAATGCCAACATAGACATGGTAAGGGCGGCCAGAAGCCACCCCATCAAGGTCAACAGAGCCAATGTCCATCTAGGGCAGGAAACCGAGCTCATAAGCATTCTAACCTCGCTTCCAAGGCCCTAAACTTCAAGAATAAGGGCAAAGCACCTGACACCATGGATGCGGACATGTGTTATCATTGTGGTTCAAAGGACTATTGGTCCCGTATTTGCCACGCTCCCCCTATTGTTGTAGCTGAATATCATTCTCGTCGTAAGAAGTTTGAATCAAACTTTGTGCAAGTGGACGGACCGAAAAATACCAAAATGGAGGTTTCTGATTTTCAAGAGGTCACTACCCCTATGGAAGATTATAATCTTAGACATGAACTATTTTTAGTTGATTTTAGAACCTTAGGGGCCGAATTCCACCTTGTGGCCGAACCCCCCCCCCTTTGTTTTTTGTTTAAGTTTGAACAATTTTCCTTTATATTTGGATTATTTGTTGGTGATTTGTTTTTGGATATTAAGTTTTTTTTCATTACCACCCTTGAATACTTAAATTATTTTGAATGGATATTTATTTTTGAATTTTATGCATGTGACTGATTCAAATTAATTTTTAGGCTAAACTATGTTTACTACCCTCATGTTTCGTGGTTTTCAACATTTAGTACATCAAGTTTTTTTCGTCCCAAAGTCATACCTAAAGTGTTAATTTTGGGACAGTCTCATACATCCGTTAGTCAAACTGTTAATTCTCCCGTTAAGTGATGACGTGACGCCCAGTCATTGTCCATATGGGCGCCACGTCATCACTTAACGGGAGAATTAACAGTTTGACTAACGGATGTATGAGACTGTCCCAAAATTAACACTTTAGGTATGACTCTGGGACGAAAAAAACTTGATGTACTAAATGTTGAAAACCACGAAACATAAGGGTAGTAAACAAAGTTTAACCCTAATTTTTATTTCTAGGTATGACTAGTGGGAAAGTTAGTTGTCAGGCAAATAGTGCAACCACGCACACCATTTTGCATGAATGCATCTGTTTCACTTAGGGGTGGATTTTTTTGCCAAATTACCGTGCCAACCGAATTGCCAACCGTGCCATACCGATTTTGTGCCAAATTTTTTGTACCAATCGGTAATGGTACGGTATTGTACCGTACCGAAATTTCATGGTACGGTATTGGTAATGGATACTATTACCACGGTATTACCGTACCATACCGAAAATACAATATAATATATCATTTATAAATTATATAATAGATAATTATATAACACATATTTATAATATTCCAATAATTTGAAAATAAAACCCTACTTATATTAGCATTGTTGTTGGTGACTTTGATCTCTTGAAATTGTGGAAATCAAACACAAAAGAGTTTCTAATTCTTTCACAAATAGCCAAAATATCTTTGTAACCCCCACTTCTATTGTTGCTAGTGAAAATGCATTTAGGCTAGGGAGGAGGGTTGTGGACCCTTTTAGGGTATCCTTGATTCCTAAAATAATGGAGGCACTAGTGCGTACTAGTGGTTGGCTTAGGGCAGATGAAGTAAACTTCTACAAGGAACCAACGGAAGATATGCTTCAATTTTACAAGGAAATGGAAGAAGAGAAAACAAGAAAGATATGCTTTAATTTTTTCAGTAAATTTGTTATTAAATGGTTTTCAACTTTAATTCTTCTTGCTACTAATTAATATGTTTTCTTTGTTTGTAATGTAGGCTTGACACAAACTCAATCTTCTACAAGTTCAATGCCTCCTCCAAAAGCTTTGACATCTCAAGCTTGAATAACTGATCAATGAATTCTCCTTTTTGAAGTTTACTTCCAATTTTCATTTGGTTTGAAACTTTAATTTCTATTTGGATTGTTAACTTCTATTTGTTTTGGTTCGTAACTTCTATTTGGATTGTAAGCTTAATTTTCATGATGAATCTTGATGCATCATTTGAATTATTATGTGTGTGAATTGTGAATGATGAATTTAATCTATAATGTATGAGATAAAGGTACAAAAAAAAAGTTTTGCCCTTGAATTGGGTTAAAAAAACAAAAACAGATTTTGTCCCAAAACAAAATGGCAATTACCATTGCCATACCATGCCAACCGAACTTTTGGCAATACCGAAAGTTTGGTATGGTAATGGTAATAGATTTTACCAAACCGAAAGTTTGGTACGGTAATTGGTACAAGGGTTTTGGTACGGTAACCGTACCGAACCCACCCCTATTCACTAACTTCGTACCTAAGAATGCACCTCTGACAACCCTCTCAGGCTTATCCAACTTGATCGAATGATACGGTAAGGCATGTATAATGTTGTCCAATGGTACAATCTTGACCATTGAAGAGGCACTTTATTCTCCACGTTCCGGCAAAACGTTGTTGAGTTTTGAGGACATTAGAGAAAATAATTTCCACACTGAAACCTATGTAGAAAATGAAGTTGAATTTCTATGCATCACTTCCTACGAATATGGCCAAAAGCATATTCTAGAAAAGATGGAAAGTATCTCGAGTGGTCTGTATACTACAACCATACACCCTATAGAGAGCCACTATGTAGCCATCTACCTCAAGGACACCCTGGACGAACAGCGATGCACCGCATCCTTAAATCTTCACACATGCATCCACTAACCCGAAGTTATGTTCGATTCAAGGAATCGCATGTCAAACCTGCTCCATGGGAAAGGTTATTATTAAGCCTTCTTAGGACAAGATTCGTTTGAATCCTCCTATTTTTCTACAAAGGATTCAGGGGAACATTGGTGGATCGATTCACCCTCTATGTAGACCATTTAGATATTTTATGGTACTGGTTGATGTTTCCACACATTGGTCACACGTGTGCTTATTGTTCACAAGGAACGTTGCATTCTCCAAACTGTTAGCTCATGTTATCAAGCTCAAGGATCACCATCCTGATTATCTAATCAAATTTATTCAATTGGATAATGCTGGAAAATTCACATCTAACATTTTTTATGACTATTACATGTCGGTTAGGGTTAAAGTTAAACATCCAATACTTCATGTTCACACCTAGAACGGCCTGGCAGATGCATTCATTAATCGTTTATAAATGATTGCTCGATTGTTGGTCATACGTACCAAGCTCCTGATCGCTTCTTAGGGTCATGCAATATTGCACTCAGCCATGTTGGTCCACCTGAGGCCAGTTACGTACCAAGACCCGACATATTGCATCTGCGCGTTTTTAGTTGTGCGATCTATGTGCCGATTTCGCCCTCCCCCCTTACATACAAAAATGGGGACTCAGCAAAGATAGGAATCTATGTCGGATATGATTCTCCTTCATTTATCTGTCACTTAGAACCTTTGACAGTAAATCTTTTTACCACTCGTTTCATAGATTGTCACTTCTATAAGACAGTACTCACGTCATTAGGGGGAGATAAGAATGTCACTGTTCCTAAAGAACAACTCGAATTATCTTAGACGACTCTCATTTTGTCTCATTTAGATCCCCGCATTGCTCAGTCTGAAACTGAAGTGCAGTGCATATTAGATCTTCAGAGCGTAGCTCAGAGCATGCCAGATGCTTTCACAGATCTAGCACGAGTGACAAGATCACATATTCCAGCTTTCATGGATGTACTAAATTTACAACAGACTTCCCTCCTAGAGGCCCAGGACGCCACTTTGGACAATCCACGTACATTACTGGCTAGCCAATCCTCTGCCCCTACACAAAAGCGTGGCAGACCACTTGGTTCAAAGGATTCACCACCCCAGAAGAAGAAACCCACAACACAAACTGTTGAGCCTATTGTGAATCCGACTGTCGCCTACTCATTCTATCCAACTCATGAGGAAATTCTAGATTACGGAAGCATCCTTGACCCCGATAATCATGAGATTTCAGGCCATTATGCTAGCTTGGATGATGTTTGGTGTAGAAATAAGATGGCTATCGACGATGCATTAGCATATGCAGTAGTTACTGAGATCATGTTGAGCAATGACATTGAACCCCGTTTCATTAATGAATATTGACGTAGAACTGATTGGTCAAACTGGAAACAAGCAATCCAAGTTGAACTCAATTCGCTTGCAAAATGTAAGGTATTTGGACATGTAACCCCTACTCTTTCACATGTGAAGCCCTTTGGCTACAAGTGAGTTTTCGTTCGGAAGCATAATGAGAAGAATGAAATTGTGCATTACAAATCTCGTCTTGTTACGCAAGGCTTCTCATAATGCCCCGAGATTGACTATGACGAAACTTATTCACCCCTTATGGATGTGATTACTTTTCGCTACCTTATCAGTTTGGTAGTTTCCGAAAAACTGAGTATGCAGCTGATGGACATAGTAATTGCATATCTATATGGGGATCTTGATACGAAAATTTATATGAAAGTTCCTTAATGATTTAAATTGACTGGATAAAATTTTTCCAAACCCCGGAACACACATTCAATTCGGCTAAGGGATTCACTCTACGGTTTAAAGCAATCATGAAGAATGTGGTATAACTGTTTGAGTGAGTATTTGACTAGTCAGGGATATATGAACAACAAATTATGTCCTTGCATGTTCATTAAGAAGTCACAATCCGGTTTTGCTATAGTTGCAATTTATGTCAACGACATGAACCTCATCGAAACTCCTGAAGAGCTTAAGAGAACTGTCTCGCACTTGAAGTTAGAATTTGAGATTAAAGATCTAGGAAATACTCGATATTATCTCAGTCTCGAGATAGAGCTCCATTTGGATGGAATCTTAGTACATCAATCGAACTACATCCAAAAGGTGTTGCACCATTTAATTAGGATAAATGAAGCCTTAGAGTACTCCTATAGTCGTACGATCACTAGATGCAAAACAAGATCCTTTCGGTCCAATGGAGGATGATGAAGAGATTTTGGAACCCGAAGCTCCTTATTTAAGTGCGATACGCACTTTATTATACTTAGCTCAATGCATTAGACCCGACATCTCATTCGCTGTTAATATTTTGGCAAGATACAGTAATGCACCAACGCCCAGACACTGAACTGGTGTTAAAGACATATTTTGTTACCTTAATGGTACTACGGATCTATGATTGTTCTATCCTTACGGATCCTCGAATGATGCTGCATCTCCCTTATCTCGAGTTGATTCCCGCCTTGTTGGTTATGCCGATGCATGATATTTATCTAATTTTCACAAGGCACGCTCTCAAACGGGTTATGTCTTTACTATTGGAGGCACCGTGGTTGCCACTTCGTCTATCCATGCTGAAATTATCACCTTACACGAAGCTACTCGGGAATGTTTCTGGTTGAGAGTAGTTATGGGCCATATTCAAAGCTCATGAGATCTTTACCCGGTCGTTGACGCCCCGACGATGATATATGAAGATAATGCAGCATGCATCGAACAGCTCAAGAAAGGTTACATCAAAGGAGACAACACCAAGCACATTGCGCCGAAGTTCATCTTCTAACATCAACAGCAAAAGCATCAAAAGATTGAAGTCACGCAAATCCGTTCACAAGACAATCTGACCGACCTCTTCACCAAATCACTACTAAATGCGGTGTTTCAGAAGCTTGTTTAAGGAATAGGTATGCGTAAACTTTCTGAGTTGTAACATTGTTAGTTCTCTTTGAAATTATGTCAAACTCAGGGGGAGTATCCTGAAGTATACTTGCTTGATCTTAATGTACTTTTTTTCCCTACTATTAGAAGCATTTTTTCTTTTGGGTTTTTGCTACCTAACGAGGTTTTGACGAGGCATCCACCTTGGGTTGATCATATCTCTGATGACATCCTATAGACGTTTCATTTGACTTTGCATTCTCTCACACATTTTTCCTTAGACTATGGGTTTTTGTCCTTACTTGGGTTTTTACCATAGCCATTGGGTTTGTTGTGAGACTTAGTTCCATATGCAAGTTCCTACTTTACTTGGGATTAGCGTGTTCCCAAAATCAGTGTCGATGAGTCGACTTTCTCAACTCTACATGATGCTAAATCTACTTGAGTATATACACAGGGGAGTGTTATAAACATTGTATTTAAGTATGATTGTGTAAATCCTAGTTAAGATTTTATGCTAGTTATTTTTCCCTATTATGACTTGTATTCCTTGGAGGAGAATGATTATTCCCTCCCTTATTACTATAAATAAAAGCACTGCGTAAAAGGAATAACACATACTCTACACAGCCCTACAAATACATCTCTCTCTACTCTCTCTCCCTGTAGATTAGAATAAGCAACAACACAATATACATACTAATAATAATACATTACAATTTCCATGAACATTTACATATAGAAGATATTTGGGTTAATCTCAGTCTATTACCCTAAAGTTTCTTGGTTTTCAACATGTCATACATGAAGTTTTTTTCGTCCCATTTGATACCTAAAGTCATAATTCTAGAATCAAGCTTGCAGTCAGGAACTGACTGCCTGGAACCCATTGCCTGATTACTTACCTGGCATTGCTCTCGAGTACTCATCTTCAACATCTTATGCTTCCAAAGAAGATACCACATCTGCCTGAGGAACAGATAGGGCAAGTGAGAAGGATACAAGGAAACATGTGGAGACAAGCGTAACAGAACACGTGCCGATACATCCACTACTTTGTCAATAGCAAAAGTATCCCATGTCATCAGGGTCGAATGTACTCTAGATTTGATGGACTTGTTTTGACCCTCAAATTCTTGAGTTGGCCTTATACTCTAGAGGAAACCAGAAAACCCTCCAGCCCAGTTCAAGAATAAGCATGTGGAAAGTTACTTCTTCAAAAGCAAAAATATCTCATATCATCTCTTCTCCATTTGCTTCTCCTTATCCTTGTTGCTGTTTACGCCACAAGGAGAATGAGAACAATTAACCGGAAGCCAAAGTCGAACCTCTCATCCAGGTTGCTTGCTTGGAAGTCTGATTGCTTACCTTGTCTGTTACCTCATTCGGCAAATCTCCTAGCTCGGTGACTTGGGGGACTCCTACTATAGGGTTTGTATCGCACTTGACCAAGCTCGAAACTACAAGTAAGCTTTAAGTGAAATTGATACATTACCTTGTGCATCTTTATCGGTTAAAGATACCACCTCTGGATGGAGGAAAAGTACTTCCAGAGAATATGTCACATCTACATATGAGACAGATAAGGCCAGTGAAAATGATACCACACTTCGGTACTTAGAAGTTTCGTGATTACTCAATGGCTTGGATCTTGCAAGTCCCCAACCGAAGAGATTCCCTCACTCGGGAACTTAGGGGAGCACTGTTTGTACCATACTTGACTAATCTCGAAACTACTGAGCACCGGTCAACGTTATACCCTCAAGGACCTAGAAGAGTTTCCCTCCAACCAGGAGGCCAATCACAGCGCGACACGTGTCGACATCAGAAGCCAATCACAACACGACACGTGTCAACATCAGAAGCCAATCACAACACAACACGACACGTGTCATTTGTACTAAATCATTCACTAGTACTCACAAAATGAGAGCTTGAACCTATGTACTTGTGTAAACCCTTCACAATTAATGAGAACTCCTCTACTCCGTGGACGTAGCCAATCTGGGTGAACCACATACATCTTGTGTTTGCTTCCCTGTCTTTATCTATTTACATACTTATCCACACTATTGACCTAAGCAATCTAGCGAAGGTTACAAACTTAACATTTTCTGTTGTACCAAAGTCCTCACTGATTTTGTGCATCAACAGGGGTATTAAAAATTAAATAAAGAATTAAATAAATAAATAAAATGAAATAATAAAAATAAAAACTTTTCTCTTCCCCTCCCTCTTCTCTTCCAGATCTCTTCCATTCCTCCCTCTTCACCTCCCTGACCTGCCTTCTCCCTCTCATCCACCCTCTTCACCCCCTTCCATTCTCTCTCCCTATATCAACCTTCACCCACCCCTTTTTCTTAGAACCATTCAAATGACACCCTATATAGACCACCCCAATCTTTTCCCCTCCCGAAACCCTCGCCAGTCACCACCCTATTTCCTCACACCCTTCATCTCTCTCTAGAACCTTCATTTTTCTCTCTCTAGAAATGACGGGTTTAGGAGTGGTTGCGGTGTACGGAAACAACGCAATCGCTAAAAGCAAGAAGTCATCTTTCTCCGTCAAAGTGGGTCTCGCCCAAATGTTCCGCAGCAATGTGATTATGGACATCATCAATGACCAGCAAGCCTAGGTCGTGGAGGAGGCCAACGCATGTGCCATCATGGCCCTAAAGCTTGTTCCCACCGACATTCGCGGCCAAGGCGGCATCGCCCTGATGTCCGACCCGCAACTCATCAAAGAAATCAAGCAGGTTGTGACAATCCCCGCCATGGCTAAGGCCTCCGATCAAGGCATTGATCTCTTCGTTGGTGGCGAACTTAGCAGCGCCATTGATTTGGATTTGGAGGGTCTGGATTTAGATTTTGAGGGTTTGGATTTGGATTTAGAGGTTTAGGGTTTGGGCGATGGCAGTGATGAAGGTGACAGGGTGGCGTAGTTTGGGTTGGGGTAGGTGAAGGTTGATCTAGGGAGAGAGAATGGAGGGGGTGAAGAGGGTGGTGGTGGAGAAGGAGGAGGTGGGTCGGGGAGGTGAAGACAGAGGAGTGGGAGGGATCGGGGAAGAGAAAAGTTTTTTTTATTTTTAATTATTTAATACCCACGTGGGCCCATATTGACATGTGGCGCCCAGTCATTGTCCATGTGAGTGCCACATCATCAGTTAATGGAGGTTCTGATGGAAAACTTAACATATGTATGAAAGTGTCCCAGAATTATGAGTTTAGGTACCAGACTGGGACTAGAAAAAAACTTCATGTACTAAGAAACTTCAAAGTAGTAAACTGAGATAGCAGATGACGACGTGGTGACTCCCATAGCATGGCGATTCGATATATTTAATTTTTACAATAATATTTATATTTGTACGTAGCGAGCTCATGACTTGCAGTTACCTAAGTTAAGGGCCACATGCAATTTGACTCTATACCACGTACTAGAAGAATTCACCACGAGAAACATATTTCTATATTTATATATTCATATGCATATTAATCAACGTGTAAGTTCATAAATGACTAACTGAAAATAATGTTAAATCCAAAAGTAATGTTATAACCTTCTGACTTGGTGTTTCCGTCCATCATGCATGTAGGTGAAGTCAATATCCTATATGTGTATCTGAGATTCTGAAATATCTAAAGCGTCAAAAGGAAAAGAGAATCATAAAAATAAAGTTAAAAATATATAAACAAAGAGGTGAGAAAATGCGAGGTCAATGGTATGGATCCGGAAGAAATCAAACAAGTGGGCAGCTAGTGCTACACCTTTCCAGTAAGGACTAACTAAGGAGGACAATAAGACTTCATACATATATAACAGAATGTAAGATTAATTATCCGAGTAGGGAGCCAAATGGTCGGTCCATCCTGAAAATGACTCGCACGCGTGTATATTATCTATTATAATACATATTATAGTATTAGGTTATGTATATTATTAATTCGTGGCATTAAGACAAAGTCAATGTTGATCGGCTTGGTGATGCATATGATATTGGAAGTGGGTGAAAATTATAAGCCTAACTCTTCATTTTTGTCAAATTAAGCTCATCACCTACCTCATATTTGATAGCCTGTATTAACAAATTGGTAACCAAATCTTTATACCTATGGATTCTAGTTGGAATAATAGGCCTCTTACCACTGTGCTTTTTGCTGATTCGTTAGCTAGGTTTGATCAGCTTCTTCCAGTACTGTATACAATGATAATAATCAACAATTCGTTAGCTAGGTTTTTTTTTTTTGTCGAAACATTCAATTTATTAAATTAGTAAAGATACAATTTGTGATGCAAGAGCCCAAGAAGCAATGTTTGAGGGAAACTTGATAAGAAATAAGAAATTACATTGCCAAATGCCACAAACCTTGCATATTAGGCTTTACTTCTTTAATATTAAATGAGGAGGTGGCAGAATGTATTGTCCAACATTAGATTATCTTATAACCGCCAAAGTTTATTGTCCAACATATATATTAGATAAATTCTGAGTTGATAGACTGAATTACACTACCAATTTTGATTGTTATACCATGGACATCTTCATCTTGTTACTGTGCATACGTAAATTATTCTTAATGGATGTTGTGGAATCACCGATCATCTTTATTCACTTTTGGGCTCCCTAACTACACATTAACATACAATGTCTGCATTGCAAGATGGATAACCTTACACTATCACAGTCAAAGTTTATAGTCCAAGACAACAAAATAATAGTAAAGTTATAGTTATAACACAGAACGATATAGTTATTACTATAACAAAGTTGGTGTTTATATTGTAAACGCTCTAATAAAGTAAAGATATTATACATCAAAATCTCTCTATAGTGATACTCAAAAGGAATAACCTTCTTATAGTCATAAAAGTTCTAGTCTCAACTTGGGTTAATTATATATAGGAATAAACTCTACATTATAATAAGTTATATTTTTTCTGATCACATCTTAAGAAAATTGGCCTTTATTAGTTATAATTGTTATTTGGTCCAAAAGTATGCATGTCACAAATAAAAATTTAGATGAACTACAATATTTCTCTAAAGTTTTTTTGGGACAATGCTTTATTGTTTAGAATTGGTGTCGTGTCTTTGAACTTGCAAGTCAATATGAACACCTTCTTGTTGAAGTCAAGGTGTCAGAGATTAAGTGTCTCTCTTTTTCAACGTTAAATCTCAGAAATTGGCGTACTTCATTAGTTACTAGTTCTTGGAATCCATACAACTTTTATTAAAGATAATTAAGTAAATTTATTTAAGTAACTTTGTGCCAACATGACAGAGGGGGCGTTGGGGGGAGCGAAAGGCGCAGTCGCACAGGACCCCAAATTTGAAGGGACCCCCAAAATTTTTGCCATCTAATGTTATGTAATAGGGAATTGTTATTAGCACTCCAAAAATCTCATTTGGCACTCCAAACTTTCTATAATTAAAAAGAAAAATACACTTGTGAGGAGTGTAGAATGAGATTTTTGGAGTGTTAATAACAGTTCCCGTGTAATAATGTTATATATTTAGAACATTGCTTCTGTTAGTACTTTAAAATCTCATTGTGAATTCCTTATAAGAGTATTTTTTTTTCCTTTCTAAATATAAAAGGGTAATGCTAGGGAGACTAAATTTGTAAACTAAATGATGAGTCACTAATAAGAAATGATCACGTTTATCAATACTGAAGTAATAATCCAATCATCAACTTACATGTCAATTAATTTATAAAATTTTGTCTACAAATTTGGTATCCCTAGCATCACTCAATATAAAAATTTCGAGTACAATGAGATATTCTGATTGTCAATAATAACACCCTAAAAACGATAGTTTTCCAATTTTATTATATAATAAGGTTATATATTTAAGTGAACTTTAAAGTTAGTGTTTTGAAGTTTTTTTTCATGTTTGGTTGTTTAAGATTGAACTGCTTTTGATTATCTAGTGAATGTTATGTTTGTAACTTTTTTATTTATAATTAATGACATTTGTAAACTTACAATCAGTGAGTGCTAAAGTTTATTTTGATTTAAGTAATTGTTTTCTAACATCAATACATTGTTTTACTTTTTTTTAATATTATTTTAAAGAGGAGCCCTTTTATAAATTTCGCACAGGGTTTCCGAAATCTCATAAACGACCCTACAACATGACTATATAGAAATTTTACTATATATGGATGTGATTCTTATCGTTCAAACTAAAAGGTGGAAAGATACATATTTTTTTTTTCTTTTAAAGGGTATGTATATACATTGCAGCCTCCCAGGATCCAAAGAGTCAAAGTGATCTTTCTCGAAGGCGGGCATCATTAGTTTCTTTCAACCCATTTGAGACTTGGAAAGAAAAGGACAAAAGTAAGCGCGCCAGTCATGTCACTTGTATGCCTAAATGCACGGTTCCATTCTTCCAGATGAGATAACAACCCCTCTAATTCCAAGAATTCTTCACTTCTTCACGCGTTCAAATTTGTTGGTGTGTCTACTACTATCCAGAGTAACCTTAATTAGCCCTTTCTTCTTTTTTCTTGGATTCCACCGGACCCATTTTATGATGTATATAGGCCTCTAATACGACACGATTTGGCTTTTACATAGCAAAGCTAAAACCAAAGACCCAAAAAGTTATATTTACAAAACTTAATTGTAAATGACTGGCTGCATCCACTGGAGAAAGAGAGATGGTGATGTTAACGATGACAGGATTGGATGAGAACGAGGAGTCATCATCATCCAGTGAATTCAAAACTTGTCAACAAATTAAAGTTAGCTTCTAATGTTAATTTAGCAAATTTTTGGACTTGGACGAACAAACGGTAGGTATAAAAGGATGTGAGACCACTCCTACATTCCCTACATTTGTCTTCAAAATCTTATTCATCGATTTTTTTCTTACAATTATTCGTTGATTCTCATCACGTAACGTGTGGTTTTCCATTTTAGATCTTGTTTATCAATAACTTTGAGGTGGCAGAGAGTGGAGTCTCACTTTTGAAAAAAGTTCCCTTAGCATTCATTTGAATTAGAATTCAAGAGTAACAACTATGCAGCAGAAGTGGAGGAAGAAGGAGAGAGAGCTAGGAGGAAAGCACGAAAATGGCAGCTGTAAAATATCTTTTATTAGAGAACTTAAGTGTTGGTCATGGAGCAGGTTTGGCATGCGATGTCTTGCTGGAACTCGCCTAATCTTTTGGTTAGCGGATGCTCGTGAGAAGATTTGAAGATACGGCGCATCACAACTTGTTAATGGTATCCCAAATGGTCATGCCCAAGAAAAAATTGGTGTACAATCTCTAATGTAGGGCTGGCCACATAGTGGTTCTCTATGGAGCGGATGGTTGTAATTTACAAGCCACTCAAGAGACGCTCCATCTTCTCTAGAATACACTTCTGGCCATATTTATAGAAGTGATGCACATAAATTCAACTCTATTTTCTACAAAGGTTTCAACGCGATAATTATTGAAAGGCGAAAGATGTGCTCAAGCATGCGAATAAAGCTCTTCAAATCGAAAAATAAAGAAATAGTTAATATATTCAAGATAATTACATATTTACAAAATATTGTCTCAATAGCTTATCACAGTTCAGAAATTCATATATGTAAGGGCACTGGCCGAAGGTGCCTTAGGTCATATCTCGAATGTCTTTAAAGCTCAACAACGTTCTTCTGGAACTTGGAGAATAAAGGGACTAATGGCCAATTTAGTGCCATTTGACAACACTATAGAGGCCTATATGTATCCTTCTATCAGGTTGATGTGCCTGAGAGGGTTGTTAGAGGTGCAATCTTAGGTACGAAGTTAGTAAAATAGGTGCATTCACGCAAAATGGTGTGCGTGGTTGCACTATTTGCCAAACAACTAATTTTCCCACTAGTCATACATAGAATTAAATTAATTGAATTAGTCACTAGCATTCATAAGTTTAAAAACATAAATTTCATTGAATTAATTATTCAAGAAAATAATCCATTAAACTTAATATCTAAAATTAAGACAAACACCAACAAATTATCTAAACATAGGAAATTATTCAAAACTTAAACCAAAAAACATAGAGAGGTTCGGCCACATAGGGAATTCGGCCCGGGGAGGGTAAAATTCAGCCAGTATATGGGCCCATGTCTAAGAATCTAATCTTCCATTGGAGCAGGTGCCTCCTGAAAGTCAGAAACCTCCATCTTTGTATCCTCTAGTTCCTCCACTTGAGCAAAGTTTGATTCAAACTTCTTACGGCGAGAATGATACTCAACTACAATCTTGGAGGGAGCTCGAAAAACACAAGACCAATTGTCCTTCGCACCACAGCGATAAGACATGTCCGCATCCATGGTGTTGGCTGCTTTGCCCTTATTCTTGAAGTTCAACGCCTTTGGACCAAGGTTGAACGCTTTGAGGCTCTATTTCCTCCATTGGATAGGCATGCACTCTGTTGACCTTGGTGGGACGGCTTCTAGCTGCGCCTAGAACAACAGTTCGCCGTCAATTCTCGTTAATATGTGTTTCAGGCACAGCGGTCGAGCCAGTAGGTCAAGCTTGATGATTCTTCATCAACAGTTGAGTCTGTTTTTCAACAAGAAGTAAAACTGAGATTAAATCAGAAAACTTGGTGAACTTTTAAGCCCTATATTGTTACTGCAAGACAATATTGATCGTAGAGAAGGCCGAATATGTCTTTTCCAAGAGAACTTGTTCAGTCAAGTCTTCGTTATAGAACTTAAGAAGTGATTGGATTCGACAAACTTCATAATTGTATTCATTCACGGACTTAAAGACATGGAAGTGCAAATGCTGCCAGTAGTGTCTTGTTTTAGGCAAGAACATGTCTCTTTGGTGATCGAAACGATCCGCCAAGCGACCCATAAAGCTTATGGATCTTCCTCAGTGAGGTACTCGGTTTGTAGTGCGTCGTGCATGTGTCTTTGTATAAAGATCATGGCGGTGACTTTGTCAACTTTGCCAACCGCGATATCCGTCTGAACTTCTATAGTTGCTCTAGGGCTTTTAGCAATGCGGTGGAGTTTCACATCTTGGACTCACTTTAGGTAGTTTCTTCCAAAGACCTCTAAAACGGTAAAGTCGAGTTTGTTCAAATTCGACATATCCCTAACACAAAATAAATGGACAAAATTGTGGTTAGTACAATGGAGACAAAATTATCAATCCATCCACATAGAAGTAGAACATTCGGGTTCTATTAGACATGTATTGGTTTAAATTTTCATGAAAAACTTCGGGTTTTCAAAGCTTATTATTTGAAACTTCGAGTTCGAAACTGTATGAACTTCAGGCTCATGTGTTCCTACAAACACAATATATACAGAAAAATATGCAACATATAAATGAATGTAGTTCTTCAAGGCTTACGATAATAATTTTATGAGTTGACAATTGTTTGTTATTGAGCTTCGGCCAATAAGCAGTGATGGGCAAAAATATTAAAACCCAATAATGCCTAAAAAATCAAGCATTGAAATCGATGGTCCGAAAATTGAACCAAAGTCCATATGGGCTAAAAACTATTTGAACCGAAAAGCCCAGGCCTAAAAATTGGGATGGGTTTAACTCAGGCTATGTGGGGCAATAAGAGGTTGTAAGCCCTTCGTGCGGTTTTAGGTTGCAGGGAGCAAGCCTATGAGGGGCAGAAGGCAGAAAAATCCCACGGGGGTGATCTGCTACATCGCGGAGCATGGGAACACCATAGCCACGAGCTGGTATTCACAGCCCGAGCAAAGGGGAAGTAGTGGGCGGGCCCAAAGAAAGAATTTCTTTCACTGCAAGTCGAAGGGATAAACACCAAAGCCTAAAAGGCTGGAGATTGAACCAAAGAACACCCCAATGTTGCTAGGTGAAGTCACCGGATAGGGGAACCAGCACTGCCGCTTCTAGCGGCCATGTTCTGGGTCGAGGACCTTCAGTGCAAGTTGGGGTTCAACGGAGAACCTCAAGTGTGACGAAGAAAAGGTATCTCGACGTCCACAAACCAAGAACCTATAGATTCAAAATCAGGGTTTCGAGTTCCATTGAGATTCTAAAGAATCTCGATCAAGTCTTCGTCGATGATGACTGCAAGTCATCAAAGATGGCTCGACATCACCAAAAACTGGTGAGTCACGGTGTTTTGGGTCGACTTGAGGTGAGATCCACATTGATGGTTGCACCGCTGCCAAAACGGCATCGTGTCTCTGGTTCTGGTTTTGGAGCCTAATCGGCTCCATGGTCTTAGCTTGCTCAACGGTGCAGCTTCGAGCGATTGCTCAATGGGTGGGTTTTTCGAAAACCCTAATTTTTTAAAAAAGTTTAATGCAATTTCAATCAACAATATCAATTCATATAATCGCAGTGTTATGAGTATAATGCATAGACAATTTATGTAGATTTTAAAGTTCGTAAAACGTAAAGTTGGATCATACATTATAATGAAGGTTCATGCAATCATGGTTGAAAAAAAATGTCGAGATTAAAACCGTTGTTTTTGGAAGAACCTGATTGCATGATTATATTGGTGAACTAGTTTGTAGCAAAGAATTCCCCGTTATTCCTTAGCACAGTGAATGAACGTGATGTGGCCTATATTTAACTGAAAGGGAAAGGGGAGATGCGGCTAGAGAGAGTATGGTGAAAGTAACTTTAATGGGAATAATAGAGATCATGCATTTCATAAATGTAACTTTAATGGGGAATAAAAAGATGACTCTAGCATCTCTATTTTATTCATGAAAATGGCACAAAATGAATAACATGACCCGAATAAGAGTGTGCTTGCAAACAAAGACGTGAAACTACAGCATAATCAATTAATAATCTCAGATATAGCAATAAAATGAAAGGAGGAGGATCTATAGAAACCAATACTCTAGTGTTAGAAGATCATATGAGAGATGAAATTCTCAAATCAATTGTGGGATCAGAAAATATGACTCTACAAAATATTTATATGAACAGATTTGAACGTAACTCGATTGCAAAAGTTAATACTAATCAAACTGAGATACAAGTCGCTTGTGATAACTCAATTATTATTAGATTTTGGTTTAGAAATTATTATTATTAGATTATATACTGTAATTTTCAAGATATGAATGTACAAAAGCAACAAAACAACAACCACTTTATGTGATTATCAGACATAAGAAAAAGAGAATGGTCACGGGTTCCTCTTGACTCACCTATGCACTCAGCATGTCATCATAGATAACTACGTATAATAAAAACATATATATATATATATATATATATATATATAAAAAAACACACAACCTTACATGCATATAGAAGTATATATACTTCTTTTGAGATTATGAATCTCATATCGGAAAAAGAAAGGACTTTATATTTGTTTATAAGTAGTTGAGTTACTTCTCATATAACTAATTGTTTTATGGTGAAATCTTAACTTTCTTCATGGTATAAGAGCAAGTTGTCACATATGTGAAACCCAATGACTACATGTGCTTCATGACACTCAATTTTTATTGTCCACGTATTAAGTTTGAAATTCGCCAGACGTAATGATGCATATTGAAAGTATGAATTTTATATTAAAAAAAGACAAGAACTTATATTACATGTGCTTATAAACAGTTGAACTGCTCTCTATATTGCCAATTTATTTACCCACGTAGCCAAATGTTTTGAGGCCTAGAATATATGAAACGTATCTATGAGTCAATATATAATTGTAAGTTATCACCCACATTATGAACCTCCTTATATATACATGTTCCAACCCCAACCTATAATGCATATGCATGCGTTACTCCTGTCAAGCCCCACATCACCACCTCCCAGCCAATAACTTTCATACAAATTTGGATGCATGAAAACGAGATAGATTCCTTGATTATTCTTAACATGCATATGTGTTCTTCCTAATGCACGAATACATGTGTGCGTATATATGGCTATTATTTTCAGACACGGGTTAATGATATAGAAACATAGACTTCACCCCTTAAAAAAAAAAATTCTTGAAACTTATCAATTTTATTTTAGTAAATATACATAAATGTTTAGTAACTTACTAACTAGTTCTTAATTCTATTGGTTTTTCCTTTCCAAATTGTAAGAGATCTCAAATTTGAATCTTATGTTTCTTGTTGAACAAAAAAATTAATATTTTGCCCTTTTATAATTCTCATATTGCAAAAATGAAATTTACATAGTGGATGACGAAGAAAATGAGGGAGGTAATTATCATAGTGATTAAATATGATTAAATTTTTACACGATCTCTTATTTTTTGTGAAGGAGGGAGGTAATTATCATCAAACGGGCCACTTGTTTTGACCCCTTAAAAGCTGTGATAATTTTTTATCGTTTGATGAAATTTAAAAGATCCAGATCACTTGATTCGGTGGCTTTGGTGGAAGAGATCCGAAGAGGATCTCTTTCCAAAATAATACACCCCTAGCATCGCATCACTGAGCATGTTCAAGTGTGGAGTGAAAAATAGGCCTAGGTTTGAAAATTATAATAAGAAACGAAAGCAATTTATAAAATTAATTTTTAATGATAATGAAAGAAAAGTCCAGGGGCACCGCTAAGGGGCTGTGGCCACCCTGTCTTGTTTTCGAAATGTCACTTTCTCATCTTAAACACCGCGCATACCTCTTCTATGTAGGGCCTCAAAGCTTTGTAGATCTTTCTATTAACTACGCTCTACATTTTTCTTTTTCTTCTCTCTCTCTCTTTCTATTTTTCTACTCCTTGTTCCTTTCCTCCCCTGTTAAACTGGAGAGAGAGAGAAAGAAAGAGAAAATGAAAGAAAAAATAGCAGTGTTATTCATATCATGTTTTTGTACCACATCATACCACCTTAGGTGGTATTTGATGTGAACAGACACATCATTTGAATTAATCAGATTTTTAAATTTAGTTCATTATTTAATAAACTAATAATTAAGAAAAACTAGTTAATTAAATGATGATTGTGGTATACAAAGAGTCTTTCTCCTTCATTTCCTTGGGTTTTGCAAATGTTTCAAATGATGTGACTATCTATATCAGATGCCACCTAAGGTGGTATAGAAATGTGATATAAAAACATGATATAAATAGCATTACTCAAGAAAAAAAAGCTTTTAATTAAGGGCATGGAATGACATATTAACCTTTCTCTTACCTCGCCTACCACTTGCGCGCAGTTGCATATACCAGTTAATAACCTTACAAAATAACTGTTGTTGAGTGAGTTTTTGGTATAAAGAGGGCAGCGGGATGCCCAAGCTAGGTATAGGAGGAATAACGAGACTAGTGCTTGACGAACTAGCTAGCTTTAATTAATTGGTTAGTTTCTAATCAGTTTATGGCAATTGCAGCAACAAGAACAACCACCTCATCATTATCAACAATGAGCCACGACGACTCCAACAAGGCCGATCATGATCATGATCATGATCATGAGCATGATGAGCATGTTGATGAGCATGAGCACGACATGGTGATGCCGGGTTTTCGCTTCCACCCTACTGAGGAGGAACTTGTAGAGTTCTACCTACGCCGTAAGGTTGAGGGCAAGCGCTTCAATGTCGAACTTATTACTTTTCTCGATCTTTATCGCTATGACCCTTGGGAACTTCCAGGTATATATATTCACTCACTCCCCACACACAGATCGATCCAAATAATCATTTGGATTCGCCATATACAAAGCAGTACATATATGTGAAATTCAACTCACCTTCTTTAAGATAATTTTATTTTATCTTAACTTGTATGAATGATTGTGTGCAGCTATGGCAGCAATCGGGGAGAAGGAATGGTTCTTTTATGTACCAAGAGACCGCAAGTACCGCAACGGCGATAGGCCAAACCGGGTAACTACTTCTGGGTATTGGAAGGCAACTGGAGCCGACCGTATGATCCGAAGCGAAAACTTCCGCTCAATCGGCCTCAAGAAAACCCTAGTCTTTTACTCTGGGAAAGCTCCCAAGGGTCTTCGAACTAGTTGGATCATGAACGAATATCGCTTGCCTCATCATGAAACTGAACGATATCAAAAGGTACAAATATACATATATAGATTAAAACTAAATTTTCAAACTCATTTGGAAATGATTAGGCTCTTCGGGATTTCTTCTTTCTCGATTTACCCAGAGCCTTTGGGACTTCTCGAGTACTGATGGTGAGCGAGTAGGATTGCTGCTTGTTATACCTTAACTCACAATCTTCAATATATATGAGAGAAACTACATGAGACATATGTCTTCACTACTGCCTAAACTTTGATCAGTTCACTATATATACATAGCTTAATATAATTAGCTAGTTTCAGTCTCCAGATTATAGATCTTGAGTTTATGTTAATTCTTTTTTATATATCATAGACAATTTGGCATAAGACGTACAAGTTATTAGCAAAGACAAAAGATAAGAAAACTTCTAAGAACACGGACTAGCTAGTTTGACATGCACTAGCTAGTTTGAAACGGATCATGTATTTTCTCCAAATAAATCAATATTGCTTCCTACTTATTCAACATATGGATTGATCCTTCGATTCTGCTTTGGGTGAATCGATGTCTAATTTGCATTAATTTAATTTTCAGGGAGAAATATCACTATGCCGAGTATACAAGAGAGCAGGAGTTGAAGACCACCCATCACTCCCTCGTTGTCTCCCGGCATCCAGGGCATCCACATCTAGATCATCAGTACTAGTAGATCAATCGACGACCATGTCAGACAATAAAAAGCAGCACACCAATAATACCAACACAATTGATACTGTGATGGAAAAAATCCAAGCTTTCAATGAAGGCCAATCGCAGCAAATTCATCATGATCATGAACATCAGATGGATCAAAAGAATAGCCTCGAAACTGAAGGTAGTAGCGGAAATTCTGATGTGACAACAGTTTTGGGACTTTCCAAGTATAAGGTGTACCATCACGGCCACCACCAGCCCCACAACATTGAGAGTAGGACTGGTACCGCTGCCGCACTTGGACAACTGGGTACTCCAACTCATCATGTGGATCAGGAAGAAGGGATGCCTGCTTTCTTGCACCACCTAACAAACTCAAGGCAAGTTGCTGCTAATTGCTATTCGGGGATCTCAAGTACTGGCAATTCATGTGCAGCGCTCTTCACCGGTGGTTCTTCTTCTGCTTCATCTTCCAATATGAATGCAATTGATGATCTTCATAGACTTTTGAATTACCAACCTGGACACGTACAGCAGCAGGCTACTTCCAATCATTACCAACAGCAACAATATGTACACCATCATCTAGTACAATACTATGATCATCACCATCATCCTCCTCCCCAACCCAACAACTTTTTCTCCACAAATTTACCTGCAGCAGCGGCAGCACTATCAACTATACAGCCACAGCCGCAGCAGCAGCTCCCCCCCAACGCACTTCCAACTGCTTTCTCTGACCGCCTATGGGACTGGAATCCAATATCAGAGCCAAACCGGCCGGACTACAACAATCCGTTCAAGTAATCAATCAAATATATATATATTGTTAAAGTACTGATGACCAATGTTATTCTTACATATAGATCGATAACAGTTCTATCGATAAACTTCTTAATTAGTTATGCTATTAGCTATCTACTCTCATGAATGATTTATCTAGCTAGCTAGCTAGCTAGCTTACCCTTAATAAGTTCTAAGTCTAGTAATCTAATTGCTTAATGTTCTAGCTCATTAAGCTCATATATTACTTTTTTTTCTTTTAATGTTATGACTAATATGTATCTTGTTTCATAGTTTCTCTTCCGGGTTTTTGGTTAAAGTAAGTCTAATTGAATTATTCCCAACTGCCTTTTGTTTATGGCCACTGTATATATAACATGTGATAGCGCTAGCCTTAGAACTGTGTTGGATGAATATATGAGCACTACGACTGCATGCATTGGTGAAGGTGCTTAATGAATTCCTAATTAGGGTTTCAAGGTAAATCGTATGGGTGAATCGCTGAATCTTCTTTTCCTTTTGTGAACGTCGTCTCTTATTCTCTTTATGATTTCAAGTAGTTCAGAGATCCTACAACTTAACTGGAGATCAAGTGCTGATTAGGGTTCCCGGTCATGTGTTATTCTCTAAATTCCTCAACATCACTTCTTTTGTGTGTGTGTGTGTGTGTGTGTGTGTGTGTGTATTTGTAAGCATTATTATACATACTATATGAACATGTGAGGTACGCGTATACTTTGTACTGAGTGCTAAACAGAGAATGGAGGAGCGAGGATAATCTTAAATTGCATTGGTTAGTTTTAGAAGGGTTAATCAAGGTTGATAATGTTTATATTCCAGTATAATACTCTTATATTACAGAGATTTTTTTTTGTCCAAACGATAAACTGATTTATTAATTATGGAATACGAATCGAAATTTTAACATAGCCTCTAGGATGTTAAAGAGCCAAATTGGCTCCCAATCATCCCAGTGAAACACACCACTTAAAAATATGCTTTATTACACTTCAGAGGAGAAAACCTAAATGCAACGGACCTCAAACGGGAAGCCAGAATATGAATGTGATGGACTATCCTAAACCCTAGATATCTATCACCGCCTTTGCATGTGTCTCTACCTCCACCATATCGAAACCCCACTCCACACAGGCCGTCAACCCAGCACGTATGGCCTCGGCCTCTGCCACGATGCTATAAAAATCTCCTACACCACCAGCCTGACTGTACATAACAAGTTTGATTTTATTTTGGTGTTGTGACAATACATATATGTGTTCAGGCGAAGATTTCTCCGAAGAGGGCACCTCGGCACTCTTGTCACAGCTCCTCAACGGATTGACACTTTGGATGTGTAGTCGGGCTCTTGCATGCTAATGTGCTGCATGAAGATGACAGAGTTAGTTTTGAAAGGTGCATTTGTGGGGCCTTAGGTGTAGGCCTTGAGGCTCGCAATCAAAACTAACCAAGTGTTAGGCGTACCACTGCTATCTCAGATTCTCAGTATAGCAGATGTAGAACAAGATTGTGTTTAGTCGATTCCTTACGCCCCAATTTACTCGGACTTCTTGTCATCAAAGGATTGTCGTGGATGGGTTAAGTCCACATTAAGTTCTTTTTCTTGCCTTGCGAACAATGACTTTTAGTTCATAGTCTTATATGTTCGAATGAGGGGAGTCCAGATCCCTTAAGTCATTTGTTTGGTTCTTGATTGGTTTTAAATGAGAGCATATCCATTAAACCGACCGGATCCAGACACAAATAAAACTCTTAAAGTAGGAAAACAGGCGGATATGACTTGAATACATACTAGAGAATGCATTTAAGTAATAGATCTACAAATTCAGAAAGCAAACAAGGAGTTTCGGGCAAGATTTCACCTTGTCTGGCAAGGTTAAACCTCTTGCAATCACTCCTCTTTGAGTTTACAGAGGTTTTTATGCTAAAAAGGGATGGATGGTAAACCATCTTACACAAGGGAATTGATACTACGCCACCAAGGGTGATAGCAAAGCTTCTAAACAAGACAAAAGATAGCTTTTGTGAGGGAGATATCCTGAAAATGACTGAGATCTAGGCTGATTATAGCTTTTAAATGCAAATCTGGCTTGAGAGCAGAGTTTGTATGTTTGTTTGTTTGATTGGTTGAGTGTCCTTGTCTTTGGGGCTTCTTCCTCGTTTTATAGGCAAATTAGCCCGACTGCTGTGACTTTGCTCTTACCCAAAAGCATTTGGAGGGTAGTGAGTCATCAGCTTTTTACTTGTATTGCTACTAAAAAGTGCTTTTTAGCTAATTGTGAGTTAGTCTCCGTCACTTGACATTTAAATCATAGGCACATGACCCATGCATTAATGGGGAGGCGCCAATTTGTGTTTGGGCATGATGTTGGGCTTCGGGCAAGTCTTCTTTTAATTTGCATCTCTGGCTTCCACACACTTGCAGCCTAATGTTCAAATATTAACTCAAACAGTATGTGCATGCACATGTGTATAGATTGTAAGGGGAAGATGTAAATCAAACATTATTTGATGGATCGGAGTGGCATGGATGAGGGCCTGCATTCTAGTGCAACTCCAAGCCGGCAATATTCGTCATATTATAATAACTTCTTAGACTTTAGGGGTGCATCGATGCATTGTTCTTCATGTGATATATACAGGAAGCTGGATGCAGACCTCTCACGGTACACGCACACTACATTCGAAGCATGGGAGAGGGGGGTAGGCACCAGTATTCAGTAGCCAGCATTCTCAATGGGATTACTAGAGCTGCATATTTTAGGGTATAACTGTGAATTAGTAGGTTGGAATATTAATTATTACTTCTGAGTCTCTGACAAGTCAATGAGACCTGCATCGCATGTGTGCAACTTTGCGAGCAAGTACGCGTCATGCTGAGCTCGGCTTTCGTGGATTGTTTGAGGAAAAATATTAATATGACACGGTTACAGTTTTACAATGACTTTTCATGATAATAATGCAATAATATGTTTTAAAGTTTCTCCACATATTATTACATGATTGGCATAGAAAAGTCGCTGTAACGATGTACCGGTGTCATACAATTTATTCTCTTGTTGTTAGAGAGACTAGTCTAAGGAGGTCCATGCGTATGATGGTTTTGCCACACTAGCTAGCTTTGTGGTATTGGAAAGTGTTATTCATACTCCTATTTTACTTTTCGCACTAATTTTTTTCCATTAATTTTCTTCAATACATTAGATCCGAAAATAAAAAATTAAAAGGGGTGTGTGAGAAGTAAAAACGGATGTAGCACTACCCTTGCACAATGCCCAGCACAAATACAAAACAATGCTTCTAGTTCTTCACGTGACCTAATTAGTTGTTGGCCTCTCTAGTTCTTTGTAAATTTCTTGGCCAAAATGTCACGACAACAGAAAAGTCCATCTATCACACCCAATATGCGTCATTGAACGCATTCATTTAACGGAGAAATGTTTCATTGTGACAGGAATACAAATGGTACATCACGTGTTTTAATAGAAGTGGTGGGAAATTTTATTTTTTAAGTTATTAACTTTTTAGCACACATATCTCATCATTTGTATAATAATACGTAGTGTACTATCCTATGCCCTGGTTTGGTACTGAGGTGATTCTGAAAAAAAAGTGGTTATCAAAAAAAGCTAGGAGCTTTTTTATGTTTGGTAAACATTCAGCTTCAGCTTTTTTTCACAGTTTTGGGTGAAAAAAAAAAGCCAAAAACACAAAGCTACAAAACCCAGCTTTGAAAAACCAGCTTTTTTCACATCTGTTTTACATAAAAATTTATCAAACACTATAATACTGCTTTTTTTTCAAAAGCACTTTTACAAAAAAAGTTTACCAAACACTCTGCTGCTTTATTTCATAATAGCTTATTCTCACAGCACAGCAGAAGCAGTTTTTTTTCAAAGCACAGTAATACCAAACCAGCCCATATGTACCGGTCATAATGAAAAATCTCTCCGATGAAGCGGAGAAGGCATGATAGCGCTTGTTTTTTAAAAGGGGTATGAGGTGAGATGATATATTTTACTAAAGAGAAATCATTTTTAAATGAGAAATTCCAACGGTATGAGGTGAGATTTTATTAAATAAAACAATAAGAAATTACAAATAGTCAAGAGAAGCCATAAACCGTACCCTCATAACAAAGAAAAATAAATATTCATGTTTCAACAGGCTAGATGTCATCCTTAACTTTCAACGGCACATGTTGAATGTCACACATCTATGTTATTCAAAAGACACTATTTACAAGATATTAGACATTATTACTCACCATTTTCCGCCCTTAGTAGTATTTTGCAGCTTTATTAGTATTTTTGCGCCATAAGAACTACATCAAAATACATTTTTCTTTAAGTCATTACAGATAATTAGATTGCACTTAATTTATTTAGAGACTGAATTTAAGTTGAAATCTTGCGGAGAGCTTTTTCCCCTAGTCTTTTGGGCTAGGTTTATATTTTCCTTGGCATTTGCAAGGTTCTGCTTTTCGTTCCATAGTTGTTTTAGGGTCTTCTCTTTGGTGCTCTTAGTTGATATTGGTAGATCTTAGGCTTGGTATGGAAGCTCTATCATAGAACAAGGCGAGGAGGAGATGCTAATAATCTTGGTGGCTTTGTTTATTGTTCGTGCTTTGGCCATGCTGGTGGATATGAGGCGTCTGGACCTTCTTTGGTCTTCCACAATGTTTAAGCGGTTGTTTCCCCTCCTCATAGAGGCGTTTTTCTTATCCCGATTTAACGTGATCTTCCCTCTTTGGGTCTGTCTTTCTACAATATTGGCATTGCATTCAGTAAAGCCTTGTATGAATGCTTGATCGTCTTTGGTGAGTTTGGATAATATGTGAAGGAAATCTTTTGAAATAATTAAAGTTTTATTTGAATAACTCATGCTTTTAACAAAGGTCAGGAAACAAAAGCTAGATCATCATATATTTATAAAACAAAATGATTTTCTCATTATCTTCAAGGCATAACGAATCTAGTTTCTAAAGAGATAAGGGAGTAAAATCATTTAATCAAAATCCACACTTTGGTTCTAAAACCAAACCCTACACCTTGGATAGAATGTCTCCAATCAAAGCTTCTCTATACTTTCTTTGAACCATGAAATGATTCTCGAAAAGTCACCAAGGGAGATGAGATCTAAATCTCCATACGTACGCCAAGTTGATTTTCAAAGCAGATAATGAATCTTGAGGAGACAATGATGCTAGCAGCTTCTCCTCAGCATTAGTGTCTTAAAGGAAGAGGAGAGATGTTCTCTCTACAAGAATGAAACACTAAAGCCCTAAACGAGGGAAGAGACTTAAAGTCCTTTGTAAAGAGCTTACACTCGAGCGAAAACTCTAGCCTTGCTATGTATGGCCGCGGGTTAAGTGTTATTGAGCATTTTTGGGATGTGTAATTGAAGTTGTCATGCACAACAATTTATAAGCTCAATTGGATTGGAAATTCAAAACTTATTTGAAGGCTCAATAAGACATCTTACAGTCATACGATTAATTAATTTTATAACAAGAGTGGAAATATGTTTGGTGAAGGCTCATTCAAGAAAGATTTTGCAATTTTTGCTCAACATAGAGTATGATGGCTGATTTTTTTTTTTTTTTCTAAAATAAGACTTGATTACTTGTGTTGTGTATTTATATTTATGTGTTCCATATTGTACGTAAAATCGGATAACCTCATATGGATGATGTATAGTTTTGTTTGGACAAAATATTAATTGATACTCAACATGTTCTAAATCTTAGTTCACTCCCTAACTCAAGAATATTACGACCTGTTTGATATGCTACTTAGAAACTCTAACTTAAAAAGTATTATTCCTTGTATAAAGATATGTTTTTATTAGAAAATTTAAAATAAAAACTATCTGGTATAAAAATGAAAATTATTTTTAAATCTTACGAGTTTCCAAAAAAAAATATACCTACACCCACAAAGAACTCCCATCGTACCTTTCCTCTTCTCTCAACCTCCCATATTATGCCATTTCTCTTGAAGTCCATTTTTTTCCAACTTCCCCTTTGCCACGACCTCCCTTTTTTCCTTAGCGCTAATTCACTTACAAGATCCATTGGCACTCACACACGACCTCATTTCTCCCCTAACTCTGAATCCACCATTAATCTACGAGATCTACACCACATCACCAGATTTAATGATCTTTTTAAATTGACTTGTAAGGGCACAACAACGAAGAGAGTGAGAGAGAGACAGAGGTGTGAGACTGTTTTTTTGGAGTCTCGGATGCAGCATCCGGAGTGCCCGGAGTAGGGATGGGCGACGGTTATGGCAGACGGGTAACTGCGGTTATTTACCCATAACCGTTTATACTCATACCCGCATAACCGTTTACCCGTTGGGTAATTGCCTAAACGGTTATAAACATAACCATAACCATTTATAAACGGTTAACCATATTCATACCCGTATACTCATTTAACCATATCTGTTTACCCATTTATCCTTTTTAACTGGTTTATCTTTTTCTTTTGTTTTTACCATTACCCATTTTTCACCCGTCTACATGTTTTTTTAACAATTTGAAAATTAAAAAAAAATTGTCATAATTTTCTTTTTCTTTTTTTGACAATTAAATACGGTTATAAGTACATTCATCGTGCATTTCCTTATTTTAATTTTTTAAGTCTTTATACCATTCCAATAATTGAAATAATTGCCGGCAAAGACACAACGGTTGGCACTCTTACATGGGTTATTATATGCTCTGCAAGCACCTGTTGGATTTATCCAAAATAAATCAACCTTTAAGTGGTCTACTACATGTAATAGGAATGTAATATTGGAGAATAATATTAATTGTGATTTGATCTCTTAAAGATATCAATCCTATATAAGGTGTCTTATATTGGAAATAGGATTGATGGAATCCTTAATTGAATATGATTATGATACTTGACTTGGAGGCTAATAAAGTAAGTTTAGGTTTCCTTTATGGATGAAAACCCTAACTTTTAGCCTATATAAAACACCGGTCCCTATAAGCCCTAAAAAACACAACATAATGCTTCATATAGAGTAGTTGTATTCAGCTAGGAGTTTATAGAAGATCTTGGTGTTGTCGTGCCCTGCTTGTTTTCGTGTTCGACTTTCATGGGCACCGTTGGAATCAGGTCAGTCACTCATTCTTTTGTGTTTTAATTGTATAACCTTATAAGACTAACAATTGGTATCAGAGCAGCTGGTTATATGATTAAAACCTATTACGAAAAGTTGATTTTAGAGACTGAAAGCAAACAGCTTAATCAGTAATTGATATTTGGATAAATGTTGAAAGTCTACCAATCACACGTGCCGCTGATGTTGTTTTTAAATTTTTGTGAGCATGTTATGTTTGTTCCGACCTTACATTGGAAAACTGAAGAAGGTCCCCTCAGTTAGCGAGCACAACAGAGTCATCTACCAAAGTAAAACGGTTTGTCTCATTGAATTCGATATTCTTCATGATGGCCTATGATATTGTACTTTGGTTGGTGTATATATTTAATTGGATCCTTGAAAGCTTAAATTGGTTATAAGATTAAGATATATTTGCATAAGTGATGTGCTGATTATTGTCGAGCATGTAGGTACATTAAATACCATGTTTTAGTTAAGCATGTCACGAATATGGATCCAATTCTTATAAATTTTGGCAGCATGTATATCCGAATGGGCAATTGGTGTATTTGAATAAGAACTAATTTTATCAATTTTATGACGTATATGTTTGATCAGGTCATATTAGAACTAATTCGGTCAAACCCTACATATAATGAGCAATTATAAATTTAGGGTATTGCGATTTCTCTGAATTGTTGGCTACGACGAAGGTATCATGTTTGCCATGAATTATACTCTACAATTGCTATGCTAATATGACATGAAACAATTGCATAAGTGGCAGCAATTGTTTGATCAAGCAAGTACATGTAAGTTTAAAAACCAATTGATTAGTCAAATGTTATTGCCACCAACAGTTCTGATAAAGGACGATAAAGAAAATTTGATTACTCAGTTAATTAAATTAACTAAGACTGAAGACCATGTCATATTTCAAATTTTCTACTTCTATTTTCATGCTAATATTTTTGCTGGAATGTTTTACTGTGTACTGTCGATGTATTCTCAAGTTGTGTAAGAATATGTACATATTTACATTTATTCTAACCTTGCACGGGAGAAATTTTTGAGATCCCTGTACATCAGCAAGTTCGATGGGGAGGTTCATATATACCGGCATATGAAGGAATTGATGTATGGAATGAAAACATACAGTGGAAAAGACATGAAGGCATTAACATATGGATGGGAAGGTTCATATATATACATTGCATATGAAATCCTGGTATAACATTTCCTTTTGGTCTCCTCATTAAACAAGTGCTTTACAGTTTCTTTTAACTAGCAGCAGATCGTTAAGTAATTTTTGCTCCAAATGTTAAAGTTTTAGACGGGGGCTCCTTGACGAATAGACCAAATCTGTGGAAATTAGTATGTCTGGGAAAAGTTGAATTTTTAAGGCATACCCAAAAGCATACATATAAATGTGCATATATATCTTGTTTGTTCATGGCTATTTTGTTAGTAGTACATGAGTGAGCCTATTGGCTGGCCTCATCAACTCCAGCCGCACTCCAGGGTGAACAGACGCAAAAGGGACACTAAGCACCCCCTCAAATGTCTCACGGACAGGTTTTGGAAAACACCCCAAATCCTTATTGCTTCTTATTTCTATGGGTAAAATAAATTCGTGCAAATCAATTTTTTTTAATCAGTTGTCTTAATGTGTGGGACATATATATAGACTGAATTGGATTGCCATGTCATTGGTTGTTGTGGGAAGTAATCAATATGGATCAAATTTTAAATTTGCAAACATGTAGCAAAATGGACATATGGCGTGTTTTTATACAAGGATTGGGTGGTCATATATCGCTTTAAGCTTGAGATGATCCCATACAAGACACAAATATATGTATAATATGGCAGATAAGCAATAGTTATGTAGTACTTTTGTTGCTTATGGTCATAGTGATATTAACACGTAAGGAATATATACAAATTTGCTTTCATATCTCAGTATAGTCAATTGTATATGACTAGTTAATTATGAAATGGATGCATAACTTGTGAATTGACTGAGAATGGCAGAAAGCATCCGGTGGCAAGAGCAAGAACAATATACAAATAAAATGAGGTTTCTAGTAATTATGTGACAATTCTCATTTGTATTTTATGTATTTATTTGAGAATTGTGGTTGGTCATGTGATTATAAATATGTTTATAAAGAAGTGGTGAACATATGAAGGCATAAGGTATGTATTTCATTCAGAGCATGTGACTAAATTGATAAGCATAAGTCTTCAAACTTGTATATAGTTTATTAGTTTTTCCCATGCCTAAAGAATTTAAGCAATGCTTTAATCAGTCAATTTTTATGTGCCATAAGGGGAGAAGAAAAGAAATTATTCAAGGCTAATGTATGGCATTGTTTAAGTCTTATGCTTGTAAATCTTTTCAATTTGAATTATGACGTCGGTTTAGAGGATGAAATTTGACTACTAAAGTTTCTTTTGGACATCGAAATTGAAATGATATGAAATTGAATTTGTTATGGATGTATAAATTCATGATAGATGCATATAATTGTTTCTGGCAGATTGCGTGTCTTGATTTAAATCGGGTGAATGACACGTCTAATGGTCACCAAATGACCTGGATTTTGGATATGTTCAACATATAGATGTCTAATATGTGTCTGCAAATTTTTGTAATTTTCTGTCAAGTATTTTAATTATGGTGAATTCACTAGTAATCCATGCTCGTATAGACAGTTACTGGCAGATTATGTTTGTTTGTTTTTTTTTTTTTTTGAGACGTGACTTTAGACTACTATTTTGATCCAAAACGGCTGTATATTTTTATTTTATGAAGATTAGTATGTCTATTTTGATCAGTATAAATTTGGTAGCAATCAAGCTTATAAATGAATTATGATTAATTCTAAAGTAAGTGTAACTCGTTGCTGAAAATTCTGTTTGACAACTTTATGTTGATTGTAATATCTATTTTATTATGTCTAAAATATAAGGCAATTTTCTTTAGGTACATCTTTGAAATAATATATTAACGAGTGTTTACCCAAGTGGAAGAATTAGTGAACGAAATTGGGCTTCACACTCATTAACTTATTTGCAAGTATAAATTCTGAAAACTTAGTGGGAGGTGTTCTAAAATTTTGAGCACTAAGTGGACTTGCATGAATCTATTAAAGCATTATTCTATCTTCCATGATTTTGTGTTACTTGAATGTCTATAATATGTTTAAGTTGCACGAATGGATACTTGGTATATGCGTACATTTTCTATTACTTGCAATCATTTGAATTTCTCGGTTAGTCATTTGTTTTGGGGCTCATAAGGACTTAGCATGAATGTGGACTTATTAATACATATAAGATGGTTGTTAGATGCAAGTTTTGTGTAACAGTGGTGAATGCTTTCATGTTTAGTTGTACCTTTCATTAAGGTAATATGCATTCATTGATTGAGTAAGGCTATTCCCAAAGGCATATTTTCAAAAGAATGATTTATGTATTGATTTGCAAATTAAGTAATGATGTTGCAGATCAGTGGGAGTTTGAGTTTCATGTTAGTAATGCCTTACATTTGCAGATGACCTATAAGGTATGTATAGAATTCATGTATTCAATTTAATCTCCAGTTGGATTCATTAAGTCACATTTTTCGTGTGCTAATCAATTATCTGATGAAATATATATCAGATATCAAGTTGTTATCAAATTGCATATTAAATGGCATGACATGGTTTATGCACTACCTCAGTTGTGAGGATTTCCATCTTGCCCGCAGGTGTTGGAATCACTATGAAAGTAACTGGTATGGTGCATAGATCAGTGTCAAAAACATATTAATTCATCTTGCTCACAAGTGTTGAATTAATTTGTTTTATGAAGTTTTTGGGATATTTTACTTGGACATGTGCCTATTTGGTATTTTCAATTGTGTCCGTTGGCTACAAACATTGTTTGTATTATTAATGATCTAATGAAAGTGATGCATGATTGTTTTGGAAATGTATTCACACCTGCAGGTTATGGTGGCTTCATTAGATGAAGGATATCTGCATTGGCAAATTTAAGGCTTCGAAGAAGCATAAAGTGTAACTTGTGAGTTACAATAAGGTGGACCTGAGATGATATAAAGTAAGACATTTTGGTTAATTTAAAGTTTAATTTAAAGTTTCATCTCTTGATCATAATTTGTGTTTCATGTGAATGAGGATCTTAGCATGTGTGATTATGAAGGTTCTGGGTTGTGTCAACCCTAAACCTTGTTAGTTCCATGTTAAGAAATGCATTTGACAGAAATTGCATTAAGGACGAGATGTAATCACTGTTACATGGCCACTAAAGTGACATTAGTTTCCAATCTCAAGTATAAATGTGAATATTACATTTTGTAGACCAAGTGGGAGAATGTTGGATTTATCCAATAATCAACATTTAAGTGGTCTGCTACATGTAATAGGAATGTAATATTGAAGAATAATGTTAATTGTGATTTGATCTCTTAAAGATATCAATCCTATATAAGGTGTCGTATATTGGAAATAGGATTGATGGAATCCTTAATTGAATATGATTATGATACTTGACTTGGAGGCTAATAAAGTAAGTTTAGGTTTCCTTTATGGATGGAAACCCTAGCTTTTAGCCTATATAAAAACATTGGTCCCTATAAGCCCTAAAAAACACAACATAATGCTTCCCATAAAGTAGTTGTATTCGGCTAGGAGTTTATAGAAGATCTTGGTGTTGTCATGCCCTGTTTGTTTTCGTGTTCGACTTTCATGGCCGCCGTTGGAATCAGGTCAGTCACTCATTCTTTTGTGTTTTAATTGTATAACCTTATAAGGCTAACAACACCCTCATATGCAAGAAAATGTTGCAACGGAAGTTCGAGAAGTAGCAAATCTGAAAGATGATTCCAGCATTGTTGAACTTGCAGACTATCTTAATGAAGATGCCCTTAATAAAATGCAGTATCTCTTAGCAGCTTTGACTAAGACACAAAGGCTCTACCCTGCAATTCCACTGGTAATTTGACTAACATCTTAACTAAATCTAATGCATGCATACTGCAAGGGAAATGATTTCAGTGCGCTCCTATTTATTTTTCTCACTTAAATTTTTTTTGATTTATTCAATTTAAGGATAGAAATACTCCACGGATGATCTTTTATTACTTTTTAATTAATAAAAACACCGCTATATAAACCATGCACTATAGTCAATAGCATTGATCTAAGTTTTGTCCAATAGAGAAAATGGTGTGTGTTAATTTTACATATATAAAATAAATGGGTAAACGGTTACCCGTTTATAACCGCGGTTAATACCTATAACCACTCATTTAACCCATAACCGTTTATTTATCTAAACGGTTATCCATAACCGTAACCGTGAAGTTTAAATGGGCGGGTAACCGCGGGTATTTTGCGCATCCCTAGCTCGGAGTGGCTAGTAAACTCCGGTGTGGGTGATTCAAACTGGATCAAGTTCACCGAACCAAATTGTCGAAGCAAATTACTTTGGTATGCTCCAAATTAGTAGGCGAGATTCCTTTCATCAAGAAAGATCTACTTATCCTCCATGAAAGGAAAACCTAATCAAAACTTGATTAGGGAAATCCCTCGAGTATTTAAAAATTCTTATTGTAACGAGATTGACATGCGTCTCAAGCAATCATCATCCTAAGAGGAAAAGATTTCCTCTAGGATTCACCTAGTTGACTAAAGATTACTGTTCTTAAAAGTTATAAGGAGTATTCTTTAACTAGTATATACTATATATAAACCCCATAGGGTTCATATCAAATGTAGCACATATGTTGGAACTAAAATTTTGCACCACTGCTGATCATAAAGAATGCGAGAACGGCCACCTACAGACAAGAACAAACAACCATAGTTAACTAAAGTTGTTGGGTGTGGTACCGCCAAAGGATTTCCGAAGGTCAAGTTAGGATAAAATCTTATAACTTAAGCAATAGACAAGAGACTGAAGTGTGTGTTATGTGCGTCACCATAGATGAGCCCTAGATGAGTGTATTTATAATAGTCGGAAAAGAGTCCTTTCGGGATATAGAATTTGTATTAAACCGAAAGAATCCTAAAGATATCCAGCATAAACAAATTGCTTCATTTGAGGATTGTAACTACTTGCGAGTATGCGGCACAAGCCAATCTCGAGATTGTATGAATCTCCAAAAATACAGGAAACCAATATGATCCTTAGTTAGAGCAGGTTTTTGTATCTTGCAGAGCAAGCATGGTCGATCTCAACGAGGCTTACTGGTTCGCCTACCATTTTGGAACCCAACTAGATGTGGTGGCATCGTTGATCCGTTTAGCCTTTACTCCGGTCTCAAAAAATTATGGTCCCACATCATACTATCGTTCTTGAGCCTACTATCTAAGTTTTAAAGACACTCTACTGACTTGATCATTGGAGAAACCTTGACCGGTACCATGCCGGTGCATAGGTTATTTACGATCTCTACTTTCTTTTGCATGTTACTGGTGATGGTTCTTAAATCTATGGAGGTACGGAAGTTTAATTACAACAAGAGGTAGATCGAATGTATAACTAGATTTTGTACTCTGAGATTTTGTTTGGGTTGGAGGACAATTCCACAACTGAAAGAAAAAAAAATTAACTGTAAAAACACATTTTTTGTCTTTTCAAAGAAATAGGTTGTTTTTTAGTATCTCGTAAGTTTGGACTTTTGAGATAGGCTTACCAAACAAGGATTTTAAATTTGTGGCTGAAAAACTGTTTTTAACAAGTTGGTGTCAAGAGCATACTCGAAGGACTACATTTTTTTAATCAATTTGAAACCTTTTTTTTTTTTTTTAGCAAGCAATAGTGATAATATGTTAAATGGTTAGTTATAAGGAGGAGGAAAAAAAGTGAAAATTGAACTCACCCAAACGTGGATAAACATGATTAGTTAATCTCCGTGTGGAATCATTTGAGAGACAAAAGTTGATGAGTTTCTAAAACATGGACCATTTGTTTGATAAAATGAAAAGCTGTTTTCGGAAACAAGAAAGTGTTTTCGGAAACATAACCAAACGGGCCCTTAACCACTAGCATTGCAAATTTGCGAGTAAAACCCACCCAAATATGAAATATCAACCCTTCCTTAAATCCTGGCATCCTATCCGACTCATACATTTATATTTCTCTTCGATTCTGTCTCCGCTTGCTTGCAACACCTTTCTGGCTGTCTAAAACAAAATTAAAATTTATTTATCAACAGCAACAAATAATTAGAATCCCCAATTCACCAGACCAGCAAACCCTAATTTCCTAATCAGAAGAAAAAAAATCCAATTCAATTCCACCACCATGTCCCTCTGATTTTCCCGGGCGACCCATTTCTCTCCAATAGGTAGCAGTTGAGATTGAAGAAATTGAAATTGAGGCAGAGATAGCATAATGGAGGGCATACCGCACCCAATACCTCGAACAGTGGAGGAAGTCTTCAGCGACTTCAGAGGCAGACGCGCCGGCTTGATTAAGGCCCTCACCAATGGTTTGCCCGCTTCTCATTTTTTGTTATTTTTAACCTCTTAATTCTTTTGCATATCTCTCTACTTTCGTATGTGAATTTCCTTTCATGGTTTTACTAAATTTTTTCGTTCATTTTTGTAGACGTTCAGAAATTTTATCAACTGTGCGATCCTGGTGGGTTCTCTTTTCTCTTTCTTTTTTTTACGTTTATGTTCTCTGTCTTTTGAGTAAAAGGACCATCTTTGTGGTTCTTTTCCATTCATATGTTTGTTTGTTGTAATTTCTAACTGTTGAAGCTTGATTTATAACGTGAATTTGCTGCACCATGAGCATGGATAAAAATACTCAATCATTTCAGCTGTGTTTTGTGCTGTATACCAAATTAAAATATATATGAAGTAACTGCTCTTGTGCAGCACTTTAAACACAAAACATCCTCATATGCCCGTTTTCGGTTACTAAAATACCCCATTTTGGTATATAGAGGCTAAGGCACCATTCTTTATAATAAGAAGTTTACTTACCAAAAATTAACCTGTTTGAAGGTGCATTGAATTTTATGACCTCCGAGACCCATTACACTGGCCTACTGTTGTGGAGCGATGGTGCCAAAGGAAAATGCTATAAATTTCCTGGTTGCTTTAGGTTGTTTGACTTCTTCTTGCTATGGTATTGCAAATGTTCTATAAACTTAAGTCCAAAAGTAGGTATTTTTAGATTTATCTTGCTTTTTGGATGGGTTTCTGTATAGATGGAGTACCTACTTTTCAAGTTGATCTCCAATCAGGGAACTAAGTTCATGGCCCGTAAATCAATTATTAGATCATTGGAGGAGAATTTTCCGCCTTTGAGGTTGGGGTTCACTGTTATTTTTGTTGTGTTTTTCTCTTTTTTTTATTTGGTTACATTAGTGTAGACATTTAATTTTTCAGTGGATCTTTCTGCGTCATGCTTTCTTAGTGGATGCTGAGCAGAAAAAAGAATTTTCCTTTTCTTTTGGACCAATTTATGCACTTTCCTTACCTCATGTATTTGAACTTTGGAGTTATTAAGTATTGATAAAATTAATAAATAAGTTTTGATAATTATCAAGTTTGCCTCTTTTCTTCAAGTTTGAATGAAAATTCATTCTATATTCCTCTTTTAATTTATAGTTGAACACACAACCAAAATAGGATTTGATGGATGTGGAGTCACTTACAAGTTACAACGCGGTTAAGATAGATTGTCTTTCCTTTTGTTTGTTTCTTTTAACATATGTTGTGCTTGCAGAGAAGGAGAACTTGTGTCTGTATGGACTACCAAATGAGACATGGGAAGTTAACCTGCCTGTTGAGGAGGTTCCTCCTGAACTGCCCGAGCCCGCATTAGGTATAAACTTTGCTAGGGATGGGATGCAGGAGAAGGACTGGTTGTCACTGGTTGCAGTTCACAGTGATTCATGGTTGCTTGCTGTTGCATTCTATTTTGGTGCACGCTTTGGGTTTGGTAAGAATGAAAGGTACGAACTTGGTTTTCCTCTGTATTTGTATAACCTATATTGTAAAATTTTAATTAAAACAACTCACCTCTTAAACATATCCTATTATCAATTGGGAAATGCACAGGCTGTATTGATGAGTTATCTTCTTTTTGTTATCATATGTAATATTTCTATGTAGCACCTAGTATTGAATATAATTATTCATCCTTAGTTATTCTTCTGCAAACATATTGAAACTTTGTTTAAAAATTTATCCATAGTCTGTAGTACAGAGATCACGCTGTTGTTTGGTGTATTGAATTTTATATCTTAGTTCTTACAGAATTTTTTCTACTTTAACAACAGTTGCTAGAGCCCCAATTTATTATTATTATTTTTAAATCTCCATATTACAATCTCTAATGACAGTTTTCAAAAGCAGTAGAGAAAAGATTTACCTGCCATATGAAACATCGAGTCAGCACTTTCTGTTGACATATCTATCAACTGAATACTATATGTCTTTTTAGTATCAGTTCGTGCAGGTTGTGGTATCTTATTATTGATAGTTACCTTGCATATGATGTGCTAAGCTGTTTACATATTTTGTATGCATGTTTGAATAAGTTACTTTATCCACGTATGACATTATCTGGCTGGTTAAAGTAAAGAAGATCAAGAAGTTCTCTTTAAAGCTAATTCATAAATTTAATGCATATACTTATAAAAACCTAGTTTTCTACCTCCTCGTTTTTCTTTCTAGGCTATTCCAAGGAAGATACTTATCATTTGTTTGCTATCCTCATGGTTTATATAGCCTATCCGTTAAATACTAGCATTTGATTATGTTGAAGAATCAACTAATGCTAGGTATGTAGCAATACTGATAGATTTCTTGCATGGACTGTGTTCAAGCAGATGAAATTGGAGGTCCCTTTCTGCTTCCTAATATTCTGCTTTTGTTGCACAGAAACGTCGTTTAATATAAGATATCTGCATACACTTTAGGTGGTGCTTTTTTCACTTGCACCACTGCAAGGCTTTTTTCACTTGCACCGCTGCAAGGCCTCTTTTAGGCTGCATTGGAAGCCAGGGAATTTCTTTATTGCATGGTCTACAAATGTTGCCACCGTATTCCTTGGCCTAATTAAGTATTCCTGGTTGTAGTAGGTGAAAAATTATGTTCTTGGAGCAATCGGCTGCCTCTTTTGCCCCCTTTTGATTCAGGATGCTAAAAGGGTTTTAACAATCGATAATTGGATTTTTCAAACAACCCTTCTGCAGTTCTGCAATTAAACTGCTTAGAATAAGTCTCACTGTCCTTTCATTTATGAAGGCTTCTATCTTTTTTCTTTTAGTAATTATCTTTTTTCTTTTAGTAATTTTCAAGGCTTTCCTGTCTTCATATCTAAGTAGCTCACCTTTATGCTATGATCTACCTGCATTAGACGAGTGCTGACATGCGAGAATGATAGACGAACTGAGAAGAGATAGTTATGGTATTTTTATCTGTACCTGATGACATTTATGGTTTTTTCTTCTGTTGAGAAGAGATTTAATTTCTTATGATATAGGAAAGAGTAATGCTATGTAGATCAACATTTTAGACCAAATTTGCAAGCAATGTAATGTGTCACCAATAGGAAATAAGCACGTTAATCAACACTTAAGTAATAATCCAATCGTCAACAACCACGTCATAATGGTCTACGAATTTTGGTCTAAATAATTGGTCTCCCTAGCATTACCCTATAGGAAATTGGTGGCTGGGATTCAATTTGGCTTGACCTTCTCAGAGACCACTGTCTGAGAAATTTCATTGCTTGGCTACCTGAAAATCCTTAAATTACAATTGTTTTACTGCGATATCTCGAGATATACGAGCATGTGTGTGTGTGTGTATGTGTAGATGTGTATGTATAGGTATGTATTCCTGCATGTGCAGGGAACTTGGGGGTTTAGTTAATTTGCGTAACTATATCGATACTGATTTCAGATAATCTTACTCCGTCTACTTCCAATCTATTTTCCTCATTTTTGGCTGACTGTCATTGAATATTCTTCTGGATACCTTACAGGCCTAGCCTTGAATCTTGTCTGAAGAGTGAAGACACATAGTTTGATGTCTGCATTGTTATGAATTATTTACCTTATCATACATCTGTGATGTTTGGCTATTGTCTACAATCATGTTTGCTTGGTAATTATGGGTATTCTGAAGATATCCTAGAGATTGAGAATGCCATAAAGAAGTGTTGTGCAAACTTCTTTTTCTTGGGTCAGTGGTGTGGGAACTGATTGCAGATGAATAAATTATTGGGATTAAAGTTGACTTGCAAAATTATAATTTCAACTTAATAATTTTAGGATTAATAGTTTCAATTCAGTACCAGTTGTATCTAATCCCTAAGGTGTTGGACGAGTGGATTGCTTTGTTATTGATGGGATTGAGAATGTCAGAGTAGAGCCGTTCATGCTGTAGGATAAGGAAATATACCCTTTCTGCAAAAGCCAAGTGATAGGAGCTAAGTTTGTCTGAAGCTTTAGTGGATAATATCATATGAAGGTGGTTCTAATTTCATGTGGCTTTGAAACTTGCAGGAAGAGGCTTTTTCAGATGATAAATGATCTCCCCACCATATTTGAAGTTGTGACAGGAAATGCTAAGCAACCAAAAGACCAGTCTACTCCTCCCAACAACAGTAGCAAGAACAAATCCAGTGGAAAGGTGGTAAGCAGTGGACTAGTTTGCATGATATGATTTTGTTTTTCTGTTTATACATCTTCCTTCTTTAGCCTTTGTTTTCACCTTATAATTAATCCTAGCTCTTTCTTTGTTGGTGCTGCCTTTAAGCAGTCTCGGCAGTCTGAGCCCCTGCAGAGCAAAGGAGTGAAAATGTCGCCGCTGCCCAAAGAGGAGGATGAAAGCGGGGAAGAAGAAGAAGAAGATGATGAACAAGGAGCGACTTGCGGGGCATGTGGAGACAATTATGGGGCTGATGAGTTCTGGATTTGCTGTGATGTGTGCGAAAGATGGTTCCATGGAAAATGTGTAAAGATTACACCCGCAAAGGCTGAGCATATCAAGCAGTACAAGTGCCCAAGTTGCAGTAGCAAGAGGGCTAGAGTTTAAATGTAGGTTCCGAATGTGGAGAAGAAACACCAATCAAAGAAAGCAGATGAGGGTTTACAACTATCATTACAATTTGGAGTAAAATAGAGTCAGTTGTCTATCTTAGTTGATGAATTTGAATGATTGCAAATGGGATTCTTCTAAGTTTTGCTACTCCTTGCTATTGTTCTGTCAAATTTTCTCAGGAATTTGTTTCTAATATGAATAGTAAGCTATAAATATGTCCGTGCAGTCTCCTGGTTTGATTTTTGATGCATCTATTGGACGTGTTTATTTATGCATGATTACGTGCTGTTTGCAGTGCAGCTTACATGCTTTGTTGTCCTTGCTGTTTTCTAATTTTCTTGGCTAGTTTTATGTTTTAGTAGTACTAGTACAATAACGTGTTTTATAAGAAAGCACAGATGTTGAGCGAGTTCTTTGTGCAGTCGTGGAGTAACTGTGAATGCTGCCTTTCGGGTAAGTTTCTCCAAGAAATCTAGTTGTGCTGGAGGATTTGGCTTGGTTACTGATGCACCCAAGTTTGGGGAATGAGTGGATGTGCCACATTTGTATCATGGTAGTAAGAAATTGCTGTGCTGAGTCGGGAGTGAAGGCTTTGGTTGTTACAAACACGAGGTGCTCCAACGTAAGGATCTCCTAGTGTGGCTGGAAAGGTCGGTCTTTGATTATGCAGTTTCTCTTGATTGAGCAAGTAACGAGCGAGCGCAGATGCATGCTTCTCCCCGTCTGACTGAGGAAGGCATCTCTGTCTTTGCCAAAGAATAAAAAGAGACTCTGACTCGGTTTCTTTTATTTTATTTCTTTTGAACTTGTGTGATGATGAAAGGTATCTCTGTCTTTGCACAATTCAGAACATATTACCTTGTATGATTCAATCGTCAATTCGCTCGATTAACAATTTAACATTGAACACCAAACAACAACGCAAGCACTCCCTTGGTAGTATTTAATTAATTCGCATGCACCACTCGATCGCATTCATCCCATAATGGCATCAATTATCAATCAATTATGGATGTTAAAAGTAAGTACAGCGTTTTCGAGTAAACATGCGTTGCGTGCAGCCATTTTCTTACTAATACGCAATCCTCAACAAACTAATACACACCCTGGTGTGGTGCCACAATGGCTGTACCCCTCACCAGCGTAAATGCCGCCTAATATGAACACGTTGGTGATCCTCGGCGAAAATCCATGACAACCAGAGTAGCAGCGCCATGTGCAAGTGCGCCTAGCACAACAAAGACGTGGAAGATCTGATGGCTGTGCCCTACAACATCAAACTTGCCCGGCTTCCACCGTTCTGGTATCCTAGTCACATAGAATGCTGCTCCTGAAGCATATAAAATGGCCATAGAAAGTTCATAAGCCAGAGCAAAGATTATATGTTGATGGCCCCAATTGATAACTAGGGCATGAAGCGCAGGAATGACTCCGGAGAAGCCCATCGAGAGGAAAAGGGTAGCCCTAAAAGAGCGGAAACGGGGTGCAGAGAGACTAGGGGAAAGAAGGGTAACGATGACAAGGATCCCGAGCAGAGATATGGAAGAAAGGTAGAAAAAGCGAGAGTAAGGGTTGCAGGAGAAGGCATAGTAAATGGGAGCAAAGAAAGAAGAGACGATCATAAGAGAGATGCCGGCATAGTCTAGGCGCCAGAAGAAAAAATTGAAGCATTTAGAGTGACAAGCCAAGAGGTGGGAGAGGGAGCTGCAAACCAAGCATCCCATAGCCCCACTTAGGAACACAAGCCACGGCCACATTGGAAGTAGAATACCATCGTAATCAACTTCTTGCTTCGCACTCGCATGAATGATTGATGATGCATGCCTCTCTGAGTCCTGCCTCCCAAACAACAAAAAGACCACACATATAAGCACATGTTTAAAAGCACTTTTAAATAACTTATGCAATTTCAGGAAGCACTAATAATGAATTTAACCTTGGTCAATTTGACTTCTTTTTTTTGTCTAATATTCTAGTTAACCAAGGGTACATTTATTTTTGTCTTCTTTTACAAAATATGGTTAATGAGAAAAGCAATAATAATGAATTTAAAAAAGAACAATACGATAATTGTAAACTAGTTCATTTTAGGTTATTTCGGTATTTACCATTTTGATCTGCTAATACTAATTGCATTTGTATGCACTCTAGCATGTGGTACTTCTCTCCATAAATATAAGTAAGAAGTTTGAGATTCGAAGTCTACTAAATCCAAATAATGATTTCTATTTATTTATGCTTACCCATATACCAATTTGGGGTCACGGCTTCGACAAAACTGATATGACCAAATTACCCCTCAACCAAAAAAATCCAAATGCAATTCAATATAATATATCAAATAATGCAAGGGTGATTTGGTTAGCATAAAATATAATATAAGTTTAAGTAGGAAGAGAAAAGAATAAAAAAATGGAAGAATGATTGAAAGTTGATGTTGCCCGAAAGGGAAAGTAAAATATAATAAAGAAAATAAAGAAAATCATGAATATTGTGTTCAAAACATCTTAAGATAAGTATAATGCCGGTTATAAAAAAAAGTGATTCGCACACGAATAATAATGTGATTAAATAAGTTATTAAATGTTTTTTTTTTAACAAACGATATTATCTATACTAAAGAGAATGTGGGTTTAACCCCACAATAGGCTAGCAATAATGTAATTCAATCAGTTGTTTATCAAATATTATTTTTTTTATAAAAAATGTTTTTCGCACGCAGATAATAATGTGATTAAATTAATTATCAAATAATTATTTTTTTTAATAAACGATATTATCTACACTGAAGGAAGGGAATGAGTTTAATCTCATGATGAGCTAATAATGTAATTCAATCAATTATTTATTAAATATTATTTTCTCTATTCTTAATGTAAATTATATAGAAAGGTTTATGAGGAATTTCTTTTAACATAATTCAATAAATACATTTAAAACGGATAAATCATGCATATGTTGTTATTCAAAAAATGTCTTCTGCACGCAAATGTGCGTGTGCATGAAGACTAGTTTATCGAATAAGAAAGCACAAAACAAATGGAAGCGTATAGAAAAATAAAAACTTTTGTACGCACTAGCAAATGGGACAGACTTTGTGAGACCCACACCACGCGTCGTATTGATTATTTTGATTCCGTTGTCGCGTGAAGGACAAAAGTTATTCCCAACTCCCGAAAACAAATGTTAAATAATATTTAAAAAGAAAAAAGAGGCTGACCGGCGAACAAGGAAGAAATGCGTTTACATTGTGAGAGGAGGAGACATTGATCAAGGGTCCAGGAACCGCAACAGCCCTGCCATATTTACCCACCAAACAGAAAGCAGCAGCAACAGTGAGTGAGTCGTTGTCCGTCAAGGTGATGAGCGTCAGTCCCAGGAATATGAAGAACCCCACCAAGTGGCTGCAGCAGTAGGCCAATTTCTTGATGAATTCAATATGATGACTAATTTGCAGGTAGTTGGGCAGAACTAAGTAAGTAATTGAGTTAATTGAATAGAGGATGATGACGATATATAAATGAGGGAAAATGAAAGGAGGAGGGAGAGAGATGCGTACGTACGTCCAGATGTTGAGGGTTTCGTTGTGGAAGGCAAAGACGCTGAACAAGAGATCCTTCAAGGGCCACTCGCATCTGTAATGGTCCAATATGTACTCGTTGTCTTTCATGTAGGGCGGAAGCTCTTCCAACTTTCTCAACGTCGTCGTCTCGGTCGTCTTCTTCTTCCTGCTATTACTGGTGCTACTACTACCCCACCACTCCATTCGCTTCCCGTGATTGCACATGAAAACACGCACACTCTCTCTCTCTCTCTCTTTTCTTCTTGTTCCAATTTCGTATTTCGTGTCTGGCCTCTCTCTCTCTCTTTCTTATCCGATTTATACATGGATTATATGGAATTGGATCCCATGGGATTTCACATCTTAACCATTCATCGTATATAATGCGATTAGAAATCATTTGATTTTTTTATTTAAAATTAAACATAAATAATATCTGATAAAAACTAACCGCACGATATACGATAAACGGTTAGATGTGGCCACAAAATGGATCCGCCCTTTCCGGATTATACACCTCCAATTAATTTTTTTACTTTTCTTTTGTAAAAGGGTGTCAGTAAGAGTACGGCAGTGGGTGGGCTGCTTTCTTAAGTGTCACTTGGCTGGTTAGACTTTGAATTCAAACTAAACCAATGTCAAAGGAGTTGAGCTAGCTCCTGCTGCCCTACCCTCTAGCTTTGCAAAAAACGTGGAATTACGTGGAAATCTATCTGTCTATTATTATTATTTCTTATATTTTATTTTTTTATTCCATTCGCATCAAATATTATTCAAATTTGGTGCAAGGCGGAGAAATGTAATTTGTGTGATCATGACTCATGAGCATATATATATATACATATGATATTGAAGCCATTTTTCTTTCTTGGTTGCGTGCTAACAAATATATACACCCAAATGACAAGTTTATTTTCCTCATTCAACACAACTTTCAAATGCATTTGGGTTCTAGAATCATATGGTATGATTGCCCTCAGGAGCGATGTTAGAAAGTTAGTTCACGGGACCACAACTAAGCAATGATGGATATAGGTAATGAAGAAAGACAGAAATCATATATAAGAGGGCAGTGCAACATTTCTGAAATAGCATCAGCACACTGCTTCCAGAAACATCCGGAAAAGCACATCTGCTGGGACTTTATAATAATTTTAAATCAGATAGATCGAACCTTAGGCAACAACAGAGAGACCTTTACAAATGATAGACACTCCTGTTGTGTATAATTATGGAGACTTTCTTATTATTCTCGACTCACGATAGAAAAAGAAATAATTTCGTCTTTCCTTCCCTCCTTCCCTCCTTCCCTGGTACTGTGAATTTAACTTCCTTCTGGATCTTAGGTATGGGTGTCACAACATTACATGACCAACCATTTAGTTTAAACGTCTCCTGCATCACTACACCCAGTATACAAAACATGTCCAAGCCAAGAGCCAATGCATTTACAAGGAGGGCAGGGCAAGGCAAGAGAGCAAAACATGTCTAAAGCATAAAGTTTCATTCACTTTATAATCCTTGTTTTAACATTATTCATCCAATTCAAAACAGTATCCATCCATCTCAATTCTCAAGGGATATGATTAAAAAGCATTGTACACTCTAAAGGCAATCTAATACATGGTGTTCACAACTAATTGGACAACTTACTTGGTATCAAAGCTTCTCTCCTAAATCAGAAAAATTCCCCAATTAGGTTGCTGAGAATGAGAGTGCAGTAATCTACCTGTACAATGCAATAGGCTGGCCTAAAAGCCAAAGATGTTGCTTTGGCATGTTGCCATGTTGGCATAGTTGCCCAGAGCATTAGCAATTTGGTATGTCGGTGTCCTCATTAGCATGAAAATGACAAATTAACGAAACCCATTACCAATAGTCTCTGCAAGAACATACCCCATCACTGCAACAGTGGAACCTGTTATTATCCCTCATATTGATAGCTGCATGGCAATCCCAGCACACCCTCAGATTCTTAACCACCCTAATCACTGCCTCTGCATCTGTACCAAGAAGATGAGTATTCTGTTTACTTAGTAGCTGAGTATTTTCTTAGTTACTATAAATAGGATTCTTGTAAGAGGATAAAGGCTATTATTGTACAGTCATTTCTGAAATAGAAGGTTACTTTTACTGTACAATTGAGAAACAAGTAGAGAGGGTCTAACAAGTAGTATAAGAAAAAAGTTAAAGATCAGTAGTGGTATATTGAGGTCAAAATTTCATTACGTCCGACTATTAACATGTATTCAATATTTTCAAACAGTGCAAGTGGCCCTTTACCACAGTGGTGGAAAGGTGTTGAGCCCTTGCACGAAGGCATGGGTTCAAACCCCATCGGCGGCTAATCTAACACCTAATCTAACAAAATTTATCGTTTGACCAAAAAAAATTCAAACAGTGATATGTCGAGATAAGTAGCACCTCCTAAACCATAATCCATAAGGAACTCATCAAACACATAGTACACAATGTACTTGGCTGACCTAACAACGGAAGATATTGCTTTGGCATGCTGGCCTAGTTGCAGAAACATATAAAAAAAGCATTGTCATCTGGTAGACTTGGAATTAACAACAAAAGCCGTAGTTAAAGATGATATAGCATTTGAATTCATATTCCATTCATACACAGGCAAATGTACATGAAGATGAGAATTTGATGATCAAATGGGGAATATAGGGAGATAAAAACATGGTATCCAACAAGACTTACCCTCATCCTGCCCTTCCCTCAAGCCAAAAGAATCACCGATACGTTTTTCTCTTTCACTAGTCTAGACTCTGCTTTCTGCATTATCAAAATCATCATCTCCATAACCGAATTGTAAATAATAATTGAACAGAAGGAAAGGTAAATTTGAAGATTTTACATCATTATTGGCAACCTTCGCAGAGAAACAAGTGAAGGTTGAGATTGCAATTCTAGCTACCTTAGCCTTGTGCCAGAAACTGAAGCTGAAATGATGACCTGAGACAAGATAAACATAGGTAATTAAGCAAACAATGTTTTATTTTGAATTGAATGATATGAAAAGAGAAGAGTTTTGGTGTTGACTTGCCTGCAAGTCTAATGCTAAAATTTGAAAGTGCTAGAATTCGGAGGTTATAACTTGAAAAGGCTGTGTGTGAAGAAGACTCACTGGTCCAACCCAAGAACACAAGGCACCATCTCAACCTTGACAACTCAGAGCTGACACTAAGAGCCAAATTCCAAATTCTTTGTACCTGTGCAGCTGTTTTTATTCTAAATTCCAACAGATGAGGAGTCTAAATATTCCATGAACTTGAAGACAAAACACCACCGATCCAGTTGTATATATTTTTTATTTGTCCTTCAGTATTTTAAGGCTAATAAATGCTTCTTTGGTGAAAAATAACACAGAGGAGCGGCTATGACACATCGTATGTTTAAGTTTAATACCTTACCCTCGCCCTTCATTCAATGCTTTGAACCAAACTGGAGTATGTAATTAACAAGGTTATGCTGCACTCCCACCTTGATCAGTTGACTCAAAAGCTTCACAGATTCGTCCAAATTTCCTTGCTTATAAAGACCATTGATCAATGCAGAGTAAGTGATAACAGAGGGAGCAATCCCTTGTCGAATCATCTCGTTCCAAAATTTAAACGCTTCCACAGTATTTCCAATTCTGCAGTATCCACCAATCATTATATTGTAGGTAACATCATTAGGAACTAACTTCTTTCGGTTAAGTTTACGGAAAAGCCTCTGTGCTCTATCCAAATTTCCTGATTTGGACAAGCCATTTATAAGAGCATTGTATGTGGTAATGTTAGGAACAAGATCCCTTTTCAGCATTTCATCTCGTAAGTTGAAAGCCTCAGTCACATTACCAGCAGCAGCAGTGGCATTGATTAGGGTGCAATAAGTAAATTTGTCTGGAGAAATACCACTGAGCAATAACGACGATATTAATTTCCTTGCATCAGCAACTTTCCCTGATCTGCAGAGCCCCAAGATAGCAATATTGTATACAACCGGGTTGGACAGAGAGAAACTTTCAGCACTTTCATCAAGAGAATCTGCAAATTTTTGAATTTCTTGATTTCGACTGCCAACTTTGCAAAGCTTCGAAAAACATTGCTGATCTGAAAAAAAATCAAAATCCAATAGCTTCTGCAACAGACTATTTCCTTCATCAATCCTACCAAGCCTATACAGAGTACTGACAACTTTGCTGCAAATAATTAAATTGGTGGTGAACCCTTTGTCAATCATCTCAAAATATGAACTCAAAGCTTTATCCAGCATCCCTTCATTGCACCAACCAGTGATCAGGGCTCCATATGTAACAATATCCCGGGTTAATCCCCTTGTCTGCATCTCAGCAAGAAGACCATTCACTTTACTTAATTTCCTGGACATAAAGACACCATTGATGAGAGAATTGTACAATTCAATGGAAGGAAGTATTGCTTGCCTTTCCATCAAACTCTTAACTTTGAAAGCTTCTTCAACGTTCCCAATTTTACAGTACCCATCACTCAGGGTTCTATAAGTCATCTCATCAGGTAAACATCCTAGCTCCTTCATCTTTTCGAAAACCTCTTCCGCTTCAACCATTTTTCCCATCTTGCATAACCCATTAATCATTGTATTGAAAGCAAACTTACTTTTGGTAAAACCCTTTGCTAGAATATCTTTCCACAGAGTTATAGCCCCATCAAGATCTTCCTTCTTCAAAACCCCATCAAGCAGAGAACAATAGCTAACCTCGTCAGGAGCCAACCCTCTTTTCAACATTAGATGCCAAAGATGCAAGGCATCATCAAAAGCACCCGCTTGACATAAACCCTTGAGAAGCGTATTATAAGTTATAACAGTGTGATGGATTCCTTCCTGAAGCATCTCATCAAAAAGCTTCAATGCATCACTTGTCTGACCTTTCTTACAATACCCATCCATAAGGGTATTATAACTATAAGAATCAGGGTTTAAGTTCCAATATCTCATCCGCAACAACACTCCCTCCGCGTCACGAACTTGACCGACCTTGCAGTACCCATTGATCAAGGAGTTGCAAATGAAAATATTCATACTTAAACCCATGGTCAACATCTCATCCCGAATCCTAATAGCATCATCAATTCTGCCAGCTTTACAATACCCATCTAACAAGACGCCATAAGCACGTTCATCCACAACCACAAACTCGTCCCCCTCCTCCTCCTTCATACCTCGAAGCACCTTCTCCGCTTCCTCCATCTTACACTGCTTGCAGTAACCCTTAATCAACAGTGTATAACTCACCACATTTCTCTTAATTCCTTTCTCAGACATCAATCCCAACACCAATCGGGCTCCTTCAACATCTCCCGAACTGATGTACCCATTAATCAAACTATTGTAAGTCACCACATTTAATTCAAAACCCAAACTTTCCATCTCTTTGACAAATTCCGCCGCTCTACTCAGCCTCCCCTCCTTACAATACGCATTCACCATTATCGAACAGGTATAAACATCGGGAACAATCCCCAACCTAATTATCTGCTCATAAACAAGCAATGCATTGAAACATTCACCGTCTCTGACCAAATTACTCAACAATGAATTACAAGACCTCAAACTAGGAACTCGACCGCACTTACCCATATTATCAAACACATGAAGTGCACACTTGGTCATGCCCTTCTCAGCAAACACCTTGAGAACCATATCGAAAACCGTTGGCGAAAACGTAAATTCCCTGTAAACGCGAACAAGCTCATCCCAGACCACGAATGCTGAACAATGGTTGTTGCAGAGACGGACCAACTCGTTCAAATACGCTCTGGTTTGGTCGTGCATTCGAGCTCTGGACAAGATATGAACAATCATACAGTAAGACTTGAGGTTGGGCCTGAACTTGTGCTGCTTGGAAGCCAATTTGAAAAAGGCTAAGCAGGCGGCGGGGTTGAGCTTCAGTTGGCGGAGGACGGTGCTGAGGAGGCGGTCGGAGAAGTCAAAGGAGAGCTGGTGAAGGGCGTCGTAGCGCTGGAGGAGGAGGAGGCGGGATATGCGGTCGTGTAACTGGGGGCGGGTGAGCTTGTACTCGTCCCGGAGCTTCCAGTGGGGTGTTCGGGACACGTGGAGGGACCTGCGCGCGAAGTAGCAGATCATTTGGTTCGGCTGAGGACGGAGTAGTCTGGCGATGGCAATTTCACTCCCTAATCGCTCCCCGGCATTTCGTTTGAATTCAGCTTCTTAAATGAAACGGGTAGGTTGAAATTTTTGATTTTATTGTTTGGTTAGGACTTTTAATATTTAATTTTATATAACACTAATAATTTGCTCTAAATTCTCAACCATGGAAAAGGGAGATCCGATCTCGGGTGCGAAGGGACAGAGCAATGCCACTCTGATCATCAACATCTCTTGGCACACAGTATTATTATTCAATTTCAATTTCATTAGAAATGATATTCAGCTTCTAATTACACACATAAGCACTTTTAGGCGAAACATGCTTCAATTAATCACATTAATAGATACTACACTTGTATAAATATGATACAACTTATTTATACCGGAAGAAGAACAGAACTAGAAGCAGTGGCACAAAATCTCATCCCCTTCAATGACCTTTTTTGAACTTAAATTAACTTTCGGCTTTAGTTTGGCCTACACAAAGGAAAGGAAAGAAAGCTTTACCCAAAAAAAAAAAAAGCAAAGGAAAGAAGAACAAAACTACAAGCGCTGGCACAAAAACAGTACACGGAGACTATTCGGGAGAAGACTTTCCCGAGTTCATACTCAGTATTCTTTCCGCAAGTAATAAATCATCCGGCGTTGTCACCTGCAAAACCAAAACACTAGCATCGTTGCATTACATAGTATTAACCAACTTTCCAAATACACTGAGAAACGTTTACGTCAGACATTGGAACTGGACTGCTTAACATTGCTTAACAGTCAAAGAATCAAGCTTGAATTAGGATACATGTTTCACTACCTTGATGTTGGTATAAGATCCTTGAGTGATGTACACGGGATGCTTAAGGTGCTCAACAATAGACACGTCGTCAGTCACTTCAAGCCCTTCTCTGCGGTAAGCACAATTTGTTCAGGATTTGTATACCAATCATATTTAAGTTGAAGGACAAAGATACTTATAAATTATAATTAGGAGCCCACATGAAAAAAAAGTTAAATATGGAGAAAATTATAGATGGCCAACAGAATATTATGTTTCACTCATACACCGACGACAAATTCAAAATAACATAAACAACAAGCATCAGCCTCTCAAGGGAACGCTCTGATCTGCTCAGTGCCTCAACATTTATCAACATGGACTCATTACGCTAGTTCTGCATTCTTTAACAATCAGTATGCGACTAAATTGTGCACCATGAATTAGTTAGTAGTTAGTACCTATTGACAAGCTCAAAACCCTCTCTGAGCAACTGAGGTTTGATGACCTGTAGGAATTGATCAGCATTCTAAATTAGGTCCTCAAACGATCAACTAAGATATATACGTTAAGGAGCAAACCTGGGGTGTCTGCATTTCCCAAAGTGTTCTCCTGTCAAGGGTTTTGACTACAAAAGATTCACTGTTTGCCTGCATATAAAAATGGAAAAGAAAAATGAAGCACACGAATAAGCTCATCAAGTTTTGGTTCAATCTAATCAATTGACGAAAGTCAAGTAGTTATTTGGAGCACTGACACGGCAAATTGCTCGTTGGTGTAGCAATGTGTAGTTAGACTGGAAAGTAACAATAAAACAAAAGGTTCTGCTACCCCCAATTAAGATTGCAATTCCATACATTTCCAAAGTGCGCTTTCCGAAATCTAGACATGGTATTATTTATGTGGTCTTCAAGTAATGGCCATCACAGAGTCAAGGAAGACCATTTCAAAGTCAATTAATGGCGATCCTCAGAGGAGTGGAGCATCGTAACATGGTGACAAAAGATGGGAACAGAAAACTACCACTAGTTGAAAGAATCTTCTGTAAGGTCTATGTCACACTACTATGTCAAATGTGGAGTTGAACTGTTGAGTAAAAAAACATAATATCCTTTGATACAACCAAACTACAAGGAAGCATGAAACTAGGAGTTTCAAGATACCTATTAAATGTGTTTCACTGAAAAGAAACCAAAGAGATACTAAACGGGACACAGCTTTAGCATAAATATTACTAAACTGAAGGTAGTACCTCTTTGATTGTAGCTTTTACTGGAACACCAAGTACGGCTGCACCATTTAAGCAACCATCTTTGAGAACCTAAAGGCATACAGTTCCAACTCTAATCATTCTTTTAAATATCCAAGGGAAGAGTCCGACTTAAGAATACAAACAAATAAACAACCATGCATCAATTAAATGTTTTACCGTACATATAAATGCCTAAATCTAGCAACTAGAACCCACATAAAAATTTCCATTTCTTTTATTCATCTTTATATATTTTTGAGAGAGACCAACTATGACTGGACATATTGACTCCAGCACTCAGAATGTGCAAGGAAACGGCCAACTGTGACAAACTATTTACAAGTATCTAATTAATTCAGACAGTGATTTATTTCAATAAGTAGAACTGCTCTATACCAAACGATGTACTAAGTGTGGTATATTTCATATGTGTTCTTTTACATATTGAACTCAATTGGTAGCACTGGTCTATAACCTCCAAAACCATAATCCAGAAGGAACGCATAAGAACATAGTACACTACATAATGAAAGCCAATGCGCCATTAAGTACGTATAGTCAACAGACAATAAAAGCCAATGCGCTAGATGTGAGCAGGGAAAGAAATCTGCATCTCAAACCTTCGCTACATCTCCTGATGATACCAGAGGTCTAGCAGAATCATGGATACAAACAAGCTCCGAGGTCAAATCAGTAGCCTGTCCACAGAAGAATTGTATTCAATCATAAGAAGATAAGTTTATGCTCCCAATAATAGTCATACATCAGCTTCATAATTAAAATAAAAAATAAAAAAGCACCAAACGATCAATGCAATTGTATATATCAATGCGATTTCAAAATAAATACGAAGAAATCATTGACTTCTGTCTTGTTACTAGCCGGTTACAATGTGCAAGACAAATACAGAAAAATGGAAGAATATATGTTCATAACAACAAAAAACAAATTTCAAAATAAAAAATAGAGAATAGGCCTAATGGCACTATCACTCCAGAGAGTGTCGTTACAGAAGGATTTTTTATCACTCCAGAGAGTGTCGTTACAGAAGGATTTTTTGGTTGCCCTTGAAGAAGATTTCAAAATTCATCTGGAAAAAGTTAAATTCAGGCTTCGGGCTACCTATATCAATCTCACATTTCTCACACTGAGGCTTAGGGATTAAAGTGAAAATGCTTCCTGCAAAATAGGATAAAGTTGCATTCCCACTGAGAAGAAAACTTTCAACAAACTTCAATGATTGAACCAAAGTTTCATTACAGAAGCGTTGTCCCGAAAAGAACAATAGACAGCCTTCTCGGTTTCATATATCAAGTAAGGAAATGCAACAGACATTGAGATAAAGCAGAGCCAAGACTTCATTATAATTTTAAATCAGATAGATTTTGTTTCTATATAGAGCCTTTGGCAACAACTGAGAGGCCTTTACAAAATGAAAGAGGCTTTTTAATTCTTGATTAACAATGGAAAAGAAAGAATCTCTGTGCACCTGGAGTCCACTGTAAACCGAATCTTGTCTTTCCTTCCCTGGTAGTGTGAATTTAAGTTCCTTCTGGATCTTATGTTTGGCGTCTGAGAACATGACCAACCAAATTAGTTTAAATGTCTCCTGCATCACTACACCGAATATATAAAGCATGTCGAAGTCAAGAGGCAATGCATTTACAAGGAGGGCCAGAGAGCGAGGATTATAACCTTCAAAAACATCCTTGTAGGAGGGATCACAAACTACAATTATTTCCTTGACTTCAATCATTTGGGAGAAAGTGTAGAAGCTGCATGGAGTCCAAAATATCATTCAGAAGAGCATAAGATTTGTATCCGCGGAAAAAAAAAAAAAGAGAGTAGAAAGTCAATTAATATTTCCACGTGACATGAATAAAAAACCTACACAAGAGAATCTGAAAAGGACTATTGCAACTAGAACTATAAAGACACAAAGAGGTCAGGTTTCAGTCACAAAAGAGTAACTGTATCTAGAAATTGGCATCCAATAATCCACCAACTCAAACTTGGTATTGTAGGAACTTTTGGCATCTACAAGCAACTGGGTCTTGCAGCCAAATAGTCCAAAGCACCAAGGTTCATTCATTTTATAATCCTTCTAAAGTTACAAAATGAAAGTGCTTATTCATCATTATAATGAACCAGATAAACATTCAGCTAATTAAAAAAAATGACGCATTGTAGTTGGTTTGATAAGTTGTGTCCAAAAATTAGAAAAGTTCCCCAAGTGGTTTGACTGAGAGAGTGTGAGTCAGTTACCTGTATAATGCAATTGGCTGGCCTAAAAGGGGAAGATATTGCTTTGGCATGCTGGCCTAGTAGCACAAACATAACGAGAAAAATATGATCATCTTGTGGGACTGGAATGACAACCAAATCCATAGATGAAGGTGATGGGGATTCTATTTCATCCATATGCATTATGCAGAAAAATGCAGATGAAGAAGAGAATCTGACGATGTAAATGGGGAATGTGAAGAACTTACACCCATCCTTTTGCCCTGCCCTCCAGCCAAAAGAATCACCGACACGCTCTTCTCTTTCACTATTGATCTAGTCTCTGGTTTCTGCATTATCAAGTAAACCATTTACAAAAGTGGTGGTGATAATTGAACAAAAAAGAAAGGGAAATATGAAGATTTTACATCTTCATTGGCAACTTTCGCAGAGATTTTAGTATGCAGGGCCTTAGCCTTAGCCTTGTGCCTGAAACTGAAACTGAAACTGAATTGTTTGCCTGAGAGACAATAGAAGCATGCAAGCATATAGCTAATTAATTAATTATTAAGCAATTAAGCATACAAAACAAATGTTTGAATCAATGAATTTGAAAGGAGTAATTTAATGAGATAAAAAAAGACAAGAGCTTTGCCTGCATTCCCAATGCCTGCTTCTGCTGCTGCTGCAAGTCTAAGTCTAAGGCCTCCTCCTCCTCCTGCTGCTGACTTTGAAAGTGGTGGGATTCGGAGGTTATCATTTGAAAAAGCTGCTGAGGAAGACACATTGAGACTGAGGACGTCCATATCTCAACCCACACAGACCTCAAAACCTCACCCTTCCTTCCTTCCTTCCTTCCTTCCTTCCCTGTGCCTCTCTGTCTCTGCAGCACCTCTCTCTTTTTTTTATGCAACACAAGAGATGAGGAGGATTCTGTCTGTATATTCCCTCAACCTGGAGACAAAATCACCACTCATCGCTTCCTGTATAATATTTCTTTCTTTTTTTTCTTTTTTTTTTTTTTTTCCTCCTCAACCAGAAACAGAATTATTGTGTATTTACATACGGCGGGTCCGTTGGTAGACTAATGATCACTAATGGGCCTCCATCGAGTCCCATTATTTCATCATATTAAGCCCAAACTAAGCCCACCCCTACCCACGCTATGACAAAAATGATGAGAGAACCCAAGTCAGGAGAGAAATTCTCATTAAACAGAAAAACAAACAAGAAAGAAGACGAAAGGGTAATCAATCGAGAGAGATACGGAAATGGGTGGGAGTAAGAAGGCGCTGGGGACGACAGGGGAGTTCTTCAGGAGGAGGGACGAGTGGAGGAAGCATCCGATGCTCTCCAATCAGCTCCGCCACGCCACGCCCGGCCTCGGCATCGCTCTTGTTGCATTCGGCGTCTACCTCGTCGGCGAGCAGGTCTACGACCGCCTCATCGCTCCATCCCCCTCCTCCTCTCATCACGCCCACTCTCATTCCGTCTCTTCAACCTCCGCTACTCACTGAAGAAAGAGAATTCAGCAGGTCAGGTCAGGTCAGTCTTCAAGATCCAACCTTTTTCTTTTCTCAGTTATCAATTAGGGTTTCTTTTTGTTTGTTAGGGATTCCAGCTGAAAATGGAATCAATGATTCCATATAGCAGTCGTTTCTAATTTCTAAGTTTTAATGCCAAATCAAAAATTAAATCTTACATATTTATATTGCAGTGTTCATCAAATTGGTACTTAGATTTGAATACAACGTATTTACGGGATCATTGTCCATTTGGGTTTTCATTATTGCCCTACATTACTTTTCAAGTCATCGATGCCAATCTTTTCGTGTTTGTTTTGTAGTTTTGGTCTTTTAAGTGGTCTTATATGTATGTGGGACTTTCAATTGAACTTTGAAATGGGAAACAACTTGTAACCTTGTAGGAAAGATGGTATGCATACACATATGATTATGTAGTGTATGCATACGCATACTTGAGATTAAACAAACTACTTAACGACTGGCAGGTGCAGAGATTGTTGTCATCTCTCGGGAAATTTGTTTAGCTTCCTTTTAGTGGCAATTTGATTAGGATACTTCTGCATTGGTTTGTTAGTTTTTGTGGTTGTGAATCTTGCAACTTGTTAGTTTTAGCGGAAATTTGTTTAGCTTCCTTTTAGTGGCAATTCATTACTTCTTAACATGAAAAGTTCATATTCTTTGACCGAAATTTGCTCCTTATAAGTCTGGACTAGCACTTTGTATGTAAAACTAGAATGGCGTCCAGGTATTTTAATTGAAACCTGATAAGGCTAGTGCTCGCAAGCTAAAGTTGAGACAGAATGTATTTGTTTTCTCTCCTGCATTCCAAAAAGAGTTTTTCTATTAAACACCACGTTTTTCTGAGTTCACTACAGTTTAACTCAAAAAGTGTTAAAAACCTTTTAATTGTGAAAAAAAAGACTATAGGACATATTGAGAACAAAGAAAAACACTCGTCCAATGCACATCCACCCGAACGGCACCACAAACTAGCCCACAAAGTCCCAATGGCGACGGCAGTGCTGCCCTCGGCTCCAACTCCAGCGATCAATTGGTCAATTGGCACAATATGATGATGATGCTATACGTATACTCTTGTTGATTGGGGATCATAATGTAAAATTAGGTATATATCTAACGGGGCTTTTGGGTGTTTTTAGGGTTCTGTTAATTCAACGCTCAGACTTGCAATGGCCTTATAGAAGGCAACCTGAGTAACTGAATCTTTTGTTCCCTGCTTGGATTCTTTGTTTGAAACAGTATTGACAACTCCATAATAAACTTAGGGCGTCATATTGATATCGACATCCACAACTAAAACTGAACACAAGAAAGTGTCTTCTTAGGTTCTATTTAATGAAAGCTTGGTGGGGGTGTCTGTTGATGTGTTGGTGGGTGTGATTTGGTGTTTAATGGGGTGTAAATAGAAATTGGGGTGAACTTAGATCAGAAGTGGTGTTTAAATAGAAGAACTCTTCCAAAAATATGTATGGTCCTTTTATGTTCTTATTTGATAGTTAGCTGATCTTGCAGATGGGTGCTCGTGGTCAACAGGAGTCAGCAGGAGGAAAAGGTTGTGGAGTTTCTTATATTTCTGTGCCCTTTTCTGCTTGATGTTTGAATAAAATGTTTTCAGTTCACTAGAGCCTTAACGAACTTGAAGGCTGTAAGTTTTATTTGTGCAGAGTTTTAATGTGTTGTCGCTACTCCCAGAATGTCTTACATTTGAAGATTGCATCATTTAAAGTTTGTGTTTTGTTTCTATTCGTATATTCCTTTGAATTGCATTTTTCAACTTCTAAACTAAATTCATTTTAGGCCTATAATTAAATTTGGTTATGGTTTTGTGTGTGGTCATTGCCACGGTTCCTAATGCAGCCTTTGGGAGTCAAATTGCTTATGAAGACTGAAGAGCGGACGGCGTTCTTGCCTTCTTGGATGGTAACTAGATATGAAACCCAAGCCTTTTGACTAAGTAGCCATGTCTAAGTTCAATTAATAATGAGATTATGAAAACAAGCCTTTAGTGTTTAAAACGGTGTCACTAGCCTTTTCCTTTTTTAACAACACGGGAAAGTTTTGTGTTTGTTCATGACCGCACAAAATAGAATGGGATGGGAGTGTATGGGAAGTGGGAGGGCAGAGAAGCCAGGTCCATATATTTGCAACAATCTTGAGATTGGTTGAAACAAGTCTAACAACAAAAACGTCTTCTGTCATTACTCCGTCTCCGTTGTTTATTTTTCATGACAGCTATTAACAAAACTTAATTTTCATGAGAGCTATTAACAAAACCACTGTTCTAAAAATCCCCGCCTAGCGCCGCCTAGGCGCTAGGCCCCAGCCCACCGCCCCGATTAATGCCTAGGCCCCAGCCCACCGCCTAGACCACCTAGGCACCTGCCTAGCCTGCCTAGGCACCCGCCTAGACCCGCCTAGGTTGCAACTCACTTGGACATAAAATACATAACTTTCATTTTGCATTTTGTTTTTTTCCAATAAATTGTAAGAGACTTGTTGCATACTTGAATGAAGATGAACAAACATTATATCCTTATTTCACATGTTTTCATTATGTTCCAATACTTCATGATATATATGCATTCTATTTTGTAGTTTATGATGAAATTATATATATTTCAAGTAGAAGCAGACCCTTATTTACATGAAATATGATAGATTTACTTAAATCCGCCTAGTCCGCCTAGGCGCCCGCCTAGCCGTCTAGGCGCTAGGCCCCAGCCCGTCGCCCGACTAGCGCCTAGCGACTTTTAGAACCTTGAACAAAACTTAATGGCTCGTATGGGGAAGAATATCCTCTCCAGATCCTGTTTGTGCGGTCCCTCGGGATCCATTGATCCTGGTCGTTCAACACAGATTGAATGGTGAAAAAAAAACACACCATCTAAGCGTGCCGTCGCAGCTGAAGGACCTCCAAATCCATGGATGCAATGTCTCATCCACCTCCTTTCTCTTCCCCAAGGTTTTGCCCAACCAAATGTCGTCTCCATCTGCTCGCTCATCATGCACTGAAGCACATCGTCTTCTGTCGCAAACTTGTTCCATGTGCCAATTGAGTTTACGACGAGTTGATAACATGCCTTTGTCGTGAACTCGTTCCATTTGGAAACAAGAGAAGCCAAGCATTGAAAGGAGAAAGAGAGAAGGCAGTGAACAGGAGGTTGGTGGAATCGTAGCTGTTCGATCTATGGTGAACGACCATGATCTATTTATCCCGAGGCTCTGCACGAACAGGATCTGAAGAGTATTGGATCCTGTTCCACTGGTCAAAGATTCAATAATTTTATTAATTTGTAAAAGTAGACTTTAATTTTGACTTTACTGGAAGGTCATGAGCACAAACGCTTGCCATTGCCAAGCAATTCCTCATCTTTTATATATAAAGCCACAGCCCCAATTTGGGGTCACGGCTTTGACAAAAATTAATAGGACGATAATGCCCCTCGGCCAAAAAAAATCAAAAGCAACTTTTCTCTGTCGGTTTGCTTTCCTGCTTTATGCTTTCCCCTTTTGCTCCCTGCCTGCAGATCAGCAGCTGCATTGCCGTTCTTCTCCTCCTCCTCCTTAATTCTCCCACCCCAAAAACTTCATTTCATCATAACTTTTTCATACGGCAACAAATTCGCTCAAGGTTGGAGCCAAGGTCTAAAATATCGATGATATCGGAAATATCGGTAGTCCAAAAATACAGAAATTTCGATGGAAATATCGGAATATTATCGATATCAATAAAAATTGAATAAAAACCACGGAAATTGTAAGAAAAACTTGGAAATTTTTATTGAAACTCTTCATGATGTTTATTTAGTCAATTATCTATTAGTTTATCACAAAAAACTGGAAGGAAATGCATTGCATGATGGATTTAACTGATTTAAGTTGATTATATAGCGAGCTGGTAAACATTGTGAGTGTAGAAAATATGTAGCAATTGGTAGTAATTATAACGCACCACAAAGTAGCCCACAATAATCCTATTAATTTTCCTTATTAACACTAAAATTTGTCGATTGTAGCATATGAAAATAAGGGTCTTTCCCGCAGAAGATTGTTTTATCCAAATACTTAAAATGTCACAAAAACAGGGTGGCTGTCTCCACTGACCAGCCACCGAACAATAATTATTAGACTAACTTAAACTTATCCAAATGCAACGAAATTTTATACACATAAACTAGACACACCAAGCTATGCTCACACAAATGTTTGGGATTTTTGGAGTTGATTTGCTATTTAAATTAAATCGTACAAAAACAGTACAGAAACCAATTTTAAATAATACCAATAGATTTTAATTCACAAGTTAAGAAAATGAGTTAGGGGACATGTTATCCACCACCAAATAATCATGCAAGTATGTTATGTTTTATTCAAATCCCTTTTATTTCCGGATGAAGATGCTCAAGTTGGCTCACTGTTATAACTCAACCTATTACTCTTTCTTACGTAGTATGTTAAGAGAATGGCGTTTTCAACTTAACTTAGTCCCTAGCATGCAATCTAGAATGGCGTGTTCATAGATTTAACAAGTAGAAATCATTAAGAATAAAAAGAGTTTGAGTCATCACAAGGCATCGTAAGTACTGGCGTTGTCTTACTTATCCTAGAAATCGGTTCACATGTTAACCACAATTAACAAATGTTACTCTAGAACATATGTAGGTCCTCATTCAACAAGGGCAGGCATACATATATTCATAGCATTAAAATCCTAGATATGCTCACTATGTATGCATCCATAGAAACACATAAAGAATTTATCAATGACATAAGTAGTGAAACAATTTTCATCCTTTCATAAAAGTCATTTAAACAAAATATCACAACAAACTTACAATCATATTCGGGGCTTCAAAACAGCCCCTAACTACTAAAAATTAGTTACACATAATTATGTGAATTAAACCAAAAGTTAAACATGGGTTGAGAAGATAAAACCAAGAAAAATAGAGTGAAGCTTTGCTCTCTGCCGTGCTGCCTCTCTGCGCCCTGCCTCTCACGTCAGGCTCTCTGCTTCTGTGCTTCTTTTTCCGCACAGTCAGTCCGTTCCCCCTCTCCGTGCCTGCCCTCGTTTTTCTGCGCCTCTCAGTCTCTCCTCTCTCTCCGTGTCTATCTCCCCTCTTCGCTGGTTTTTCTGCCTCTAACTACTTCTCTGGCTCTCCCCTCTTCGCTGGTTTTTCTGCCTCTAACTACTTAGTCTGTCGTGTCCCTCTTTCTGACTCCCTCCATATTTGTTTATTCCTCCACCATCGGTCCGTGTTGCTCTCTCCACTCTGCTTTACTATTTTTTCTTTTGCTTCATTTTCCTTTCCGTCCCAATTTCTACGAAAACAATGCTAACACAAAATTAATTGTACATTAATACAAGGTATGGTAAAATGCCACAATTTTAACACAAAAACATCACAAAGACTTTAGAAATGGATGGTATAAATGCATGAAATATATGAGTGATCAAATACCCCCAAACTTACATTTTTGCTAGTCCTCTAGCAAAATAAAACACAAAACAAAACCACTCAACTAAGACTAGATTCAACAACTTAGTAGCCAACTTCTCAAATTCGATTTCAGAGATAAGTTTTGATCATGAAACAAACAACCAAAAACTAATCAAGAGCTCAAAACATCATCCAATAGTTAACCAAATTTCCTTCAAACAAAACGTTGAAAAGCCATGTGTGAGCTAGCCATGTCAATGCAATTCCAAGCTCCTTTAAATCATCATATGCAAACATGTGAGTTTCTCACAAGACATACGCTCATTCACTCATAAGTTTTGGTTAATGTGTTTCACTCAAGTGATCTCATTGTACATGCCGCCATATGCTTGCTTGTCCACCTAACTCGCTATCAATATTTAAGTCATACCTTGGATCAATAGGACTTTATTACGGTTGTAATGGGGCTAAAGGTGATAGGCTAATGAAAGAAAGGATATGGAAATCAAAAATTTTGAGAAAGTACACTTTGGTAGTTTTCCAACACCTCAATATCACACCACCTCAAATTGAAAGCAAATTAATAAAACCTCGAGCACCAGTTACTCCCTAAATTCAACTTCAAAAGGAAATTTTATACTCTGCAGACACATTTTCAACAAATCAACACTCTCCAATTTTCTTATATTTCGTTTTTTTTTTCTTTTTTTTTTTCTTTTTTTTTTTTTTTTTTTGAATGAGAGAAACAAATCTGCAAAAGCTACATCACCCATCAAATTCACATTTCATTGTAATACACATGCTCTATCCATCTTTCTACATAAATGAAACCCCCAAAAGCACAACCCATGTAATACTTTCTCAAAACAATAAGGAATCGATTTTTGTGTATGGGCTCAACTCCAATATTGGAGCAAAGTAAAGAGATGTGGCTAACAAAGAAATGGCTTAGTTAAAGGCTCAATGGGCTACTACGGATAAACATAGCATATAAGGTAGGCACGAAAGGCTCAAACGATCCAAAGATGGCCTATATCACTTCCAAGTTATTACATGAATTGATTAATGAATCGATAAGTATAAAGCAAGTTCTAGAGATACATGTACAGTGAGATCATACGCAAGAAGGAATGAGATTGATGCATAATGGTTCAATCATGTATAGGCTCAAAAACTCACAAGGTTTACATAATCTCACATGATTCACATATGAAACGCTAAATCATGCTCAAGTTTCACATTGACAAGACTAGGCACATTTATTTTTCAAGTTGATTTCTGAAAATCACAGTTAACACAAAGACAACGAAAAGAACTTAGACTTCTTGAAAGTAAGAAGGAAATTAAGATCAAATCTCATCATTGAATTTAGAAGTAGCTACAAACAACAAGAAAAATGCAAAAACTTTTTTTTTTTTTTTTTTTTTTCAAAACAATTTTTCAAACTTTTATGAGATTTTCGGATTTTTATGTCAAAACACTCCAAAACAGCTTAAAACACTTAAAACAGCTAGGAACAACACTAGAAGTAATAGGTGATAACTCCTACGAATTTCATGCAAAACAACTTGGTTACCCCCCCACACTTAAATCAAACATTGTCCTCAATGTTTTAAGCATAAACTCACACAAAAACAAGCAAACAAACAATTAACAAATAAATATGACAAGTATGGCAAAGTAAAAACCAGACAGAGTAGAGTTTAAGAACGCAAATCTGGTTATGGAGAGATGATCTTCTTGACTTTCCACAGCTTTGAACTCGAACTGGCCTAGGGAACTTCTTAGCAAGGAAAATGAGACTTGATTGGTGGTGGTGATTTGATGGCCTTGTACGGCGAGGCTGTGCTCTTTGGCGACTGATGCGTCCATATGTTGTTGAAGCTTCTCGAGCTCTTGGTTTCAACTCGGACTCCTTCTGCCGGGTTGATTGAGTCTGCAGACAGCATTCTTCTCTGCTTGTTTCTTCTGTACGGCAGGTAGGCACGAGGTAGAGGTGGTGGTCTGTTTCTTTGTTCAATCTGTCCAAGTGCCGACCGATTGCTTTCTTTCTCCTTGTCTCGCAGGCAAGAGCAAGGGTAAAGGAAAAACATGCCATGAAATATCTTTGCCTTTGACTCTGATGATATGAGATACTTTGCTTTTGAAGAAGTATCGTTCCACAGGTTTATTCTTGAACTGGGCTGGGGAACTTCTTAGCAAGGAAAATGAGACTTGATCTTGAAGATGAAGTAGCACCTTGTCTCCACATGCTTCAAGGTATCATTTTCACTTGCCTTATCTGTTCTCCAGGCAGATGTGGCATCTTCTTCGGAAGTACATAAGCAGTTGAAGATGAGCACTCGAGAACAATGCTAGGTAAGCAATCAGGAAGGAGTTCCAGGCAGTCGGTTCTTAGATCGGAAGATTGACACCAAGTGCTGGCTGATTGCTCGCTTTCTCCTTGTCACAAAGACAAGGAAAAGGACAGGGATAAAGCATGATATGAGATACTCTTGCTTTCAACCTTCATGATATGAAATACTTTTGCTCTTGATGACTTGTTTGCAGAGGTACCCCAAGGGATGAGAAACACAGAGTAACTCGAAAGGTTTCTTTGGGAATACATTCTCGGAGATGAAGACGTGCTGAGAGGGTGTGCCTTTGCTGTGGAAGGCGAAGGTGGACACTTATAGGACTTTTCTTCACAACCGGAACTATTCTCTCACTCATTGTCGGCAACCGGTGGATGGATGAATAGTACAAATTACGCGCTTTCTAACAAAGCTGCCCGTAATTTCTGCAAAGTTGCACGTTGCATGTGACGAGTGACGACACGTCTGGACAAATTGATCTTTTTGAAATCCGGGGTTCAGCTCGTGGTTTCTGAGCAAGCCCAGCTTTTGAGAAAGGAAACGCCGCTTTTGAGAAAAGAATCCGGCTTTTGAGAAAGGAAACGCCGCTTTTGAGAAAAGAATCCGGCTTTTGAGAAAGGAGCCCTGACTCTTCGATTTGCGAGAGGACGCCTCTTCGATTTCTGACGAGCGCCTCTTTGATTTCTTCTTTTTATAGAGGCGATAATTTTGTTCCACAACACACTTGGGCTCCCTCCTGTAAACACTCCCTTCTTGCATTTTTTTAATCTTGATTTGTTCGACCTCTTCTTTTTCTTCACACCTTCAAATATGTCTTGCCCTTCTGACCGTCGCCTTAATTTGAATGTTGGGGAAGATATTGATATGTCTTCTCCAACCAACATTTGGCAGCCGTCCTTCATATCCCCAAATGGTCCTCTTACAGTTGGGGATTCCATGATGATGAATGATACAACCGCTTCGGTGGTGGCCAAGTATCTGCTCACTCTTAGAGACACTAGGATACTTTCCAGGCGGTCCGACGAACTGGCTGTTCAGGACTCTCTGGCCTACAGCGTCCGATGTGCAGGCTCAGTATCAAACATGGGCCAGCGCCTTCTAGCTCGATCTCGTCAGGTTGAGTCGTTGATGGCTGAAGTGGCTAGTCTTCGGCAAGAGGTCATAATGCTTAGGCATGAGAACAAAGAGTTGCACATGCTCGCAACTAATTACTCAACAAGCATGAAGAGGAAGCTTGATCAGCTGCAGGAGTCCGAAGTGCGGATTCATAGTGATCATCAGAGGTTTGTGGCGTTACTCCAAAGGCAACTTCTGCCTTCGTCTTCTGGCGCTTCACCAAGTGTTGAGGCTCCGGAAAATCAGACTATGGCGCTTCGTCTTTCTGGAGGTCCGTCGAATGCTGAGGCACCACCTAACCAATGAAGGCTCATTCCTGCTTGTTTGCACTTTCTTGTATTTATCTGCTTAATGTTCCTTTCGTTTTTATGAATGTACAAATACTTTGCAAGAAGTTGTGGTAGAGATTGCAAAATCATTACCTGCATAAAGGAACAAAAGTAGGACTTAAACACACAAACCAGAAAACAAGAGAAAAACAGAACAAGAACATTTAAAATTATTCAAAATAAAGATGAAAGATAGAAAGCTTGGGTTGCCTCCCAAGAAGCGCTTTAGTTACTGTCTAGAGCTAGACATAAACTTTAATTCTGCAATCAACTCCAAGGGTGGACATAACCTAAATACAAAGAAAATAAATAATTCAGTTTAGCACGCATGAAAATTGAAAATGACAGAAAAAGGCAATGAATAGAAATATAGGGTTGCCTCCCAATAAGCGCTTGCTTTTACGTCTGCAGCCAGACGGTACCAAGAGTAATCATCCATAGAGAACTGGTTCTTGGAGAGGTACAACCTCCACATCATGCTCCGCAAAAGACTCGTAATAGGGCTTGAGTCTATGCCCATTCACTTTGAACATGTATCCGGTCTTTGCACTTTGGATTTCCACTGCACCATGAGGAAAAATATTTGTTATAACAAATGGACCAACCCATCGAGAATGAAGCTTACCTGGAAATAACCGAAGGCGAGAATTAAATAGAAGAACTTTATGTCCAATGACAAAGCTCTTCCTTAAGATCATCTTGTCATGAAATGCCTTTGATTTCTCCTTGTATATTCTACTAGACTCGTATGCATCATTCCGGATTTCGTCTAACTCATTTAATTGAAGCTTCCTTTGCTTTCCGGCAACATTCATGTCCATGTTGTAGGCTTTGATCGCCCAATAAGCTTTGTGCTCTAACTCTACTGGAAGACGGCATGGTTTCCCATAAATTAACCGAAATTGGGACATTCCAATAGGAGTCTTATAGGCAGTCCTATAAGCCCATAATGCATCGTTCAAGCGCATGCTCCAATCCTTCCTACTAGGACTCACAATTTTCTCCAAAATTTGCTTCACCTCACGATTTGATACTTCTGCTTGACCGCTAGTTTGCGGATGATAAGGTGTAGACACCTTATGTGTGACATTGTACTTCCTAAGCAACGCTTCAAATGTTCGATTGCAAAAATGACTCCCTCCATCGCTAATGATTGCTCTAGGTATTCCAAATCTTGCAAAGATGTTACTCTTAATAAAATCTGAAACAACTTTTGAATCATTAGTTTTGGTGGCTTTTGCTTCCACCCATTTAGAAACATAATCCACAACCAATAAAATGTAAAGAAAACCATTAGAAGATGGACAAGGTCCCATGAAATCAATGCCCCACACATCAAAGATCTCAACAACCAAAATAGGGGTTTGTGGCATTTGATTTCTTGGGCCCAAGTTACCTGTTCGTTGACAACGATCACATGTTGCACAAAACTCATACGCATCCTTAAACAAACTAGGCCAATAAAAACCACTCTCTAACACCTTCAGGGCTGTCCTCTTTGCTCCAAAATGGCCACCACATGCATAAGAATGACAAAAAGTTAGAATAGATTTAAACTCAGATTCGGGGACACACCTTCTAATCAATTGATCAGTGCAATATTTCCACAAATAAGGATCGTCCCACTCGTAGTATTTGGCGGTTTTGACAAGCTTATCTTTCTGAGCACGTGTAAAATCATCCGGAATCTTTTTGATGACCTTATAATTGATAATATCTGCATACCAAGGGTCAGTAATCTTTAATGAAAACAGTTGCTCATCCGGAAAACTTTCACGTAAAGGGATGAGATCTTCCTCTGTGTTTGAATGCACAAGTCGGCTAAGATGATCTGCTACAACATTCTCACTCCCTTTCTTATCCTTGATCTCCAAATCAAACTCTTAAAGCAGAAGTATCCATCGAATGAGTCGTGGTTTTGCATCTTTTTTTGTGAGTAGATACTTCAAAGCTGCATGGTCAGAAAACACAATAACTTTAGTTCCAATCAGATAAGATCTAAATTTTTCTAAAGCAAATACAACAGCTAGAAGCTCCTTCTCTGTTGTTGAATAATTCAACTGTGCATCATTGAGTGTTCGAGATGCATAATAGATGACATGTGGCAATTTGTTGACACGCTGCCCTAGAACTGCACCAACAGCATAGTCTGAAGCATCGCACATTAACTCAAAAGGTAAACTCCAATCTGGTGGCATGATTACAGGAGCCGTGGATAACAACTCCTTAAGCTTATTGAATGATACCACAAACTCTTCATTCACATCAAATGTTACATCCTTTTGAAGTAAACGACACAAGGGTCTAGAAATCATTGAGAAGTCCTTCATAAACCTACGGTAGAAACCTGCATGTCCAAGAAAAGAACGAACCTCCCTGACAGTAGTAGGGATGGGTAAAGAACTAACAAGTTCTACTTTAGATTTATCAACTTCAATTCCCTTTTCAGATATGATATGCCCTAGAACTAATCCATGCGAAACCAGGAAATGGCATTTTTCCCAATTTAACACTAGATTAGTTTCTTGAAAACGTTTTAAAACTAGGGACAGATTATGTAGACATGTATTAAAAGAATCACCATAAACTGAAAAATCATCCATGAACACTTCAATTATTTTCTCAATCATATCAGAAAAGATACTTACCATACATCTCTGAAATGTGGCAGGGGCGTTGCACAGTCCAAACGGCATCCTCCGGTATGCAAATGTGCCAAATGGACATGTGAAAGTCGTCTTTTCTTGATCCTCCGGAGCAACTGCAATTTGATTATACCCAGAATAGCCATCAAGAAAACAATAATGAGAATGACCAGCTAGCCTTTCTAACATTTGATCAATGAATGGGACTGGAAAGTGATCCTTGCGTGTGGTGCTATTTATCTTTCGATAGTCTGTACAGACTCTCCAACTATTTTGCACACGTGTAGGCATTAGCTCATTAGCTTCATTCTTAACAACTGTGACTCCAGATCTTTTAGGGACTACTTGAATAGGGCTTACCCACTTGCTATCTGAAATAGGATATATGATACCAACATCAAGAAGTTTGATAACCTCTTTTTTTACGACTTCCATCATGAGTGGGTTTAAACGGCGTTGAGCTTCCCTAGTTGGTTTTGCACCTTCTTCCAGCAGAATCCTATGCATACATGTAGCTAGATTTATACCTTTGATATCTGCAATGCTCCAAGCTATGGCAGTTTTGTGATCCTTCAGTACTCGGATCAGTTTCTCCCCCTCTTCTGCTGTGAGTTGTGACGATATGATAACCGGTAATGTTTCATCCTCTCCCAAAAATGCATACTTCAAATGTTCAGGAATTGGTTTAAGCTCTAATTTGGGTGCCTGAATCACAGAAGGAAGAGTTTTTTCGTTAGAATTAGGAAGAGAAATAAAATAGGAAGAACATTTACCACGAATTGGTGAAAGAGACTCAAGAGAGGCCACTGTTTGGATTAATTCTTCTTCAATGTGCTCTGAATAATTAAAATTTCCATGTGTCATGCTATGCATTAATGCCTTCTCTAAATTATCTTGTCCCACACCTTCATTAAAACAATCCTGCACAAAATAGTCAAACACATCAATAGACAAACAAGATTCTAATTCACTAGGATACCTCATAGCATTGAAGATTCTGAACTTGACGATTTCCCCCTTAATTTCCATGGTTAAGGTACCATCGTAGACATCAATCTTCGTCCGTGCTGTTCTAAGGAATGGTCTTCCCAATATAAGAGGAAGTGCAGTAGGCATAGGATCATGTTCCATCTCAAGAACAAAAAAGTCAGCGGGAAAAATGAGTTCATTCACTTGCACAAGTACATCCTCCAATAGGCCTTTGGGATATCTATTTGAACGATCTGCCAACTGGATTACTACCTTTGTTTCCTTCAAGTCTTCAAGATTCAATGACTCATACACTGAATATGGCATCAGATTGATGGATGCCCCCAAATCACACAATGCTCTCCCAAACTCTTTGCCTCCAATTACACATGGAATGGTAAAGCTACCGGCATCTTGCAACTTCGGTGGCAGCTTTCTCTGCAAAACAGCTGATACTTCCTCGCTTAATGCCACAGTTTCTTGATCATTGAATCTCCTCTTATTCGTACAAAGCTCTTTAAGGAACTTTGCATACTTGGGCACTTGTTTTATGGCATCTAAAAGAGGTAAGTTCACTTGGACTTTCCGGAAAGTATCCAAGATTTCCTTATCAGTTTGCTCTTTCTTAGACTTCATAAACCTACGAGGAAAAGGAATAGGGACACATGAGTTAAATGAATTTTGAACTTCTTTACTTACCTTATCAGAATCTTTTTTGTTCAAGTCTGTGTCTTTAGGAAACTTTTCAGTTTCTGTTGAAGCCTCATCTTGCTCAAAAACTTCTTTTCCATTCCTTAAAGTCACAACATTCATCTGCTCCGCATTTGGATTCACCACGGTTTGGCTAGGCAACCTTCCTGGTTGGTGTTGTTGCCCCATCAAACTTGCTAACTGACTCATTTGGCGCTCAAGGTTTTCAATTGCTTTGTCTGTTTTCTGTTGATGAGATTGAGTAGAGTTAGCTAAAGAAGCAATTAAATCCTCAAGAGACTTACTTGGAGCTTGTTGTTGTTGAGTCTGAAATGGTGCCTGTGGTCTTGCTTGAAAGAAGCCAGGCGGACGGTTATAGTTGTTGGGAACAGATTGTTGTCCGTTGTCTTGATTATTCCACTTTAAGTGTGGATGATCGCGCCATCCTGCATTATAGTTGTTGGAATAGGGATCATACTTTTGCCTTTGTTGCCCTTGAAATTCTCCTAATGCATTAGCTTGCTCAAGACCACCTTGATCCATCAACGAAGGGCACATGTCTGTGGCATATCCCATCATTGAACATACACCACACACCTGTTTTGGAGCCACAATAACCTGTTGCACAGATTAGTCAAGTTAGCTAATTGTAATTCAATACTAGAATTAGCACTTACCTCGTTAACTTTCTTAAAAGGTAGCTCATCTCTCCCTCCAAATTGCCGTGTGTTGCCAGCAATGTTCTTTAATAATGCCTTAGCATTTATTGGTGTCTTGTCCATGAATGCTCCTCCACTTGCTGCGTCAAGCATTACACGATCAGTACCACATAATCCTTCATAAAAATACTATATTAAAAGATGCTCTGAAATTTGATGATTAGGACAAGATGCAACCAAATGTGTGAATCGCTCATAGTAATCTCCAAAGGGCTCTCCATGTTGTTGTCGGATTGCACATATGTCTTTCCTTATGCTTGCAGCTTTGGTGGCCGGAAAATATTGCTCCAAGAATGCTTGCTTCACCTGGTTCCAGGTGTTCATTGATCCCGGAGGTAAATTGTAAACCCATTCCTTTGCCTTGGCTTCTAATGTAAATGGGAATGCCTTCAACTTGACTTGCTCCTCATCCACATTTGCTGGTCTCATTCCTGAGCATACTACGTGAAACTCCATGAGATGCTTGTTGGCATCCTCTGTTGAGAAGCCATGGAACTTAGGCAAGTAATGAATCATGCCGGACTTAAGCTCAAATCCTCCTCCTGTATTCGGATATGTGATGCACAATGGTTGTTGATCCGTATTTGGCATTGCCAACTCCCTCAATGTACGGTTATCAGCCATGCCTTCTTGTGGTTCCTCCTCCTCTTCTGAACTTAAATGTGGTGGAGAAGATGGTGGTAAAGACACCGATGCACACTTTTGCTTGATTTTTCTCTGAAGCTTTCGAAATGTTCGTTCAATCTCCGGATCGTAGGAAGCTAGATCAATGCTCTTAGACTTTCGAGTATGCATGTACTACAAAGAGTACCTGAAATAAAAACAAAACCAAAAACATTAAATAGACAAGAAATAGAAAATAATAAAAATAAAAATAAATAAAAATAAAAAATAAAAATAGTAAAAATAAAATATAAGCAACCAGAAATAACAATCCCCGGCGACACGGCGCCAAAAATTTGGTAGTAATTATAACACACCACAAAGTAGCCCACAATAATCCTATTAATTTTCCTTATTAACACTAAAATTTGTCGATTGTAGCATATGAAAATAAGGGTCTTTCCCGCAGAAGATTGTTTTATCCAAATACTTAAAATGTCACAAAAACAGGGTGCCTGTCTCCACTGACCAGCCACCGAACAATAATTATTAGACTAACTTAAACTTATCCAAATGCAACGAAATTTTATACACATAAACTAGACACACCAAGCTATGCTCACACAAATGTTTGGGATTTTTGGAGTTGATTTGCTATTTAAATTAAATCGTACAAAAACAGTACAGAAACCAATTTTAAATAATACCAATAGATTTTAATTCACAAGTTAAGAAAATGAGTTAGGGGACATGTTATCCACCACCAAATAATCATGCAAGTATGTTATGTTTTATTCAAATCCCTTTTATTTCCGGATGAAGATGCTTAAGTTGGCTCACTGTTATAACTCAACCTATTACTCTTTCTTACGTAGTATGTTAAGAGAATGGCGTTTTCAACTTAACTTAGTCCCTAGCATGCAATCTAGAATGGCGTGTTCATAGATTTAACAAGTAGAAATCATTAAGAATAAAAAGAGTTTGAGTCATCACAAGGCATCGTAAGTACTGGCGTTGTCTTACTTATCCTAGAAATCGGTTCACATGTTAACCACAATTAACAAATGCTACTCTAGAACATATGTAGGTCCTCATTCAACAAGGGCAGGCATACATATATTCATAGCATTAAAATCCTAGATATGCTCACTATGTATGCATCCATAGAAACACATAAAGAATTTATCAATGACATAAGTAGTGAAACAATTTTCATCCTTTCATAAAAGTCATTTAAACAAAATATCACAACAAACTTACAATCATATTCGGGGCTTCAAAACAGCCCCTAACTACTAAAAATTAGTTACACATAATTATGTGAATTAAACCAAAAGTTAAACATGGGTTGAGAAGATAAAACCAAGAAAAATAGAGTGAAGCTTTGCTCTCTGCCGTGCTGCCTCTCTGCGCCCTGCCTCTCACGTCAGGCTCTCTGCTTCTGTGCTTCTTTTTCCGCACAGTCAGTCCGTTCCCCCTCTCCGTGCCTGCCCTCGTTTTTCTGCGCCTCTCAGTCTCTCCTCTCTCTCCGTGTCTATCTCCCCTCTTCGCTGGTTTTTCTGCCTCTAACTACTTCTCTGGCTCTCCCCTCTTCGCTGGTTTTTCTGCCTCTAACTACTTAGTCTGCCGTGTCCCTCTTTCTGACTCCCTACATATTTGTTTATTCCTCCACCATCGGTCCGTGTTGCTCTCTCCACTCTGCTTTACTATTTTTTCTTTTGCTTCATTTTCCTTTCCGTCCCAATTTCTACGAAAACAATGCTAACACAAAATTAATTGTACATTAATACAAGGTATGGTAAAATGCCACAATTTTAATACAAAAACATCACAAAGACTTTAGAAATGGATGGTATAAATGCATGAAATATATGAGTGATCAGCAATTAATGAAAGAAATTTAAACACATCATAATCATTTATATATAATGAATTAGTACAATATTTTACAATTTATACATTGCATGGTAAGATACATGAGTGACTTAATACCATATAAAATTCCTATCAAGGTCTAAAATATCGATAATATCGGAAATATCGATGATATCGGAAATATCGGTAATCCAAAAACACGAAAATTTCAATGGAAATATCGAGATAATATCGATATTTTAGACCTTAGTTGGAGCCTATAGATTCGTATTATAACCCTCTTCCATCTGATATGACATCCACACATCAAAATCAAATGTGCTCAAAGATTGGAGCCTATAACAGTGACGGTTTTTTTTTGCAGAGTTTTGCTAATTCCGCCCAATCCCGCTGAAATTTTGTCTCAGCCCAAGAGACAAAGTTGATCCTCTCCTGACGATCTTTATGCCTATACTTGAGTTCGTTGAGTGAATTCCGCATCAACGTACCATAGTTTCGAGAGATTTTTAAGTGTTACTAGTACATGGATGGTACATATTATACAAATGCTAGGATATGTGTTAAAATGTTAATAACTTAAAAAATAAAATTTCTCACATCTATAAAAACACGTGTTATGTGTTCCGGTCAGAATAAAAAATGTCTCCATAGTTTCTACTCCATCCAACGATCGAAAACGGTGGAGACCCACCCAATCCAATATCTTGCCAACTGTCTCTTCACCGCCGGTATTGGAATAGCTCCTTAATTGGCACGTGGGTCCCCTCGGACATGATGTGAGCAAGCACCATCAAGCTCCATACATTTCTTAATCAAATAACATTGGGTAAAGTACAAAAAACTACCTCAATTATTGGTGTCATGACACTTTCATACCTCATCTTTTAAAATTGACATTGTCATACCTCGTCTTTAGAATTTGGTCCAATGTTATACCTTCCGTTAGCCTAGCCATTAATTTGTCAGTTAAATGCTGACGTGGCTTGATCCAAACCCCACTTTCTATTAAAAAATTAAAAAAATATTAAAAAAAACTAAAACAAAATCATTTAATATTTTTTAAAAATTAAAATAATAAAGAAAAACAAAACATGTTCGTCCCTTCCACCCCCTCCCCCCTTCTCTCTCTTCCCATCTTCATCTTCTTCCCTGCTTAATCTTCAACCAAAAAAAAAAATTGAAAACCTATCAACCCCCCAACACCCCCCCACCCCGGAAGAAGAAGAAGAAAAAGAAGGAGCAGGAGGAAGAACAAGAAGAAGAAGGAGGAGGAAGGAGGAGAAGAAAAAGAAAAAAAAACCCCAACACAACCCAGTTCTCCTCCCCCTAACAAAACAAACCCAACCCCCTGCAACCCAGAAAAGAAGAAGAGGAGAAAGAAGAAGAAGGGAAAAAAAAACACAGATCCCGTTCGCCAAGCCGATTCCACGGGGGGTGGGTGCGAGGTTGGGTAGGTGCGAGGGTGGGTGCGGAGGGTGGATGCGAGGGGAAGACAAACTGGGATTCTTTTTTTTTTTTTTTTTTTTTTGTTTTCTGGGTCGCAGGTAGAGGCTCGGATGGGGGAGAAGAGGGGGTTGGGGGGTGTTGGGGGAGAAGAGAGAAGGACCCGGGGGGTGGGAAGGGACAAAGTTTTGTTTTTTTTTTTTCTTCTTCTTTTTTCTGGGTTGCAGCAGGTAGATGGGGGAAAGAGAAGGGAGGGAGGGGAAGGGACGAACAGGTTTTGTTTTGTTTTTTTTTTTTTTTTAACTTTTCTTTATTATTTTAATATTTAAAAAATATTAAATGATTTTTTTTTAGTTTTTTTAATTTTAAAAAAAATTAATAGAAAGTAGTGTCTGGATCAAGCCACATCAGCATTTAACTGACAAATTAACGACCAGGCTAACGGAAGGTATAACATTGGACCAAATTCTAAAGACGAGGTATGACATTGTCAATTTTAAAAGATGAGGTATGAAAGTGTCGTGACACCAATAGTTGAGGTAGTTTTGTGTAATTTACCCAATAACATTTAATAAAAGTTTACCCAAATTAGAGAAATTCTGCTATATTTGTAAGTTAAGTTGAGTATTGTGATTCTTCTCTGTCCAATGCGTATCGGGTTTAAACTCTACACGTTCTGATAGTCGTAATATTATTTGAGTGGTGCTATTTATATATTCTGTTTTATTTTTCATAAAATCCTCTTAATTTTCAGTTATCGGATCGAATAAATATATTGTTCCAATTAGCTGATCTAACTCACATAGTGCATAGTTAGAAATTAAATTTTAGGCTTTTTAGTCAAAATGATCATTGAGATTTACATATCACTTTGGTTCCTAAGATTTGAAATCAATATAATTGGTCTCTGAGATTGTTCATCATCAATCATTTTGGTCATTTTGTGCGGAGGCTCAATTTGTTGTCACCGGCTTCAACAAAAAGAATTAGACGAAACTGCCCCTCAGCCAAAAAAATCAAAACCTGCCCAAAATAATATATCAAATCATGCAAGGGTAATTTGGTCACCATATAATATAATATAAATATAAATGGGAAGAGAGAAAAGAATAAACAAATGACAAAGTTGATGGTACCCACGTGATGGGGAATAAAAATATAATAAAAAATAAGAAAAATCATGAATATTGTGTTCAAAACATTTTAAGAGGCGCGTAGCGCCGGTGATAAAAAAAAGAAAATAACAAAATAAAAAAATATTAAAGCAATTCACGCATATAGATACATTTAAAATGTCTGCCCCTTAGCCAAAAAAATTCAAAACCTGCCCAAAATAATATATCAAATCATGCAAGGGTAAGTTGATAATTTGTTCATTATAAAATATAATATAAATATAAATGGGAAGAGAGAAAAGAATAAACAAATGACAAAGTTAATGGTGCCCATGTGATAGGGGAAGCAAAATATAATAAAAATAAGAAAAATCATGAATGTTGTGTTCAAAACATCTTAAGAGGCGTGTAACGCCGATGATAAAAAAAGAAAATAACGAAATAAAAAAATATTGAACCAATTCATGCATATAAATACATTTAAAATGTATAAGTCATGTGTAGCGCGCTGTTATTCAAAAAATGCCTTTTGCACGCGGTTGTTTATTAAATATTATTTCTCAATTTTTAAACACTTAAGAGGCGCGTAATGTCATATCCCGGCCCGGGCCCCCACCACATACCGGGCTCCGCCTCGGCCGTAACACGATATTGTCCGCTTTGGGCCCCGACCACGCTCTCACGGTTGGTTTTGTTTCTGGGAACTCACACGAGAACTTCCCAGTGGGTCACCCATTATGGGATTGCTCTCGCGCGAACTCACTTAACTTCGAAGTTCCGATGAAACCCGAAGCCAGCGAGCTCCCAAAAGACCTCATGCTAGGTAGAGATTGGAATATACATATAAGGCTTACATGATCCACATCCCTAGGCGATGTCAGATGTAACAATCCACTCCCTTATGAGCCCTACGTCATCGTCGACACACTTCCGCCCAGGGATTGGCTCTGATACCAAATTGTCACATCCTGACCTAGGCCCCCATCACATCCCGAGCTCCACATCTGCCATAACACGATATTGTCCGCTTTGGGCCCCGATCAAGCCCTCACGGTTTTGTTTCTGGGAACTCATACGAGAACTTCCCAGTGGGTCACCAATCTTATGATTGATCTCGCGCGAACTCGCTTAACTTCGAAGTTCTGATGGAACCCGAAGCCAATGAGCTCCCAAAAGGCCTCGTGCTAGGTAGAGATGGGAATATACATATAAGGCTTACATGATCCACACCCCTGGGCGATGTGGGATGTAACACGTAGTGTCAGTTATAAAAAAAATAAAATCTCTCGCACGCACATAATAATGTGATTCAATTAGTTGTTCAATGATCATTTTTTTTTAACAAACGATGTTATCTATACTAAAGGGAGGGAATGAGCTTAGCCTTACAATGGGCTAGCAATCAGTTGTTTATTAAATATTATTTTTTCTAATCTTAATGTAAATTCAATAAAATGTAGATGGAAATTGAAAGACTGCTTTTATTAATATGGATTCAGCTGCTTTGATTAGCTAAAAGATCGCTTTTATTAAATGTATTTATTATTCATTTCCATCTACATTAATAAATATATTTAAAACATGTAAATCGTGCGTAGTACGTCGTAATTCAAAAAATGCCTTCTGCACGCACGTGAGCACGTGCATGGAGGCTAGTTTATATAATATTTATGTATGTTGTGGTTCGTTAAGTTGAGTTGAGCCATAAAAGAGGAAGCAGAGTAGCATCCTATTTTATTTCCTCAACAGTCTGTTTAAAAATATTGGGAAACTTTGATATGAGGTTCCAACAACTCCCATGCATGTATATTTTTGGGTTAATCTCAGTTTACTACCCTGAAATTTCTTGGTTTTCAACATTTGGTACATGAAGTTTTTTTCGTCCCAGTCTGGTACCTAAAGTCATAATTCTGGGACACTTTCATACATCCGTTAAGTTTTTCATCATAACCTCCGTTAACTGAAGACGTGGCACTCACATGGACAATGATTGGGTGCCATGTGTTAACATGGGCCCACGTGGAAATTAAAAAAAATTAAAAATTAAAAAAGAAATCTTTTTTTTTCTCTCATCTGCAACATGCACCACCCTCTTTTCCACCCACACCCATTTTTCCTTCTCTCCTTTGCAACCTACACCCACCATCATTTCCCTCCTCTGCAATCGCACCCACCCTTCCCGCACACCCAACCCAACAACATGCCAAGGAGAGAGAAAAACCAAAGCATCGAAGCAAGGGAACCACCAGGTACCAATGGTCGTCCTTCTTTATCTTTCCATGCAACTCAAGTCACAAGACATAGAACCTTCTGTTCACAGCCATCGAATACTACTTACTCAACTGGGGGGTGGGCTTGGATAAGCCTTTGAAGTCTAGTTTGAAGATCCGTGGAAAATGGATTCGTTTGGGGTATAAGAGCCTACCCCAGGTTTGTTTTCATTGTGGCATAATTGGTCATGATCAAATTCAATGTGTGGTTGGTCTGGGTTTGGTTGTTTCTAAGGTTATGGAAGAAGGCAATGGTAACGTGAGAGTTAATTGCACGACAATGGGTTCTGGTACCACTATGGGGGTTTAGGGTTTAGGGTTTAGGGGAAGTGTCGGAGAGGGCTAGGAATGCTCAAGAATCGGTTAGGAATTGCGAATTTATCCAAATTAGGAATTTAGGTCAAGTGGGTTTTTGATATATTTCATAAATTGGAAGGGTTTCCTGGTAGATTTGAATTCTTTTAGGTGGGATTTTGTTAGGTCGGGTGTGCGGGGAGGGTGGGTGCTGGTTGTAGAGAAGAAAAGGGAGGTGTTGCGGGTTGCAGAGACGAGAATGAAAGGTCGTGAGAGTTGCAAAGGAGAGATGGGAGGGAATGGGTGAGGAGTGAGGTAGGAGACGGGTGGGTAAAAAAAAAGGATTTTTTTTCAATTTTTAATTGTTTTTAAATTTTTATGCGGGCCCATATTGACACGTGGCACCAAATCACTGTCCATGTGGATGCCATGTCACCAGTTAACGGAGTTTCTGACGGAAAACTTAATGGATGTATGAAAGTGTCCTAGAATTAAGACTTTAGGTACCAAACTGAGACGAAAAAAACTTTATGTACCAAATATTGAAAACCAAGAAACTTCAAAGTGCTTCCAAAAAAAAAAAAAAAAAAACTTCAAAGTAGTAAACGGAGATTAACCCTATATTTTTTGGTCGCCAGCTCATGTCATTTTGGTACTGTATAGGGAGCGAAGCTTGACTTTATGATGGATTTACGAAATTTTGTGGTTTTTAATTAAAACTATTTATTTTATAAAATTATTGTAAATTGTAAAAAATTAATTAAAAGTAAGTTTGTTTAGTCAATGATGTCACATCCCGGCCCGGGGCGAACCACTTCACGAGCCCGTTCCACCACCGTAGCACGATATTGTCCGCTTTGGACTTACCATTCCCTCACGGTTTTGCTTTTGGGAACTCACGAGCAACTTCCCAGTGGGTCACCCATCATGGGAGTGCTCTGGCCACATTCTCGCTTAACTTCGAAGTTCCGACGGAACCCGAAGCTAGTAAGCTCCCAAAAGACCTCGTGCTAGGTAGGGATGGGAATATACATTTAAGGATCACTCCCCTGGGCGATGTGGGATGTCACAATCCACCCCCCTTAGGGGCCCGACGTCCTCGTCGGCACACTTTTGGCCAGTGATTGGCTCTGATACCATTTGTCATATCCCGGCCCGGGACGAACCACTTCCCAGGCCCGTTCCACCACCGTAGCACGATATTGTCCGCTTTGGGCTTACCATTCCGTCACGATTTTGTTTTTGGGAACTCATGAGCAACTTCCCAGTGGGTGACCCATCATGGGAGTGCTCTGGCCACCTTCTCGCTTAACTTCAGAGTTCCGAAGGAACCCCAAGCCAGTGAGCTCCCAAAAGGCCTCGTGCTAGGTAAGGATGGGAATATACATTTAAGGATCACTCCCCTGGGCGATGTGGGATGTCACAATGAACTGTAGTAAACATATAGACATATCTTTTATGGGATCCCTTTTTATATAATTTAATGACCAAACGATCTCTTTTTTTTTTTTTTTTTTTTTTTTTTTTGTAAAACTCATCTTTTCAAAGTGTTTTAGAATATGAACGGTTCCAATAAACATGGAATTTCGAAAATCAGTCACATAGCCAATTAAGGAGGAACTTCCCCATTCATTTAATTCATCAATAAAATAAACTAAAAGTTGTCACTTAGTCTTACAGTATAGTGATATTCTTATTTAATTATTAATAAAAAAATCTTATGTTTGTTGCAGTCCTATTGGATTAGGAATGTGATTGTGTAAATCCTAGTGTATCTGGGAATATCTTTGTATATTCCCCTTAGTAGTTAAATTTCTATTAGAGTTGTAATCCTATTAGGGTAAGAATTTAACCTATCATACTACTATAAATAATAGCACAATAGGGGTGATACAACACACACCTCAGAATTATATCTCTCTCTTCTCTCTATGTAGCCGCCAGCCCCTCTCCCCCTATGTCCTAAATAAGTTCAGTCAAATAGGTCTACAACACGTTATCAGCACGCTCTTGTCAGAAGCTAAGGAATTGAAGGATCGTGGATGAGGCTTTCTTCTACAACATCAAGGGCTTTCAATTATTTTCTGCCAATCAGGTTCTTTTAAAATAAATTAAGATATTTGAAACGACCTTAAAGCATGAAACATTCCTCATGATGCATAAACCCCTTATATATATATTTTCATTTCAATTATATATATTGTATATATGTTCATATCTTATCAATATATATATTTGTTAATGCAATACGCAATTATGCTATGTGGATTTTGTGAGTCAAAGCATCGAAATTAATTTAGAAGCAATTAGGGTTTTTAACCCTAGAATTCGAAAAAAAAATGGAATTTTTTTGCCGCCGCGCCGGCACTAGCACCAAGCCGAGTTAGCTGGCCTGCAGTTATACCACCACATTGGGACGCCATCATTTCAACGCCATAGACCGCTCGCAGTAGCCCTTTGGGCTTGCTACCACTACACTGCAACCAGGCTTCGGCCTAGGTTGGATCATGAACGAGCTTGTTGGGCCGCAACACTGCAGACTGGCCCAATCTGCCAGCAAGCCTTGTGCTTGCTAGGCTTTGCCCTAGCATGCAACCAACAAAGCTAGCCCAATAGACTGAGTTTGTCCCTCGACCCAAAACCGAAGCCAGCTTCTGCTGGGCTTCGCGTGCACCCACATCCCAAGCCAGCCATGTGTTGGGCATGTGCACCCGCGCTATTTTTGGACCAAAAGCCAGCAACCTTGCTGCTAGGCCTATCCCAGATTTCGGCCCTTAGACTGCTCCACAACCACATGTGGCCCACTATGCCCTTTTAGCGTTTTGACCTACTCACGGCACCCAAGCCCACCGATATTGGACTATGGTTTTTCGAATCTGTTTATACCATACTTAGGGCCTCCGTATTTAGATCTCTTACAAATACTCGGGGGGACTTAAATGTAATTATGTAATAAAAGAATGGGCAAATATGTAATAAGTGAGGAGCCCTTATTCTATAAAATGACTCATCACCCTCACAATGGGGGAGGCCAATTTCTTAGGCCATGGAAGGGCTCTCTGACCCTCAGAAGCTCTCTCCATCTCTCTCCCTCACAAACAGAGAAATACATAATTAGTGTGGACGTAGCCCAAACCTTGGGGTGAACCACGATACATATTGGGTTCTTTACTTTCTTGCAGATTCACGGTCGGGTTTACGTTGTTCCAAGACCTCCGGTTTTGTGCATCAACATTTGGCGCCATCTGTGGGAATCGACACGAAAAACTATGTCGGTTCTCTTTCATTTTTTCACCTCCACCGTGAATCTGAAAATTCTGCAAAAAACCCAACAACCCAGAGCTTTCCCAGAAATCTAGACACCCGCAAAAATCAATCTCTCTCTCTCTCTAAAAGCTCTCTCTTCTATCCTTTCTGTCATTTTGCTTTTCTTCAGAATGTGTCATTTCTGTTTCAGAGAAGAATTGGAATATAATAGCAGAAGAAGAAGAAGAAGATAAAATAGCAAAAAAAAACTCCACCTAAAGAAAGAAAGAGATGAGAGAGATGAGGAGAATGAGGAGGAGAATGAGCGAGTGTGCAGAAGAATCAATTAATCTACGGCTGCTATAGAGGAGGATGTGGATTATTGGTGGTGGTTCCTTTGACTTTGGTGGTTTTATCTTCTTCTCTAAATATTTGTGTTGCAATCTGAGATGGATTTTTCTGAGTTCACAAAAGTTGTGTACAATAGGATCCAGAAGATAGAGCCTGAAAATGTGTCCAAGATTATCGGTTATCTTCTGTTGCAAGACCATGGCGAGCGTGACATGATCCGACTAGCTTTCAGCCTTGATAATTTGATCCAGTCTTTGATTAACAAAGCGAAAGCTGAGCTCGGGTTATGCAAACTTGCAGTGTCTCCTTCAATCTCACCTCAAATGAACCAATGTCCTGTTTCCGACCTGCCTTTACAATTCACCCCATACAATCCACGATCGGTTTCATCTCCCATGACCATTGGGGCAGCAAATCTATATAGGGAACTGTCTGATGATCAGCAACCACTGCAAGCCGTAGAGTTTGCTTCATCAGGGTACTCATATCTGTTGGGTCGGCATCCATATAAATTAGTCGGCATTAACGGCAAAATCTTTGTCTGTAGGCAGGGGGATATGGGTACTCTTTTGAAGTCAATGCTTTGGTGGACTTTTGTTGTGGCAACTTGTTAGTCAGATCTCCAGTCCCATATGGCTCCTCCAATCTTATCCACCTCACCCAACTCTCCCACCGAGGCTCCCCTTCCTGCGAACGGTGCCGTGTTGATCTTGGGGTTCCATGGACGGAGGAAGAGCACAAGCTTTTCTTGCTTGGATTGCAGAAAGCAATAAAAGGCATGGGAGAGAGAGGAGCAAGAGGCACAAACAAGATGGAGGTTCCGCCGGAGAGGATGATAACTATAATGTGAAGCCTCTCGGAGAGGGGCATCATCAAAACTGAGAAAAGCAGCAAAGAAAATGGCTGGGCAAAGTGCTTTGGTTCAAAGTTCCAGGATCATGCGGAGAGCTTCAGCTTTTATGTCTCTTTTGTCTCTCCATGGGTTTAAAGGCAGTGGGAACATAATAGAAAAAGGAAAAGAAAAAGGGAGACTAATATTGGTATGCTTTTGCTTTTGCCCGACGATGCTTTCCATTAATTTTCTGTGATTAAATGGATCATGTGCAGGCAAGCACATGTGGGTTGATGACCTCCAAAGAAAGTGGTCGTGGAGCTCATGAGTGATGACCTCCAAAGATGCTTTTTACAAATGGACAGCAGCGCAGAGACAGAGACAGAGAGGAAGGCGCAGTGGGAAACGAAAGCAAGAGCAGACAACAAAAAACAAAAGCAGAAAAGAAAAGAGAAAGCAAAAGCAAGGACTAAACACCCCACCAGAATGATGTGATTTACTTTTCTTGTTTTTGTATGATGTGATTTATTTTTTTTATCTTTCGGATACATCTGTATAAACCCCATTAGACGGTAAAAAAAAACGGAAAAGCCCAAAATAAATGGGCTGGAATGTTGTGTGGAGGGCGAAGACCCATATGCCCAAAAGAGCCAGACCCTCTATTATCACCAACCAGGTGATCAAAAGTACGCCCAGTACTTCCAAATTTATTCGACAGCCTGCTGCTATTACCACCAACCAGGTGATCAAAAGTACGCCCAGTACTTCCAAATTTATTCGGCAGCCTACTGCTATTACCACCAACCAGGTGATCAAAAGTACGCACAGTACTCCAAAATTATTCGGCAGCCTGCCGCTATTATCACCCACTAGGTGATCAAAAGTACGCCCATTACTCCAAAATTATACATGAGCATCACTCATGTCATTCATACATAAACATTCATGAGCATCACTCATATCAATCATACATAAACATTCATGAGCATCACTCATGTCAACATTCATGAGCACCACTCATGTCAACATTCATGAGCATCACTCATGTCAATCAGCTTCAAAAGCTTTATTTACAAAGCTCTAACTTCAAAAGCTTTATTTACAAAAGCTCTAGCTTCAAAAGCTTTATTCACAGAGCTCTAGCTTCAAAAACTTTATTTACAAAAGCTCCAGCTTCGAAAGCTTCATTTACAGAGCTCTAGCTTCGAAAGCTTCACTTGCAAAGCTTCACCTACAAAGCTTCAGTGCAGGGTATACAAATACCACTTCTGAGCAACTGCCACTTCGGCCCATACATGGATTTAATTTGAAGTCTCCAGTCAACAGACTCTATTGACCGAAGACTTGGGGGACTACATTATGTACCATATATTGGGCCTCAACTGTGCCTCATGAAAAATACTTGGGGGACTCTAGCCCATTATTTATGTATTGAGGAGCGAGCCCTTATTTAAAAAATGGACTCCCTCACCATCATTAGAGAGCATCAACTCTAGCCCATTATTCATGTATTGAGAAGCGAGCCCTTATTCTATAAAAGGGACTCCCTCACCATCATTAGAGAGCATCAACTCTAACCCATTATTCATGTATTGAGGAGCGAGCCCTTATTTTATAAAAGGGACTCCCTCACCATCATTAGAGAGCATCAACTCTAGCCCATTATTAATGTATTGAGAAGCGAGCCCTTATTCTATAAAAGGGACTCCCTCACCATCATTAGAGAGCATCAACTCTAACCCATTATTCATGTAGTGAGGAGCGAGCCCTTATTCTATAAAAGGGATTCCCTCACCATCATTAGAGAGCATCGCCGCCTACTGAGCAACCGCTTCGCCGCGAGCATCAACTCTTAGCCCATCACTTATGTATTGATGAGCGAGCCCTTATTCTATAAAAGGGACTCCCTCACCTTCAACGCCACAAGCCGAGCCAACCAAGGCAACATAAGCCACAAGCCGAGCAGCCTCGCAACATGTGTTACTTCTAGTTGAGCATCATTTCAGATTGGGCACCGCCTCATATCGAGTATCAGTTCAAAGCGACATCTAGTTACTTCGGCCCACACATGGACTGAATTTCAAGTCTCCAGCCAAAAGACTCTCTTGACTGAAGACTTGGGGGACTACTGTTTATACCATACTTAGGGCCTCTGTATTTAGATCTCGTACAAATACCCGGGGGACTTAAATGTAATTATGTAATAAAGGAAGGGGCAAATATGTAATAAGTGATGAGCCCTTATTCTATAAAAGGACTCATCACCCTCACAATGGGGGAGGCCAATTTCTTAGGCCATGGAAGGGCTCTCTCACCTTCAGAAGCTCTCTCAATCTCTCTCCCTCACAAACAGAGAAATACATAATCAGTGTGGACGTAGCCCAAACCCTGGGGTGAACCACGATAGATCTTGTGTTCTTTACTTTCTTGCAGATTCTCGGTCGGATTTACGTTGTTCCAAGACCTCCGGTTTTGTGCATCAACAGAATCCAATGCTATTTTTAGCATTCTCTATAATTTTAACCCGAATGTTATTATTATTCTTGCTTCTACGATTGACCATGTATGGTCCGATCTATTGAATTAATTAAATTGACCAGCAGTCCATTAATCAAACAATTAATCCAAATTTATTGGCATGAAACTCACTTTTTGGCAATTAACGATTCAATAAATTATTTCATTTCTTTGAACTGTTGACTATCTTTCGTAATCCCGAAGCACTCACACTTGGGTTCCTAAAGCAACCACAAATCCACGACTTTTTATTGTATATGGTATTTCGTGTTCTTGTAGGTACCCCTATATGAACTAAACGTTCATAACTAAATCGAATCTGTAGTTTTGAATTTAGTGCATTTGAAACCCGAAGTTTTCATTCAAAACTTACCACATGAAACCCGTAGTTTTCATGCTTAGATTAAACCAATATTTGTCTATAGAACCCGCATGTTCTACAATATATGTCTATGGTTTTTCCATACGACTAACCACATTTGGGTGTACCCTCTGTTTTAGGGGCATGTCAAACTTGAATAAGCTCGATTTCACCACTATGGAAGTCTCTTGAAGAAACTACCTGAAGTGGGTTCAAGACGTGAAACTTCATCTTACTGCAAAGAGTCTTAAAGCTACTATCGACGATGAACCCGTCGACGAAGCTCAAAAAACTACTGCTATGAACTTCATCCGAAGACACATCCATGATGCACTACAAACTGAGTACCTCACAGAGGATGACACACCCTAACCGCGAAGGTCGAAACATGCTGGCCATCACCGGAATGTGATGTAACCATAAGAGTAAGTGATGTGAAAAAGTGACTGAATTAAAACCAAACTAGGACTAATTTAGACTAAACAGTGAAAGAGTGCGCAGTTGTGGGAATAACCCACTACAATTATTTAGAGCATAATAGCCAGTACGACTACAATAAAGTAGTCAAAGTAATTAAAGTACACTTATTACAGAACAGTGGATAAGTTTATACTTTTAAACAAAGCTAATATCAGAACTGCCGAAGGTTCCTCGAATGCCACAAAGAGTACAACTACCTAGGTCCTAAAAGGGCGAAAAACAAAGTTGAGTGGGTTAGCAAAACAACGTTTGAAAGAAAAACTTTTAGTTTCGAACATAGTAACCCCTCGTTGTAAAACAAGTATAGTTTCCGTAAAACAGACTACGTAAGTATGTAAACAAAAGTACAACAACAATATAACCAGAAATATGCCAAAGTCATGATATATCAAATGCCGCAGTAATATAATCATATGATAATTAAGTATAAACAAGTGCTCATCCATCTAAGCTGACACACAAGTTCGTAATAATTATTTCTGACACGAACAAGACTGTGTGTAATCATTACGCTCTAATACTACGATCACGTGAAGGCTGGTGCCGAAGCACAATCACATACGAGTCGGAATTGCCTAATGCAATATGTACGACAGGACTGACATCTAACTTGGATCCAAGGCGAGTGAACGGTGCGGATGTGAACATACACGTGAAGGACTGGCCCTAGCCCTGGGACGAGTACTAACACTGGGGTGCAGCAATGATGAGCATGTATAAATGTGTATGAATGTCATGACAGTAATATCCTAACCATATAGCAGCATTTATCATATTTAATATCACAATAAAGATACTTGGCAATATAAGCGTAAAAAATGGAGTAAATACGCATTTATGGAAACTATAACTATGTATAGATATAAAAACAAACTGCCCATTCACAAATACGTCGTTAGATCGTAGCCTTCGAGCCTTGTCTGACCCCGTACGTCCTCGGGATACCTTTCCCCTATATCTGAAATAACTATTTTAAATTAATTAAAAACTCATATATGGAAACTTAAATAAAACCCCCATAGTTTGCTCAAACCTAGGGTTTAAATATACAAAATCGATCTACTCAACGTTGCGGACCTATATAAATTGACAGAAGGTAAAACGGAGGTCGAACGCGCCCTCATGCGCCGCCTAGAGCACGGCCATACGGGCCACCATGCACAGGCAGAGGCTGACGGAGGCCCTAACGGCCGTTAAGAATATTCCGTTAAAGTGACGAAATATTCAGTTAAATAATAACGCCGTTACCTGACGTCGTTAGGATATTCCGTAAGAGTTGACGAAATATTCCGTCATCTTCTCTGGTGGTCCTCGTCGATTACCGCCGTCTAAACTTGTCAAATTCTGGAAAAAGTCACCGGTTTTTGGGAAAATTTTCGAAACTTCACAACTTGCTCATTTCTCAACCATTTTTCACAAAATTTATATGGAAATGAGCTTATGAGGAGTAGAATAAGATTATACCTTTGGAAGTCCAAAAAATGGACGGATGTGGCCTGAAAAAAGCCTCGAAAGGTACGGTCAAAACTAGAACTTCTCAAAACCAGGCTATTTCTCGTCAAAGTTTCCTCAAACTTGTCCTAGGAGCCTTGGGGAGTTGTAAGAAAGTTTCCCCGACCTTCAAAACTCCTTGACTCGGCTTGAAATTCATTAAACCCAAACTCACCGAGTTCGACATCCAAAACTCGGTCAAATCACAATCTGGTTACACGGTTGTCTTCGTAGTGGTGAGAGGAGTTTGACCATGTAGTTTTCAGGTCACGTTGGTAAGGTTTAGTGTTCGCTTGAGTGAGTTGCAAAGTGAGAGCGATGAGAGAGTCCTTCGGGGAGAGAGAGAGAGAGTGAATTCTGAAAATTGATTGGTGACTGGTGTGAGTGTGCAACTCACTGATTGGTTATGTAAGAGAATGAAAAATCTAATTGGGTGGTGAAGAGATAAACTGGGAAAAAGGAATGGAGGGAAGTGATTGGTGGAAAGCAAATTTAATTTGTTGTTGATTGGGAGACACAGATCCACTTTTTAGGGATAGAAAATCTGATTTCTTACACTCTTTTTTTTGTTACAAATCCGATTCGAGTCTAACATACGCTCACCCGTTCGTAGCGACAAGTACAATTGAAGTATGAAACTAGGAAAATGAAACAACAGCCAAAAACAAAGTCCACGTCAGATTACACTTTTCCCCAAAAGGATAAAAACGTTAAATTACACAAACGGAAAGGAAATTACAGTGAATATTAGGGACGAGTCGTCACAGAAGAGGATCCATGTACCTTCTGGCTCGCTCTGGCCGATTGTTTCGATCACCAGAAAGACATTTACTTACCTTAAGCAAGACACGATTGGCAACATTTACGCTTCCAAGACTGTAACTCTGTGAATGAATACAACTCTGAAGTTTTGGAGAATTCGATCACTGTTTAAGTTCTGTAAAGAGGACTTAACCAAACATAATCTCCTAGAGAATGCTTATTTGACCTTCAATGCCACCAATATTGTCCTGCAACAACAATATACGGCACAAAAGTTCACCAATTTTTTTGGATTTGATATCTGTTTTACTTCTCGCTGAAAAGCAGAATCAGCTTTTAATGAAAAATCATCAAGCTCGACCCACTAGCTCGAATGCTCCACCTGAAGCGCATGCAACTAATTCTGGCAGCCATAACCGACGGAAACCTAGTCGTGGTCATGAAAAAGGGTGGCAAGCTCCACTACAAGCCCAAGGTCCATAAAACAAAGGCCCACCCTATGGAGGAAATTTGACCTATAAGCGTCAACCCCTTGCCCCTAAGGCCCCAAACTTCAAGAACAAGGGAAAAGTTACCATTCAATCGCCTTCCAATGAAATGGACATGTGCTACAGATGTGGATCAAAGGATCATTCCGTGTATGTCGAGCTACTCTCGAGGCCATTGCCAAGTATCATTCCCGTCGTGAGACTAACTTTGTGCATATAGAACATCCCGAAGATGCTATCAAAACTTTGGAGGTTTCAAATTTTAAAGAGGCATCCGCTCCTATGGAAGAATAAAGTTTTATTTTTCTGAGACATGTTAGGGTGTTTTTACACCCCTAGTGGCTGAACCCCCCCCACCCCCCTACCCCTCCCAAATTTTAGGTTTATGGTTTAATTTTTGGACAATTTTTCTAAGTCTTTGGAATTATTTGTTTGGATTGGTTTGTTTTGAATTATGGATTATTATTATGGACATTATTTCTCGAATTGATTAATTGAATGAATGGAATTATATTTATGCATGTGATTGATTCACATAATTTATTTCTAGGTATGACTAGTGAGGAAGTTAGTTGTCTAACTGATAATGCCACCATGCACACCATATTGCATGAGAAACACTATTTAACTAACTTCTTACCTAAGAATGCACTTCTGACAACCCTTTCAGGCCCATCCAACCTGATAGAAGGATACGGAAAGGCCCGTATTATGTTGTCCAATGATATTGAATTAACCATTAAAGAGACATTCTATTCTCCACGTTCCGACAGAATGTTGTTGAATTTTATAGATATTCGAGATAATCAATATCATGTTGAAACCACTGAAGAGAATGGTTCTGAATTTCTTTGTATCACTTTTTACGAACATGGCTGAAAGCGTATTCACGAAAAGCCAGACTGTCTCCCGAGTGGGTTGTACATAACAACCATTCGAGCCATTGAGACCCATCACGTGGCCAACCCTATGACTGTGTTCCAGAGCACTCTCATGCTTTGGCAAAATCAAATAAGACACCCCAGACGAGATATGATGTGCCGTATCCTCAAAGTATCTCATGAGCATCATTTAAAATCTTATCCCGACCATCCGCTTTGCAAAGCATGCTCATTGGGAAAGTTGAACATTCAACCCTCACTTACAAAGATTATACATGATTCCCCCTAGTTTCTTCAGAGGATTCAAAGGGATATTTGTGGACCTATCCAACCAACGTGCGAACCATTTAGATACTTCATGGTGTTGGTTGATGCATCAACGCGATGGTCACATGTTTGCTTATTGTCCATACACAATGCTGTATTTGCGAAACTCTTAGCACAAATTATTAAGCTTAGGGCTCATCACCCTGATTATCCGATCAAGTCGATTCGACTGGATAATGCTAGAGAGTTTACGTCACAACTTTTGACGATTATTGCATGTCTGTTGGGATTAAAGTTGAACATCATGTACCCCATGTTCACACCCAAAGTGGTCTGACATAAGCTTTCATAAAGCGCCTTCAAACGATAGCTCATACTTTGGTTATGTGAACCAACTTACCGGTATCTGCCTGGGGCCATGCAATATTGCACGCAGGCATGTTGGTCTGCCTGAGGCCCACCGCTACCCAACCTCATTCACTATTACAGTTGGCTACTGGATACAAGCCTGACGTCTCGCATTTATGTGTATTTGGGTGTGCAGTTTATGTGTTAATAGCGCCACCATTACGTACCAAAATGAGTCATCAAAGAAAAATAGGAATCTATGTTTGTTATGATTCACCATCCATTATTCGTTACGTAGAACCCTTAACATGAGATATCTTTACTGCATGTTTTGCGGATTGTCACTTCGATGAGACAGTCTTCCCGTCGTTAGGGTGAGATAAGATCATTAACATTCTTGTAGAACGCCGCCAATTGTTGTGGATTACTCCCACTATGTTTCATTTAGATCATTGGACCCCTCAATCTGAAACTGAAGTGTGACGTATTCTAAATCTTCAGAGCATCGCCCAAAGCATGCCAGATGCTTTTACTGATCTAGCTAAGGTGACGATATCACATATACCCGATGTAAACGCACTTGCAAGGATGGACGTAATTAACGTACGTCGTGCCACCACCTTGAAAGGTAGGGCCGTCCCCGAGGATGGGGCGACCACACCTCCCACGTAGCCCGGTACACTGGCAGTTAACCAATCATCTGTTCCTACCCTGAAGCGTGGCAGACCCCTTGGTTCAAAGGATTCACAACCTCGAAAAAGGAAAACGGCATAAACTAGTGAACCTAGTCTAAATCCGACCATTGATTACTCATTTGTTCCAACATATGAGGTTATTGTAGATTACAATGATGTCTTAGATGAGACAAACCGACCTTCCAAAATCGTGAGATTTCGGTCCATTATGCAATTTTTATGAGTTTTGAGATCGAAATAAGGTGATTGTCAATGATGCATTCGCTTATACGGTTGCTTCTGACATCATGCTTAACGATGACATTGAACCACGTTCCGTTGATGAATGTCGACGTAGAACAGACTAGTTAAACTAGAAATAAGCAATCCAGGTTGAACTCGATTCGCTTGCGAAACGTAAGGTGTTTAGGTATGTAGCTCCTACTCCATCACATGTGATGCCCATGGGCTACAAATGGGTTTTCGTAAGGAAGCGTAATGAGAGGAATGAAATAGTGCGATACAAAGCACGCCTCGTAGTGCAAGGTTTCTCTTAATGCCCTAGGATTGATTACAAGGATACATATTTCCCCGTAATGGACGTCATAACGTTCTGCTACCTTGTACTTTCCGAAAACTGAATATGCATCTTATGGACGTGGTAACCGCGTATCTATATGGGGATCTAGATACAAAATTCTACATGAAAATTCTAGAATGACTTCCATTGACTGGTTCAAATAGTTCTAAACCACGGAACACTATCTCGATTTGTGACAACCCATCCCTACATTTACAATTTTATTAATTTAAAAAAAAAACATGACTTGATGAAAATGCCCTAAAGGCAAAGTTTTGAATTTCGTTGACCGTCGTTTAGAGAGACGTAGGACTTATTCTTTTAGCATATCCTCGTAGTACTTGTCACTACGAGTGCATAGACAAAAGCCGTTTGCGAGTCCGGATTATAACGGTATAGTTACAGACATTTGAAGTCGTTTTACTAAACTTTAGTTTTTAAATTAATTAAACACCCACATTGTGGGAATGAGGCCAATCAAGTAAGAGTTTTATGGGCCAATCAGAAATGGTATGGGACCAATAAGAAAATAAGGGGAAAAGAAGACCAATTAGGAGGAATGAGATGCAACCAATCAGGAAGAGGAAATAAGAAGAAGAAAAAAAAAACCTTTCCAGTCTTCTCGTCGGGCAGTGCACCCGCACACCCAAACCGATCAATCTCCTGTGATTTTCACTATTTTTTTTCCACAATCTCCCATCTTCCATCTCCGCCCAAGATTGAAGAGTTTTAGGTCCAAAATCGCAAAGAACATCACCGGAGCACCGGAGGTGTTCGACGGTGATTCCTCTGTTCCAGTGAGTTTCACCACCCACCACCACCCTTAATCAACTCCCCTTAGACCCAAGAATAAGACCCAACTGGTTGTAGGGGCGTTGGAACACTGTGGAAGTCGAATCAAATAACACCCACCTTAGGGTTTCTGACGGGTTTGAGTCAATTTGGAGCTTTTCCCAGCCAAATTGGCCTTAGCCACATGTATAAAACTTACTCTACTCGTTGAGATCTTGATTTATATGAAATTTGGTAATTTTTAGAAATAGTTGAAATTTTTCGACGAGTAGGGGCAGCCAACCACCTGATAGGATTAAAAGCACACCACAAAGTAGCACACAATTGTCCTATTGATTTTCCTTATGAACACTAATATTTCTCAATTGTAGCATATGAAAATAAGGGTCTTTCCCGCAGAAGATTGTTTTATCTAACTACTTAAAATGTCACAAAAACTGGGTTGCTGTCCCTACTGACCAGCCACCGAAAAATAATTATTAGACCAACTTACACTTATCTAAAGTCTACGAAATTTTATATGCAGACACTAGACACACAAAGCTACACTCACACAAATATTTGGGATTTTTGGAGTTGATTTGCTATTTAAATTAATTCGAACAAAAACAGGACAGAAACATATTTTAAGTAGTTCACAATTAAGAAAAACGAGTTAGGGGAATTGCTATCCACCACCAAATAATCATGCAAACATGTTATGTTTCATTCAAATTCCTTTTATTTCCAGATGAAGATGCTCAAGTTGCCTCAATGTTAAAACTCAACCTATTACTCTTTCTTATGTAGTATGTTAAGAGAATGATGTTTTCAACTTAACTTAGTCCCTAACATGCAATCTGGAATGACCTGTTCATAAATTTAACAAGTAGAAATCATTAAGAACAAACAGAGTTTGAATCATCACAAGGCATCATAAGTACTAGCATTGTCTTACTTATCCTAGAAATTGGTTCACATGTTAATCGCAATTAACAAGTACTACTCTACAACATATGTAGGTCCTCATTCGACAAGGGCAGGCACACACATATTCATAGCATTAGAATCCTAAATATGCTTACTAAGTACACATCCGTAGAAAACACATAAAGAATTCATCACTAACATAAGTAGTGAACCAATTTTCATCAATTCATAAAAGTAATTCAAACGAAATGTCATAACAAACTTGCAATCATATTAGGGGCTTCAAAACAGCCCATAACTACTAAAAATTTAGTTACACATAATTCTCAAATTAAACCAAAAGAAAGACATGAGTTTGAGAAGATAAAACCGAAAGAAGAGAATGGCAAGATTTCCTCATTCCTCCTTTATTGCTTTTTTGTCAGCTCCTTTTTTTTTCCCTTTTATTTTTTGTTCCATTTTTTTTCTATCCTTCCCATCCCACCTTGCCGTTGAGCATTCTTTACCTCTCCCATAACTCAGCAAACTTAATAGCCACTTTATTGTCATCAAAGAGAGGAAATGGAAATACAATTTTAACTTCTTACTAGCCTCTTAGTATTTCACCTGCCATAGCCTTTATGTCAATTAATCATCCACTTAATCCTCATCTTTATTTCCATTTCCTCTGATATTTGAATAGGTGTCAGCTGACTTGTTCTTGGCTGCATCAGTTTTGGCTGCTAGATTTATTGGGTTTATTACTTTCATTGCAGTTACAAACTGCTCAGCCTCTTGTGAACCTTTCAGTGTTAAAACGGCCATAACTTCTTCTAGAAAAATGATAATAACAATTCGAGAAATGCTCTAGAAAATAGACATTCGTAGCTTTCCAAACATTTAGGGTTCATTCTCTAATTCATTCTGAGTTGTTCGCAACTTGCTTCCAAATTCAGTTGATCTGCACAGGCAGTTTTGACGAATTTGTTACTTAAAATCCCACTTGTGCTATTTTTCTTTGCTTTGCTTGAAAAATCTTACAAAACACAAAAACAAAGTAAATAGCTCAAAAATATAAGGAACTAACTAAGAAAAGACAAGTGAATTTGATGTAAAATATATATAAATATGAGCTTATCATCGCCGCGTGGGCCGAAGCACCCCTGACCAACCTAAGCTAATTTTGATGCCTTGATTCCATATTTGACACCCATTTAGTGAAATTTTGATGTTTTAGCATAGTTTCGTAAGTGACCACCTAGTTGGCCGTCACTTGATTATTGTATGAATTGACGATCCGACCGTTGGATCGTCACCAAACTTTAATACGTTATATTATGTAATATTTGAAGACTTACATATCGAGAATCCGACGTACGGATCTTCACGAATTGAATTTGTAAGTTTATAAAATAAAATGTTGGCCACCACTTAATTTTGGCAATTGGCGGAGATCCGACTGTTGGGTCGTTCCGAAACTTTAGGATGTTGTTTTAGAAGCTTATTGAAACTCTTGCGAAGTTACGAATAAAAAATCCGAGATGCAGATCTTCCGGATCAAGTTACGTATGGTTATGGACCCTATTGTCGACATTTGACCGACGGTTGACTTTTGGTCAATAAGTTTCAAATCATTTTAGAACGTCCTTGGGGTTGTGTTTTATGCAACTTATGTGTTTCTGAGATGTGATTTGATAATTTTTCTAGGCGACGATCGTTCTTGACGCCTCGATATTCGTGCTAGGGAGTTGTAGCGCGGACTCCAGGTGAGTGGGTCATTTCTTTTTATAAGTATACGCATACTTGCTAGTTTCTAGTTATACTTTGAAAAGAATTTACTACATATACCTTGCTTAGACTAAAATTACATGAAGTAGCGAAATGATGGAATTTAGGAGATTATTTCTGAACCCTATAGGTTCACAGGTATGCCTGAGATACCATGATTATATTTTACAACTATGATTAATTAATGTTGCAAGAACTGTTGTGCTATTGTGAAATGCTAAAATAATCCTACGGGATGAGCAGGTAAGTTACTTTATTGACTAGAATTATTGAATTGTTATGGCATGATTATATTTATGCTCATCATTGCTGCACCCCGGTGTTAGTACTCGCCCCAGGGCCAGGGCCAATCATTCACGTGTATGTTCACATCCGCACCGTTCACTCGCCTTGGATCCAAGTTAGGTGCCAGTCCTGTCGTACATATTGCATTAGGCAATTTTGACTCGTATGTGACCGTACTTCGCGCCAGCCTTCACATGATCGTAGTACTATAGCGCATTGATTACACCCAGTCATGTTCATTTCAGAAATTATCTGTACGAACTCGTGTGTCAGCATAGGTTGATGAACATTCGTTATGATGTGTTTACTATTTCGAGATTATGTGATTGCGGTCACCTTGTATTTACCTTGATAGTTGTACTTTATTGATTTTCTTGAGACTTTGCTAGTTACGGTAAGTATTTTCTTATCATACGTAGTACGTATATTTTTGGAAACTATACTTGGGTTTACGGCGAGGGGTTATAATGTTTTTTAAAAGGTTTTTACAAAACATTATTTTCTGACCCACTCAACTTTGTTTTTCGTCCTTCCAGGTTTAGTAGCTGTGCTTACGTGAAAACGAGGATTCTGGCAAATCTCAAGAGATGGTTATCTTCAGTGGTATAACCCTGATCCTAGTTACTATATTGTCTTACGCTCTAATATCACGTGTGAAATGGGTTCAATCCCCTACACTACACTTTATGGCTTTATCACCCTCCAGGTGTTGGCCAACACATCTCGATTCGAAGTGCAAGTGGTCATTCCAGGTCAGGGTGTGTCACGATTAGATTGAGGAGATCATTATATGGATTGAAACAATCCGGGCGGATGTGGTATAACCATCTGAGTGAATATTTGATAAGTCAGGGTTATGTGAACAACGAACTATGTCCATGCATGTTCATTAAGAAGTCATATTCCAGATTTGGGATCATTGCAGTTTATGTCGATGACATGAACCTTATCGGGACTCCTGGAGAGCTTGAGGAAATTGTCGTTCACTTAAAATCAGAATTTGAGATGAAAAATCTTGGAAAAACTCGATATTGTCTCGGCCTGGAGATCGAGCATTGTTCAGATGGAATCCTAGTACATCAATCTAACTATATCCAAAAGGTGTTGCAACATTTTAATGAGGATAAAGCGAAACCTTCAAGTACTCTTATGGTCGTTCGGACTCTAGATGCTAAAAGAGATCCCTTTCGTCCCAAGAAGGATGAGAAAGAGATTTTGGAGCCAGAAGTTCCATACCTAAGTGTAATTGGTGCTTTATTGTACTTGACTCAATGCACTAGACCCGACATCTCCGTCGCTGTTAACCTTTTGGCTAGATACAGCAACGCGCCTACACGCAGACACTGAAACGGTGTTAACCTCAAGGGTATGACGAATTTGGACTTGTTCTACACCCATGAATCCTCGAGAGGAGTTGCCGCCCCCTCGGTCCTCGGTTTGATTCCCGCCTTGTTGGTTACACAGATGCTGGTTATCTGTCTGACCCACATAGGGCACGTTCTCAAGCAAGTTATGTCTTTACCGTTGGAGACACTTCTATATCTTAGAGGTCTACCAAGCAAACGCTAGTTGCGACTTCTTCGAACCATGCTAAGATTCTCGCCTTGCACGAAGCCTCGCGTGAGTGTTTTTGGTTGAGAGCAGTCATGGAACATATTCGAAGCACTAGTGGTCTTACTTCCGTCGTTGACCTTCCTATGACAATCTTTGAAGACAATGCAGCATGTATCAAACAGTTAAAAAGGGATACATCAAGGGAGACAACACCAAGCACATAGCGCTGAAGTTCTTTTATTCTCACCAGCAACAATAACATCATAACATTGAAGTCAAGCAAATATGTTCCCAAGACAACTTGGCCGATCTCTTTACCAAGTTATTGCCCAAGTCTACTTTTTAGAAGCTTGTCCAAGGAATCGGTATGTGTAAATTGTCTGAGTTGAATTGCTTGTAGTTCTCTTATTTGAAAGTTATGTCTAACTCAAGGGGAGTATCCAGAAGCATATTCACTTGATCTTAATATACTCATTTTCCTACAATTAGGAGCATTTTTCCCACTAGGTTTTTGCTACCTAACGAGGTTTTAATGAGACACCCATTCTGGGATGATCATATTCCGTTGAGTTCACTACTTTCGTCCTGTTAGACGTTTGTTTTAGACATTATGTATACTTCTCACTTGTCTCCTTAGTCTATGAGTTTTTACCTACCTTAGGTTTTACCATAGTGAGGTTTTGTGAGTTTTACTACCTATGCATACTTTCTTTTAAATTTGAGACTTGCATTCATCCGTTATGCCGACGACTTCATCAACCGTTCTACCTCATTTTCTAAAGATCTGATGCGACGTTTTATTTGAGTATTTACACACTTAAGGGATAGTGTTGCAGTCATATTGGATTAAGAATGTGATTATGTAAATCCTAGTGTATCTAGGAGTATCTTTGTATATTTCTTTTAGTAGTTAAATTCCTATTAGAGTTGTAATCATATTAGGAGAAATATTTAACTTATCCTACTATTATAAATAAAGGCAGGATGATACAACACACCTTATAATTACATCTCTTTCTTCTCTCTTTGTTGCCGTCGGCCCCACTCCCTCTCTATTTTAAATACAATTTAATCAAATAGGCCTACAACAATGTTCGATTTTTCCCTAAAACAAATTATTATAAATGAAGAAACAATGTTCGATTTTTTAATACACTTAGATTTGGATGGATTTTAAAATCCTTTAAAATCTTTTTATTGACTACATCAAGATTTTAAAAGATTCTAAAATCCTTTAATTGATTACACCTAGATTTGAATGGATTCTAAAATCCTTTAAAATCTTTTAATTGACTACATTAGGATTTTAAAATCTTTTAAAATACTCTCAAACCCGAGTTTGACTACAACCCTAAGAAATTATTTTTTAAAGAAAGGAATTAATAATAAAAAGGATACGAAAAAGCAGGGAACAAACCTTCTCCTTGCTGCCTGGCTTTTTTTTTCTTTTAACAATAAACAACCAAATTCCAAAGCCCACTCTCCTCCTCGGTCTCGCTCTTTATCTCTCTCTCTCTCTCTCTTCATCTACAGAAGAAGAACAAGAGAACCCTCATCACTTGACTTGCCTGACTCATTGTGTGAGTGACAGAGTGAGTGAATGGCGAAGAACGAGGCTTCGTTGGAATCGGTGGACGACTTCTTGAAGCGGTGTCGGCAGTCGGGCGATGCCGCATACGCCGCCTTGAGATCAGTGTTGGAGCGTCTCGAGGATCCAAAAACCCGAACTCAAGCTCGGATCTTCCTCACGGACCTCCAGAACCGCTTCCCCTCCAAGGAGTCCTGCGATCAATGTTTTGGCACCTACCATTTTCAGATTGAAGACATCTTCTTCGATCAGTATGAAGGTCTCTCTCCCTCTCTCATTCAGTATCGATTCTGTTTGGTTACCGAGATAATGGAGGAAATGGAAAATTGAAGGGATTTTTTATTAACACCCCACAATTGGATGAAAACACCACCTAATCAAAATTTTCTTCTATAATTCCAAATTTACCCTTCATTTAAACCTGCATAGAATAAAACTCCCCAATCCATCACCATTGTTCAGATTCTCGCCTTTTATTTATACTGTTTACATTTTCTCAACATTATTATAATCATCGTTGTACTTATTTTTGTATGATATTCATATCAATTTTCGATTTGAGAACTATACCAAGTCCAACCAGGAATTCCCAAGCAAGGATATGAATATTATCCAGAAGAAAAAGTACAAAATAAGAACAAAACCCTAATGCAGTAGCGTGAAACCTGGATAATAGGATATGATTTTAATTTCAAGATCATTATCAAAAGCAATTAGCTAGGAATGAACTCCTAATACACTTTCTAGAAACCTGCAGAAAAAGCTCCTTAGAAAACAGGGTACATGCAATGCTCTTATTGCCTCTGCAAATGTTCAGATGATCCGAAGTTTCATACTTTGATAGGGTGGGTGGTTTGTTGTAAGAATTTTTTTTTTTTTGGGAAGGTAGGGTGGATTTAACAAAAAGAAGGGTAAAACTGGAATTATTGAGAAAAAATTTAAATGCGGGGTGTATTCAACAAATTATGGAGTGTTAATAAAACAACCCAAAATTGAATTATCCAATGACTCACTGCAATTGTTTGTCTCAGTTCTTTTGACTGTCCTTTTGCTTTGTGTGCGTGTCTGATTTTGTGGGCGTTTTCGTAATGGCGAAAAATTGGTACTCTGGCATTTGGCTTCTTTTTGCTTTTACTCGTCGTTTTCTCAGTAACCAATCCTATATTCCTATTCCTTGTTTGGTTTGTTTCTGGGAAACCAAAGTCACTTTTCCTTCTCCAGCGGCGGACTTCAAATTTTCTATTTTTAATTACTGGACAACCACAATTTTTATAATATCGTCCAAGTTTTTTTTTCCTTTTCTTTTTTCGTTCATTTTCATTTGTCGATTTAATCTTAATTAGTTCTAAGTTGGCGATAAGATTCCAGTATAACAGGACAGTTCTGAACAAATAAACTGTAGCATACGATGGGATATCGCAATTGAATATTGTGGTTTCCGAATGATAATCTGAAATCATGGATGGATTTACGCTTCTTGTTGGCTGTACTCCATACGGCCTGTTTCGGGCGGTCGAACGGGGGGTGGGGGCATTATAGAATCATTAATGGCCGCACAATTGTTTGCTTGCCATGGTGGTTGAATCAGCTGGTCTGAACCTGTTATTGGGCTACTACAGGTCACCAGGGTAGGAAGAAATTGACGATGATGGTTATCCCCAGTATTTTTGTTCCAGAAGACTGGTCTTTTACCTTTTTTGAAGGACTAAACAGACATTCCGATTCTATCTTCAAGGACAAGTCAGTTGCTGAGCTTGGTTGTGGAAATGGTTGGATATCCATTGCCATTGCTGAGAAGTGGTTGCCATCAAAGGTAGGTTTGTTTTTTGTTTGTCCTACTTTACGATGCATGTTATTAGTCTTTATTCTGTTCACGTTTCAACCTTTCCTGCTTCTCTGAATGATGAAGAAACTACCTTTTTTCAGGTGTACGGCCTTGATATCAATCCTAGAGCAGTGAAGATATCATGGATAAACTTGTACTTAAATGCTTTGGACGAAAAAGGTCAACCCATCTATGATGCTGAGAAGAAAAGTTTGCTGGACAGGGTAGAGTTTCATGAATCGGATCTGCTATCTTATTGTAGAGATAATGACATTCAGCTAGAACGAATTGTTGGATGCATACCTCAGGTATTGTCGACAATTACAATAAGATAAAGTTAGTTTGTCAAATGTCCCTTTTGAAGGTTCCTCATGTGAATAATCATTTGACTCCTCATTCATTTTCCTTGTTTGGGTTCTTGCAGATTCTTAACCCAAATCCAGATGCTATGTCTAAAATGATTACAGAGAATGCAAGTGAGGAATTTCTACATTCGTTGAGCAATTATTGTGCTCTTCAGGTTAGGACGGAACCTTGATAGTGTGTTATGCATTGTATAATTTGTATCTTAAGAGGCATTGAGTGCTACATAGATATTATCATAATTAGTTTTTCTAGTTACACATGGAAACTGTTTACTAATGAAATGTAGTATGGCTTTGTGACAACTGGTCAACTGATTTCTAGTAATTCCAGTTTCCGTTCATCATTAGAGACCATAATAGTATTTATATGTAAAATTTTGTTTTCTATGCAGGGTTTTCTTGAGGATCAGTTTGGCCTAGGTCTAATTGCCCGGGCAGTGGAGGAAGGAATAGCTGTCATTAAACCTATGGGGATAATGATCTTCAACATGGGGGGTCGTCCAGGACAAGCTGTTTGTAAGCACTTGTTTGAACGCCGTGGTTTCCATGTTAACAAGCTTTGGCAAACCAAAATTCTCCAGGCAAGTATACCCCTAATTATGGAAAAGAATTTATCCTTCAAACTTCTGCAGTTCTCTTGAAATGTGCATTGTTACAGGCTGCAGATACAGATATATCAGCCTTAGTTGAAATTGAAAAGAACAGTCCACACCGTTTTGAGTTCTTTATGGGGCTTTCTGGAGATCAGCCTATTTGTGCTCGTACAGCCTGGGCCTATGGAAATGCTGGTGGCCGAATCTCTCATGCTTTATCAGTATACAGCTGTCAACTTCGCCAACCAAATCAGGTGTGCACTTCATTTATTATAACAAAGTTGATGTCATTGCAGCTGAAGATAGGAAAACTAAATGGATGCTGAATTAAATAAACTGACAGGTGAAGACAATTTTTGAGTTTCTTGAAAATGGCTTCCACGATATAAGCAGTTCTTTAGACTTATCATTTGAAGATGATGCTGTGGCTGATGAGAAGATTCCCTTCCTAGCTTATCTATCCAGTGTTCTGAAAGGGGGTTCTTTTGGCACATATGAGCCACCAGCTGGAAGCAAACATTTTCGTAGTCTCATTGCTGGGTTTATGAAAACATATCACCGCATTCCACTCAAAGCTGATGTAAGATGATAACCTCTTGTACAAAACATATATCAACTTTTTCTGTGATAGATGTTATTGATTACTCAACTAAATCATGTTAACTAAAAAGTGGTAGGAAGATCTCACAAACCTGCATGATTATCATCATCACAGAAAATAGAAAATAATAAAATGAAATGAAGAATGCCATTGAATTAGACTTATCAGGTGAAATAGATCCCAATGTGAAAATTAGCATGAATTTACATCCTAGAAATGAAGAATGCCATTGCATTATACTTATGGTCAATATTTTCCCTATGGCTTGGAGATTACACAAGTAACAGTGATGTATCCCTTTGTTCTGTCCCCAGGTATAAATTTAATTGATTTGATAAAGTGTGATGCATGAGGTCTTCAAGATATTAGTTATCTTGATACATAGGTTGGTTAGCCTTTCTTCCATGTTGGTTATGAGTTTCTCATCACCATTGTGAATATACTGGCTGCATTTAGTGTCCCTAGTTGTGAATGCTCCAGAAAAATCTGATTACCCCTCTAACCAACTTTTATATGGCTCTTTGATGGATGAGAAAATATGAAATATCTAAATTAATCAAATAATCACAATGTTGATGCACAAAATCCGGCGGATCTTGGACCAACGTAAATTCGACCGTGAATCACACAAACGCACAAGAACACAAAGATGTATCGTGGTTCACCCCAATGCTTGGGCTACGTCCACATTGGTGTTGATTCCATTTCACTATATGAATGTATGGATTACAATAGATCGGCAAAGGAGCTCTCTGTGGATGCAGCCCTTGCCATTTTGCTCTCTGATTGTGAGGTTCTCTGGATGTGAGGCCTTGTTTCTCCCCCCTAGTGAAGGTGAGGAGGATCCCTTTTATATAGTAAGGGCTTCCTCCTCTTTTACATAAATCATGGGTTTAGGGATGAGGCCCAAATACGAGGCCCAATATATGGTACCAACAGGAGTCCCCCAAGTCTTCAGTCAAAAGAGTCTTTTGGCTGGAGACTTCAAATCCAATCCATATGTGAGCCGAAGTGACTAGATGTCGTCCAGAACTGGTACTCAATACAAGGCAATGCTTAACATAAAGCAATACTCGGCTAGAGGTATCACACGTTGCGAGACTGCTCGGCTGGAGGCGATGCTTGTTGCGAGGCTGCTCGGCTAGAGGCTATGCTCGCTGCGAAGCGGCTCGGCTCGTGGTGTTCCTCATTGCAAGTATGTACTTTATGTCAACGTGCACTCAGTATGAGTTGATTCTCGACATGATTCGGGTCCGCTTGTCGGGTTCGCATATTGGGTCTATGTGTCGGGGTCATACGTAGGGTCATCGAGTCAGGGCTATCCGTAGGGTCTTTGAGTTGGGTCCAGGCACATAGGTGTCCAAATAAGCGAGTGTTCGAGCAAGTGGGTGTTCGGTCAGACAAGAGATCACCGTTCGAATTAATTTTTTATCACCATAAGCATGTGGCCCATCAGTCTATAAGTTGGTAGACTTCTTTAATCAGCAACAATGTTGATCAGTGGATCTATAAGTTGGTAGACTTCTTTAATCAGCAACAATGTTGATCAGTGGATCTAGTTGCTCAATAATTCCTGACAATAAATGACAGTATAAGTATGAACGTATAATGAATAAATCAAATTGACAAAGATTGTCAAGGCAAAATATTGTGCCATGTGCCTACTACAAATAAATAATTTACTCAGTTGTGTGGTAAATGATTTGTATCATATATAACACTGTTAAGGGCAATCACATGACACTAGGCAGCATGTTAACAAATATCATAAAATAATAATAATAAAACATTAGATAGGTAATGATATTGAGAAAACATAATGATGTGAAAAGTAAAAGCTCTTTTTTTTTCTTTTGGCAGATGGCAGACACAGAAAAAGTAAAGTTTTTTTCTTTTTTCTTTTGGCAGATGGCAGACAATACCAGAAATAATAATAGAATTATTATAACAAAAAGATCTTATCTCATTGCTTTTCCCGTGACTTTTTTAGAAAATGGGCAGGGAACATGCACTCCCCTTCATGATGAAAGTTTTATCTTTCTCAGAAGTTGGTGGGCATCTTCTGACGGCTTGGCGCTGCAGAGAGCACTGAGCTTTCTGGAAAGCAAGTTTCCAAGTAGTTTCATTGTAGGCATGAACATGTCCACTAAACACTATATCGACGCCATAGGAGTACAGTAGCTCTTCCATTTTCGTCCTCATACATTATGTGTCTCCCAGATTAGCTTTGCGTAGAGCGACAACAACTCACCGTCTCCCGGACTCCCCAATATCGCCCTACAATAGCACTCATCCGCCCCCACGGCATCTTTCTCCACCTCGTGCAAGAATTTCCCGTAGTTCCTCAGCAGCAACGGATCGCCGGGGTTTGACTTCAGCATCTCTTGATAATAAGCTCCGATCTTCCTCTGCTCGTCTTCCTCCACCGTTACAGTATTCCCTCCGCGATCGCCGCCGCCAGGAACCAGCTCCTCCGTCGAAATTCCACTTCCCGCTAATTTTCCGTCGTAACTCGCCGGCAGAGCTCGAAATCCGTCGGGCGCCGACCGGAGAATGTCGCTCTCCAACAGAGCTCTCCGTATCGTCTTATCTCAGCGGCGATTGACGTCGAAATGCAGGGAGATCATAGGCAATCCGACGGTGCTCCTCTCGCAGGAGAAAACGCTCAAGAGCGAGTCGTTCCGGGCTAGGGACACTCTGGGCGAGCCGAAAACGGCCGGTGGCTGGAGCGCAATCGAACCGGTTCGGATCATGACTGCTAATTGAAGCTTTTGCCTACTTCACAGTGTCTGAGCAAAGTGTGAGACTCTGTAGTTTTGCTCTTTGCTTTTTGTCTCAGTACTATTAACCTATGAGAGAGAAATCTATGAGAGAGAGAGAGGTGGTTGGAGGTCTGCGAAGGTTTTCTAGAAAAGCCCAAAGTGAGGTTTTTGGGTTTCTGCAGATTCACGGCGGTGAGATGAAAAAATGAAAGAGAACCGACAGCTTTTCGTGTCGTTTCCCACAGACGGCGCCAAATGTTGATGCACAAAATCCGGAGGATCTTGGACCAACGTAAATCCGACCGTGAATCACACAAAGGCACAAGAACACAAAGATGTATCGTGTCGTTTCCCTCTGATCCCATTGTATCAGCGATCAGAAGATGTCGAGCCCAAGTCTGAAAGCAGGAAGCCGGCCACCGTGGGTGGGGTTGGGAGCAGCGTTTTGGATCCAAATTGCTTCCGGAAACTCCTATAACTTCCCGCTCTATTCCCCGCTGCTGAAATCGGTGCTGGGTTTGAGTCAGCAGCAACTCACCATTCTCGGAGTGGCCAGTGACATTGAAGAGAGTTTGGGTTTCCTACCTGGGATCGCCTGCAACAAGTTTCCTCTGTGAGCAGGCCAAACAACCCCACCCGCTGCCTCAATCTCAGCATCTCTGCTCTCCGCTCCGATCTAGCCGCCATTGATGTTGTCGAGCTTGCCGTCCTCGGTATTCGAAAATGAAAAGCATCAAAGTGTACCAGAAGATGCCCACCAACTTCTGAAAAATGATGAAACTTTCATCATGAAGGGGAGTGCATGTTTCCCCCATGCCCATTTTCTGAAAAAGCCACGGGAAAAGCAATGAGATAAGATCATTTTCTTATAATAATTCTATTATTATTTCTGGTATCGTCTGCCATCTGCCAAAGGAAAAAAGAAAAGAGCTTTACTTTTTCTTTGTCTGCCATCTGCCAAAAGAAAAAAAAGAGCTTTACTTTTCACATCATTATGTTTTCTCAATATCATTACCTATCTAATGTTTTATTATTATTATTTTATGATATTTGTTAACATGCTGCCTAGTGTCATGTGATTGCCATTAACAGTGTCATATATGATACAAATCATTTACCACACAACTGAGTAAATTATTTATTTGTAGTAGACACATGGCACAATATTTTTCCTTGACAAACTTTGTCAATTTGATTTATTCATTATACGTTCATACTTATACTGTCATTTATTGTCAAGAATTATTAAGCAACTAGATCCACTGATCAATATTGTTGCTGATTAAAGAAGTCTACCAACTTATAGACTGATGGGCCACATGCTTATGGCGATAAAAATTTAATCCGAACGGTGATCTCTTGTCTGTCCGGACACCCACTTGCTCGGACACTCGCTTATTTGGACACCTACGTGCCTGGACCCAACTCAAAGACCCTACGGATAGCCCCGACTCAATGACCCTACGTATGGCCCCGACACATCGACCCAATATGCGAACCCGACAAGCGGACCCGAATCATGTCGAGAATCGACTCATACTGAGTGCACGTTGACATAAAGTACATACTTGCAATGAGGAACACCACGAGCAGCCTCGCAACGAGCATCGCCTCCAACCGAGCAACCGCCTCGCCGCGAGCAAAGCCTCCAGCCGAGCAGCCTCGCAACGAGCATCGCCTCCAGCTGAGCAGTCTCGCAACGTGTGATACCTCTAGCCGAGTATTGCTTTATGTTGAGCATTGCCTTGTATTGAGTACTAGTTATGGACGACATCTAGTCACTTCGGCCCGTACATGGATTGGATTTGAAGTCTCCAGCCAAAAGACTCTCTTGACTGAATACTTGGGGGACTCCTGTTGGTACCATATATTGGGCCTCATCCCTAAACCCATGATTTATGTAAGAGAGGAGGGAACCCTTACTCTATAAAAGGGATCCTCCTCACCTTCACTAAGGGGAGAAACAAGGCCTCACATCCAGAGAGCCTCACAACAATATAGAGGGCAATACCCTCTCAGCCAAACAGAGAGCAAAATGGCAAGGGCTGCATCCACAGAGAGCTCCCTTGCCGATCTATTGTAATCCATACATTCATACAGTGAAATGGAATCAACACCAGTGTGGACGTAGCCCTAGCATTGAGGTGAACCACGATACATCTTTGTGTTCTTATGCGTTTGTGTGATTCACGGTCGGATTTACGTTGGTCCAAGATCCGCCGGATTTTGTGCATCAACACACAAGATTGGTCATAATAATTAGATAGTTTAGATATTAGATGGCCTGGTGATTTTCCTTTTCAGTTTAATTATATAAGTTCAATGATATTATGACACATATACACAGATTATCTGTGATTTGTTTTTAAAACTGTATAGTGATCCTCTCCTTGCTTTCAAAGTGATGTAGCCAAGAGTTATCTAGAAACATACTTTTTACTTCTTTTAAAGTAGTTTTGTAGCAAAATAAAAGAAATAAATTATACCAAAATCAAGGAAATCTAAGTATTTTTCATTCTTAAGTGTAATCTGCAGAAGTTCATGTTTGTGCCTTTCCTGTTGTGTAGTATAAGGTGCATTCTGACTTGTTTTCTCTCTTTTCTTGTACAAGAATGTGGTTGTCTTTCCTTCAAGGGCTGTGGCGATAGAAAATGCTCTTCGACTGTTCTCGCCTCGTCTTGCAATTGTTGATGAACATCTTACCCGACACCTTCCAAGGGAGTGGTTAACATCGTTAGCAATTGAGGTGTGGTATTTTGATAGTTGTGGTGCTTCTATTTTAATTTGTTCTCTATTACTTTTGTGTTTAAGTGTAATATTAACCCAAAAGTCTGCCCTTGTAACCTTATCATACAAATTTATAAGTATTTATTAGACACCAAAAGTGACAAGCTGGGAAAACAATGATGATTGCAGTTTAGTGGAATAACTAAAATTTTATTGGATCAACAGTGGGAAGTTGTAGATGCGACTGATATGGTATTCCGAGAGTTTCAGAACATTATGAGCTTTGAGGCTAAAAACTATTGAGAGGATATAGAAACATGAAGTATAGAAGGACCAAAATCTATAATTTTAGTTTCCAATAAAAGTTTAAAGTAGTCTTGCGTTAATGGGAAATGAGTTCCACAGTTCCATTTATTATCTTTATGCACTTGGGGCATTCTTCATAACTACGTTTATTTCTGAATCTTAGTGTGCTGGAACTGATAATCCTTCAGAGGATGTACTTACAGTTATTGAAGCGCCTCGCCAGTCTGACTTAATGATAGAGCTAATAAGGAAGCTGAAGCCACAGGTGGTGGTTACGGGGATTGCTGATTATGAAGCTGTTACTAGTTCAGCTTTTGTGCACCTTTTAGATGTCACAAGAGAAATTGGATCTCGTTTGTTCTTGGACATATCTGATCACTTTGAGCTATCCAGCCTTCCAGGTTCCAATGGAGTCCTCAAATATATTGGAGGAACTGTGCTGCCATCCCATGCAGCAATTATATGTGGCTTGGTGAAAAATAAGGTATTGTTCTTTCAGTTTGAATTCAGAACTCCCCAACTTAACCTGGCTATCTCAGGCTTTCTATTTATCTAATTGAATACAAAGCTGTAATGTTGAGATGTCATCTTATCAATTTATCCTTAGCTTTTTTACCATGCAAAATCTTCGCATGAAGAGTAGCCAAAATTTTTTTCCAGGTTTATTCGGATCTAGAAGTAGCTTTTGTAATTTCTGAAGAGGAGGCCATCTTCAAGGCCTTGTCGAAGACCGTTGAACTACTAGAAGGGAATACTGCACCAATTAGCCAATGTTATTATGGTTGTCTTTTTCATGAACTTTTAGCTTTTCAGCTTGCTGACAGACATCCTCCTGCACAGGTAATTCAGTCGCTTTTCCTTAAAAAAGTATATTTCACTTGAGATATTTGCAGCCAAGAAAGTAATAAATATACCATTTATTTATTTTTTATGTTTAAAGTCTTCCATTTTTTTTTTTTTTTTTTGATAACTTTCTCAAAGGCATTGTAAGTTGTTATTCTGATTGGATTCGAAAATGCAATTTTTTCTTCTGCCTTTTGTTTTATGTCTATCATCTGTTATCTGCTGAAGATAGTCTGTTTTCTGTTTATGATATTAGTAAGGGAATAAGGGAATGTTTATTGTTGTTTAGCACAGTAAATGTTTGTTTGTCCTATCTAAATTCTTTGGCCCGGTAAATCTCTCTCTGAAGTGTAAAAGTGACCTTTATATAATATTTAATTTCTGACAAAAAACCTGAATATTATGTGTACCTAGTGTCATAATTTGGGAACATAGTAGTTAAGACAATTCTGTGGTGTACCTGATATTTAGGATGTTGAGATTTATCACTTTACTCTTTTTCCTCCTTTAGGATGTTGAGATCTGCCACTAATTTATTTGATGTCAATTATACTTTCTAACACGAAAAAAATTGTGTTGTGGTTTACTACCTGTTCTTGCTGTGAGAAATTTATTGAAGTCTTCAGTAAAACCACATTTTCTCTTTTCATGAAGACAAGTTTGCTTATCCAGTTGATTTTCATATATGTTCTTCAGAGGGAATCTGCATTGCCTAAATCAGCAGAGATGATCGGGTTTGCTAGTTCAGCAGTCTCAGTTCTCAATGATGCAGAGCTGTCAATTAGCGAGGCAGAGAACTGTTCCCTCATTCACATGGATGTCGATCAAAGCTTCTTGCGTGTACCCTCACCTGTCAAGGCTGCTATTTTCGAAAGTTTTGCTAGACAGAATATAGCTGAGTCAGAAATAGATATCACCACTAGCATCAAGCAATTCATCAAGAGTACTTATGGTTACCCAGTTGACAGCAGCAGTGAATTTATATATGCTGACAGCTCACTTGCTCTGTTTAACAAGCTTGTTCTTTGCTGCATTAAAGAAGGGGGTACATTGTGTTTTCCTGCTGGTGCAAATGGGAACTATGTTTCTGCTGCCAAATTTTTGAAAGCAAATATTGTAACTATACCAACTAAGCCCGCAGATGGCTTTAAACTGACAGACAAAGTGCTTCCTGGGGTACTAGAGACTGTGAGTAAGCCATGGGTATACATTTCTGGACCAACAATTAACCCAACTGGTTTGATATACAGCAACAAAGAGATTGAAATTTTGCTCTCTGCGTGTGCTAAAGTTGGGGCTAGAGTTGTGATAGATACTTCCTTCTCAGGCTTGGAATATGACTTTGAGGGTTGGGGTGGCTGGAATCTGGTGGACAGTTTGTCAAAGCTAAATACTAGTAACCCATCTTTTTGTGTCTCTCTGCTTGGGGGATTATCTTTGAAGATGTTGAGTGGAGCGCTCAAATTCGGGTTCCTTGTATTAAACCAGTCTGTTTTGGTGGATACATTTTATAGCTTTCCAGGATTGAGCAAGCCTCATAACACTGTTAAATATGCTGTTAAGAAGCTGCTGAGTCTTAGAGAGCAGAAACCGGGAGACCTGTGGGATGCTATTGCAGAACATATAAAAACTTTGAAGAGTCGATCCAAGTGCCTGAAAGAGGTGAACTCCCTCCTCTCTCTCTCTCTCTCTCTCTCTCTCTCTCTCTCTCTCACACACACACACACACACACATATTTGTATGTGAGTTTATATGCATTATACAATAATGTTTTAGCTTGCACTTTCTTGTTTTAACTTGCCATGTCATCCTAATTTTGTTTGTAATAGACACTGGAGAAGTGCGGGTGGGATGTAGTTGAACCGTGTGGTGGTGTTTCCATGGTGGCCAAGCCCTCGTCCTACTTGAACAAGAGTGTTAAGGTTGATGACTCGAATATCCGGGAAGTCATTCACAAGGTTACTGGCTTATGCATCAACAGTGGAGCCTGGTCTGGAATTCCTGGCTACTGTCGGTTCACCATTGCACTCGAAGAAAGTGAATTCGAGCGCGCTTTGGATTGCATTGCTAAATTTAAGGATGCAACCAAGAACTGAAGTCTATAATGTCTCGCAGATTCTTATTCTGATTCTGATTTTTGCTTTTAATTGCTGGAGGTTGGAGCTGTTGTGGGACAAGCGGATGCCGATGCCGATGCCGATCCCAGTATAAGTTTTATTGTAACACTACGGAAGTCAGGCTTGTATAATGAGTATTTGCCCTTTTCCATACACAATGAATGCACCAAAGTTTGAGGGAGCTCAAATGTTTTTACAATTTCGTATTTTCTTGAATACACATCTTCCAATTCCATTCCTAATTTCCCATGATCTCGATCCTATTCATATTTGAAACAATCTCAATCAATACCATATTTTAATTTTGTGTATTTTTCTTATAGCACTTTGTGTGTGTTTTTAGTGGCACTTTGTGTATGACGACACCTTCATATCAACTTTGTCGACTTGATGGTTTGAGGCGTTTATATATATATATAAATATATATATAGTATTATTCATGAAATATCTCTCTCATTCCCTTTCAAAAAAAATAAAGAGCTAATCTCGCTGAGTAATTTATTCTATGAAAAAAAATTGAAGGTTAAGTAAGGTACAGCATGAAAAACTTAAATTGCAGGCATTTTTAAGATGTTAGGGTAAGAAATTCGGGGTGACTAAAAAGACGTGATTTACATGAAACAAGATGCATAAAATTATGACACGATTGTTTTGAATAAATCTCATCTCATTCGTAGTTAAGTCCTAGCATAAGAATACTTGGTATTAATTTAAGCAACTGTACCTTGAGTTGTTTCTTTTACCATCTGGAACATTCGATAAACCTCGTCTTTTTTTGGTCCGTGATGTAATCTTCGATCCCAATCTCATTACTTTGCTAGATTGTTCTATATTTTTCCACAAAACACAAGAAATATCTAGAAAGATAAAACCATCATCATCTCCCTCCCTCCCTCCCCATGTCTGCATTCGCCCTATAAATAAACTCCCAACCCTCGCCCTTTCCACTTTCTCCCATCAGCGTTACAAAGTTCCAACCCACTCCTCTCAGTCTCGCAGATTTTCCAAAGTCACACCAAGCATCTCAGTTATTTGGCCAGTTAATAAATTTCCTGCTTCCTCACCGACCGATCACCATTCAGTGCATGTGAAGAATAACGTGATGATGGTGGTGCAGTCAGTACTACTTGTGATGATGATGTTAGGCCTCATGGCCCCCTCCCAAACCAATGCCTTGATTCCGTACAACCCAATATCCCCCTCCTCCCTCTTGGACCACATGATGATCGATGACCCCTTCAGAACTCTCGAACAGACTCCCTTCACCGTCCCAAACCCTACTAAAGTCGTTCAAGAGGCGCTCGCTCTGGCACGTGCTGACTGGAAAGAGACGGCGACTGCACACGTGATCTTATTGGACGTCCCGGGGCTGAAGAAGGAGGATGTCAAGATAGAGGTGGAGGAGAACAGGGTGTTGAGGATCAGCGGAGAGAGGAAGGCCGACGACCGGGAAGGTGAACTGCAGGGCGACAACGACAAGTGGCACCGCGCTGAGAGGACAAACGGCAAGTTCTGGAGGCAGTTCAGACTGCCTGGGAACGCCGACTTGGATCAGATAAAGGCTCACCTGGAGGACGGGGTGCTGAAGATTACGGTGCCAAAGTTAGCGGCGGAGAAGAAGAGGCAGCCCAAGCTCATCAACATCGCCTCTTCTTCCTCGTCTGCCGATCATGGGGCGGATGTCGAACCTACAAAGGTCGCATGAAATTCAAGAAAGCAACTGAGTTCATAATGTACGTTAAAGATAATTAAGTGCGCTCACTGCTATAATCAATAGGGCTATATGATGTGTCCTGTTGTAATGTTGACATGGGGATTGATTGAATCAAAATAAGTATTTGTAATATGCATGCATCATTGAACTTGATTTTATTATATTACGTTTTGGCATGATATGAATTAGTATAAGAAGTAGTAGCTATCTTCTGCGTGAGAATAATGCCTTCATTTTTGGCCTTTACCACTACCAGTGTAACTAAAGAAGTAATATATTATATAGGAGGATTTCAAACAAATACAGAGGTGCCACTTGAGTACAATGCTCTAGTGATTAAAAAAATGATTTGGAGTGAATTTGCTCAAACAAACAACTACTAAACCCCTGAATGGCTACACATGCCACCTATGCTAATTTGTCACAAAACGTTAGACTGAGCTAGTAAGTTTTTGGAACAACATTGATGAGAAACTTGTTGAAGAGATTGCACTATCTAACCCTTTGTTAGGTTGGTTTTATATGAACATTTATGCTTCTTTTTCTAATATTTAGTCATGATTTTGTCTTAAACTGTTGGGTTTAAACATTATATGTTCTGTGCAAGTTTTATAAAAAATTATAATTTGTGAAACAGAACATGGAATTTGAGGTTTATATGGAGAAAACCTAATGATTTCCATGATGTGCTTGTGAGGGATCAATCCAAATATTTGATGCGGTGATTAATGGGTTTTGGCGGTACAAAATGAGACAGGCTTGCGCACATATCAGACAGAAAGGAGAGAGAGAAAATATTGTACCAGTAACCAAGAACTAAGGAGGAAGAACTGAATATTATAGATTTGCCGTGAAAGTGAGCCAAGTTGGAATTTAGCTGTATTCTTTTTATGTTTTTAAGCTCAATTCTGTTGTTCTTTAAAGTTATCGTGAACTAAATTTTTTTTTTGTTAGGGTTAAGATTTAGCTTAGTATTAATTTCGTATTATTATTTCATGTTGAGTGTTTGTTACCGTTCATAATGCTTTGAATGAACATTTAATTGATTTGATGATTGAGACTAGAAAGAGATATTTGGTGTATGCGTTTTGTAACGAATGTGATGTCTTGAATGAATGTCAAGAATGGATTGACATGATTCATGCAGTTTATTTTGAGGGTTTTCATAGTCGTAATGGATTATTTATTTTCTAAATTTGTTGTGTGAAAAAGAATAAGTTGTTAGTTAAAAATACTTTTCGTTGAGCCTTGAAAACGGATATCAAATATTTTAAGAAAAGTCAATTGTCCACATGAATAGTAAATTAGTAATTAGGATTAATATGCTATCGACTTGGGGTGGGATCGGTTAGATGACCTAGTATTTTATTTAACCTGTTTAGTTTTCTATCAAATATCATCTTTACTTGTGTTTAATTTCTTGCATATTTAAATTTTGTCAACATAAATCTAGTTTAGTTACTTTTACTTTTAATTTGATCAAAATAGTATTCTTTAGACTAATATGATTCGTGTCGGAATGACACTGTAGTTATCATTATAAAATTTGAATGATATTGTACACTTGTCATTATGACAACACACCTCTGTTTGAGTTATGTTCGAAAAGCCAATTTATGTAATATTGGATATTATGTAACAATTCCAAATTAATTAACTAATAAAATGGCAAGTTTTATTCTTCATGAGTTTGGCTATATATCATAATGATAATATACTATGAACGAGTCCATAGGATTGAAGGTATAAAAACAATGTCCTAATTGAGGTTAGGACAAGAAGATTTGTATTCAATAGTCACTTAATCCTTAAATAAAGTTCATAGCCTTTGGAAGGTTAATTGAAAATTGACTATCCGAAAAGGTCGGTATATATCCTTATGCGTATTTGTTGTGTCATCCTCATACTTAATGAAAATTGCACTAACATGTGTTCTAATTAAGAAGATACATAAAGAGTCATCTTAAATATCTCATTGATAACTATTACCAAGTGGAGTGGAGGTAAGTGAGACCTAACAAAATTATAACTTAGGATAGGGCTATTCATACACATTTTTACTTCACATCCTTGTTGATTTTTTGTCTTTATCTTCTTTAATTCATTCGATACGATGGGCAAAAGTGTGCGAATAACTATGTCATAACATATTGCAATTTGATTGTTAATTACAATTAACCCAAGTTAAGACAATTTTTTACATTTGGCCCAGGTTTGCAGTTGGCACAGGTTAGGGCATAAAAGTAAAAATTCATCGCTCGCACGAGAAAATGAGAAAGAAAAAAGCCCCCCATTTGTTTTCAGGCTCACTGCAAGAAAGAAAGAAAGAATTCTAATTCCAATACCAATTCGAATAGAGATCACATATGGACGAAGAAACCCTAAAACCCCTTACTTCTGAAGAAGGCAACAATGGCGACCTACCCATGCCAGACCTCCCTGACCAAGACCTTAACTCCTCCGATTCCGACTCCGCCTCCGACTCCGACTCTGGCTCTGAAGACGGCGACGACCAAGCCCACCAAAACCTCCAACTCCAAACCCTTGAAGCCGAGCTGTCTGCCAATCCTGGTAACTACGATACTCATGTCCAAGTAAGTATTCACCTTTGCCAATATTCTCGCTCCTTTATTAATTTTTTTCTAATGGGTTATGCATTGTTGTTCGAATACCGTCCGTCTGGTTGCCGAGGAAAATCTAAATTTGAATTCTTATTGTGACTACAGTACATCAAGATTCTGAGGCAAATGGCTGACATTGAAAAGCTGAGGCAAGCAAGGGAAGCTATGAATCAGCTGTTTCCGTTAACCCCTTCTATGTGGCAGGATTGGGCTAAGGACGAAGCTTCTCTTTCCACTGGGTACTCTCGTTTCGTTACCAACGCTCTTCTGTTTGCCTCAATTTTTTTTTCATATTTAAACACAACACAGACACAATGGACACATAAAGGAAAACGTAGTTCCTCTTTTCGGTGGCCTAATTTTTTGTATATTATTTAAGAACAATCTGTTTTGTCCAATTTGCAGGTCTGATGCTTTTTGGGCTATTGAAAAGCTTTACGAGCGAGGAGTCTTTGAATATCTGGTTGGTTATGCTTCTTTATTCTAGAAAACGTGCAATTTAAAAATTGTTATTTCTTGATATGCCATGCCGTATTTATGTTAATTATGGACGCTTATGGCAAAAATTGAAAATGAGAAGCAAAATAAACAAACTTAACTATGATTTTGAATTGGATGGCATCCAAACTTTCAGTTATAAAAGCAGAATGCCTTATCGACAATTTTTCTGTTTCATATGCACATAACTTGTCCTAACTTTTGTGCAAGAGGGTTTTCATTCTCTAAATGGATGTGCTCCGGTCAAAGTGATCTAAGTTTTATACCCCTTCTCTATACTTGGATGAACTTATGTTGTTTATGTTCTGGTTGTGCAAGAACATAGTTAACTTTAAACTTGTAATGAAACATCACATTTTTGTTCTAGAATTGTTCATTGGGTTACTTTAGTCTAGAGATTGTTCATTGAGTGAGCTAGCACCAGTATCTAGTCTCGTTAAGATTTGATGTAAGTTTAAAGCTTTACCCAACATATCGATTCTTGATCACTGTACATGTTTTGTTGTTGTTAATGATCAAAGAATTGCGGGGAATATTGACTGTTAACTTGGTGACCTTCAATTGCAGTCCATCTCTCTTTGGCGTGACTACTTAGATTTTGTTAAAGAAAATGATCCTTCAGTAAGAGAATGTTCACCAGCTGGTATTTCGAAGGCCAGAGATCTATTTGAACGTGCTCTTACTGCAGCTGGTTTGCATGTTTCTGAAGGCAATAAACTATGGGAAGCCTATCGGTCATTTGAGCAAGCTATATTTCATACTATCGACGAGAAAGACAATCAGGTTTGTAGTGGTATATTGATGGATCTCTTGGCCGTCTTTTCTTGTAGTACATCTTCATTTTCTATACAAGTTTATTTTTCCTGTTATAATAATAAAAGAGAATGAGACTGACAATCAAATGTTGAACTCCATCTGTGACTTTTCTCTCATTGGCCAACATTTCAGTCTAATCTTTTTCTTCGTTATTCCAATTCTTATAGCTCAATTCAGATTTACATGTTCATAGTAGTACTACGAATAAACTAATGGTATTTAAAAGGTAAGCCATACAACTGTAAATATGCAGATTAGTATCTAATTTTGGTTATGGTTTCAGCCATCTCTTCTTCAAAACCTGTAAGAGAAATAACTAAATGCCTGTAAGAGTTCTAAATTACATTTTGATTTGAATGCCCAACGACTTACTTAGTTATTCATGATATTATAATTATTGTTTTTGGGATAATTATATGCTGCCTTTAGATAGTTAAACTATTTTTGAGATCTATATTCAAGAAATTCTTCTTACACCGCAGGCAAGAGAAAAGCAAATTCAGCGTGTCCGCTCTTTATTCCACCGTCAGTTGTCAGTCCCCCATGTTAATATGAGGTCAACACTTTTGGATTACAAGGCATGGGAGGTGGAACGAGGAAACATTCTTGATGCTGGCTCCAGTGACCTGGATGGAATTTCATTCCAGGTTGCCTCAGCGTACAAAAAGGCACTGGAAATGTATGATGCTCGCATTCATCTTGAAGAACAGATTTGTCTGCAGGATATGTCAGACTCGGAAAGACTTCAAAATTTCATGGTATGTATAATTTGGAACTAGTACTTATTAGAACCGTAGAAAAATTAAGTTAGAAATGACAGTTGTATTTTCCTTTTATTCACTGGTTTGCCTTTACATATCCTCGCACCATTGTCTTTTTTGAACTTACAGTTTGTCTTTTCTGCCTCCTTTCTACTTTCATTTTTATGGTTTGTCATTATGATCCTCTGGTTAGTTTATTTACTTCATGTGTAAATCTTCAGTTTCTGGTCTTTTCTGCCTCCTTTCTACTTTCATTTGTATGGTTTGTCATTATGATCCTCCAGTTAGTTTATTTACTTCATGTGTAAATCTTCAGTTTCTGGAAAGAATAAATTATTCTTTTCTGCAGAACTACTTGAGATTTGAACAGTCTTCTGGAGATCCAGCCCGGGTCCAGATGTTGTATGAACGTGTTATTACGGCCTTTCCTATATCCAGTTATCTCTGGCTTGATTATACTCGTTATTTGGACAAAACATTGAAGGTTTTTATCCCTTGGCATCTCTTATTACGTATTTTCTGTTCCAATGGCAACCCTGTGCTGTTAAAGTAATTTTTTTTAACCTTTTCAGGTTGGCAATGTTATAACCAACGTTTATTCCAGGGCTGTAATGAATTGCCCCTGTGTTGGAGAGCTTTGGGTCCGATATATGCTTTCCTTGGAGCGTGGTCATGCTTCTGAGAAAGAGATTGCCTCTGTATGTTTTAAATTTCAATTTTGTTTGGCTGGAGCATTTTTTATTGATCTCTGTTTGCTTCTAATTTCTTTGATTGATTACTTGTTGGAATACTTGCTTTTGACTTGGTTATTAAGCTACATCAGACAGAAATACATCTCTGTTTGCCTAGTAGTTTTAAAGAATATGTTGTAAGAGAAAGAAAGAACTAGCCTTGAACGGTTACTTGGAGTATGCCAACGCTGTCGTATTATATTAGTTGGTTTACTGACTGGACCATATTAAATTCTAAATATGTGACTTGTGTCCTGAATCAAGTCTATCTTAACTATTTTTTCTCCGTTCATTTGGGCTTCATGGTGTTCTCTATCCATTTCCCCCCTTCTTCTGAGATTCTAGGAAGTACTATTTCAATGAGAAAATATGAATCTTGGCAACGTTTGTTTGATGGTATTGTCCACAAAGTTTTAATATGGTATTCCTGACGTTGCTGTTATGTAATTGCCTTTTCTTTTCAAAATTTCCCTTAATATGATATATGTAAGAAAAGGAGGGCAAGGGTTTTGGTTTACAGTGAGGGATGAATGGGCACTATTCGGCTTTGAATTTAAAGAAATGCCAAAATTTTTACTCTTGACATGTTTCATGTGTTAAGGAACTAGTACATCAAACTGTAGAGCCAATAGGTAACTTACTATTGGGCTTTGCTTCTCATTAGACTTAGTCTCCAGTCTCAGCCAGAATATTCTCCAGTGAAGACTCAATTTTCAATACAACTCCAGTGGATGCCTTCACCAAACCAAAAATGAATAAACGTAAAATGAACCAATAGAAATACAATTCCATTATGATTTCTTGAAAAATGTGTAGAGTACCTTTTAAATTGTTGCTCATTCTCAGGTCTTTGTGAAGTCTCTGCTATGCACTTTAACCCTTGATGAGGTACAGATGTTCTTATAATTGATTTGTCTTTCTGTCTTTGTATCTAAATATGTGACAATATTTTTTAATATCTTTGTTCATTGAGCTTCTTTTCTTTAGTACCTAGATTTGTACCTCACCCGTGTAGATGGCTTAAGAAGAAGAATATCATGCGCTGTTGAAGGAGAGCATGGCTTGGAGTATTCATTAATCAGGGAAACCTTTCAGGTTTGTTATTATTTTTCACTTATATAAAAACGTAATTCATTTTTGCGGCGAAGTTACAATGAAAACTAGTTGGGATTAAACTTACCACAATTACTAAATTGCAATTAGATTGTATGTGTCTCTAGGTCTTCTGAATTAAGTGAGGTTTGGTCAGGGGTGGGTGGGGTGGGATTACAGGTGTTATGTTGTTGTTTGCATATTCAAAAGATGAAAAAGAAAATGTCTTCTCAAAAAAAAAAAAAAAAAAAAAAAAAAAAATATATATATATATATATATATATTTGTACAAATACATGTATATCCATGTTTGGATCAATTGAAGTCCTAAATTACCAGTATGTTCTTCATAAGAAAAAGAAAAAGGAAAATCTGTTTTTTCTCTATGTTTAAGGGTTAGCAATCACATTGGTTGTGTCCAGGCAAAATAACCCATATGCTGTTAAGGATTATGCTTTTTGCAGCCTTTTTCCACTTAGTAGAAAGAGATAATGTATTGTTTGTACACATGAAATTTCTGACAATTTATACCTTCAGAATGCATCAGATTACTTGTCAGCATACCTGAAGAACACGGATGACTTGCTACGTTTGCATGCTTATTGGGCCCGTTTAGAGCTAAATCTACATAAGGACCAACTGGCAGCTCGTGGAGTTTGGGAGACTTTACTTAAGCTCTGGTATGGGCATTTTGGAATTTGTGAATTTGGATTGTTATATTGGAATGCCTTTTTTTTTTTTTTCTCCCCGTTTTCATTTGTATGATGTTTAATTTTTTTTTTTTTTATCTTCTGTTAGTGGTTCAATGCTGGAAGCCTGGCAAGGTTATATAGCAATGGAAACTGAATTGGGTCATGTTAATGAAGCTCGGGCCCTGTATAGGAGATGTTACAGTAAAAGATTTCCTGGAACTGGTTCAGAGGTAAGATCTACTTTCCTTGTCTATATTCTTGAATGAAACTTGTTTTTGACCACTTGGCCTTTCTCTCAAATTTTGCACAACTTTTTTTACTCATTCAGGAGTTTGTGTTTACTTTTGCCTAGTTTTTGGGTTCTGATTTGTGTGATACGCTATGTCCGTATTTCATATTTCATATTCCTGTTCAAACACTGAGCACATAATCGAGTAAATATCTTGTTTGTTCATAGCAGGCAGTGAGGTTAGATTAGATGAGCAAAGTACAATTCTCTTGGTCACCTGGTGACCAAGGATTCATGGTCACCCTTAGATTTGATATTAAGCACATCCATTTAAAATCTCAACCCCTGATATCAAATTCAATGGTGGGTGACCACTGACCATGCATTTCTTGGTTACTAGTTGACCAAGAGAACATTTCTATAGATGAGTATTTGGTTACAGATTTCTTCAGCCTATTGATTATCAAATTGTCAACATTCTCCCCTCGTTCCTAGCCCCAATGTGGGGTATAATTTAGCAGAAGCCTCTTGGGGTTTTAAAACCCAGGTGAATCTGGATGTTATGGCTTCGATTTAGATGTGATCAGCATTTATGTTCTGAAGAAGGGTAAAACAGCAAGAATTAATTGACAAAGTTGAAAGTTACTATTAGAAATAAAAAAATTTAAAACTTAGTTGTAAAAATTATTTGAAGTGAAGCTTTCTTCAGTAATTTGGTGTATTATCTAGCTTTCTTTTCAACAAATTATAAACCATATCACTGCAAGAAGCTTGCCTTTTTTCCTAAAAGGCCTCGTGTCTTGAATTTTGATAGTAGCGGTTTTCATTCTGTGTTCATACTTCATACTGACTCGTGTAGTGTACATGTAGTTTCTTGCAAAAACTTGGTTTGTTGCTTATTGATCATGTCAATTTGGGTGTTTGTGCGTATGTTTGTTTTTATTTTTATTATATAGTAACTTATACGCTTGTATATAATACATTTGGGATTAGATGGTGCCTTCATTTCCTAAAATACAGAATAATTCAGGACATCTGCCACTCGTGGTTACGTTTTGAAAGGGAGTTTGGTTCGTTGGATGATTTTGACCATGCAGTACAGAAGGTACATTTTCCCTCTTTTGCACTTACCAATTGAATGTTGTATGAAATTTGAAATCGTTAGAATATGTGAATGTGTGAAGGTAATTTCCATCTTTCTACTTCACGTTCCTTCATTTCTGGATTGCAGAAAAATTAATGGTTAACATAAAAAGTTTGTCGCCATGCTGAGGGTTGTACTTCATAAGATTTGTCTAATGTCTTCAGCTTAGGTAATGTGAATAAAGATTCACCTAATGATTAATAAATTACTCAACATATGAAAATGATAAATGGATCCGAAATCATTTAGAATATGTGAATGTGAAGGTAATTATTCTACCTTTATTTCTAGATACATTGCAGTTTACAGTAATATAAAGTCAGTTTGTCAAAAGAAAACTGTAATATGAGAGCCACCAATGGTTGTGCTTATAAGGTTGGTGCGATGTCAGTGTAGGTACCGTAATGAAGTTTTATCACTTAATGAATAACAAACTACTCATCATTTTAAAATCTGAAAACTACACTAGCACTAGTTCTACCATATCTTACATAGACCCGGGGGAGGCAGTTTTTAGTGTTAAAAGTTATCCAAATTTGCGCAGTTTAAGTACGGATATGCTTTGCCTTGATCATCTCAGCTCAAGTCATTGTTCTTTTGTCAATCTATATTTTAAAGAAGTGCTCATCACTCCAACAGATTGAAGGTCTGTTGTTGACTTCTGCTCCCTTATTTAGGTCACTCCTCGTCTGGAAGAGCTAGAATTATTCAGGTCACAACAAGAATCCAAATTGACAGAAGAGTCTCCTTTGAAGAAGAATGCTCGTGATAAGAGAAAGCAAGTTTCTGACATACCTAATGAACAGCATCCAGCAAAGAGGCAAAAAGATGCAGCCCAAAAGCCAAAGAAAGCACATGGGAAGGATTCTGAGGTGGTGAACTCAGTTGAACAAACTAAAGTGGAAAAGATCAAGGCCACGGGTGACCAACCAGATAGAGAAAATGAGCAACAGATGAAAGAGCGTGTTCCAGAGAAAAGAAAAGTATATGCTGACCAGTGTACTATTTTTGTTTCAAATATTAACCTTAAGGCAAGTACACAACCCCTAAATCCCTTCTCATTCTCTTCTTTAATGCACAGGCATGATCTTAGAAACTGTTCGTGTTTTGCAGGCAAATGATGAACATCTGCGTCAATTCTTCAGTGATGTTGGGGGAGTGGTTGCTGTAAGAATACTACATGACAAGTTCACTGGAAAGTCAAGGGTCTCTCTCTCTCTCTCTCTCTCTCTCTCTCTCTCTCTCTCTCTCTCTCAGTTTCTTAGTGTGTCTCTATGTTGTGTGCAAACCTAGTTTGATCTAGAATAAAAAATCAAATTACATCTTTTGTTCTACAGTTGTGGTGTTGATCTAATCTGAATGTGGCAACTCAGACTGTAAGAGTGCATGGAACTATTTAATCATTCTCTCAGATCAAAACATGTTCTGGCCCTAACAATCCTACTACTCTACCTGCACATTGTTAAACTCTAAATTTTCGAATTGAAAATTGTTATATGAGAAGAGCATTGAACTTCCTCATCTTTTTCATAGTGGACATGTGCAGTGAGTAAAATATCACCGTAGGTTAGTTGATGAGGGCAAGCTGTTGTTAGGTTTTTCCAGCCCATGATAAGTTGTCCTAAGTCTATAAGGAATTATAGTCTTAGAGGATTAAATTGTTTTCCCATTTGGAGTTGTTTACCCAATTGGAGTTAGTTTCTCAATTGGAGTAGGATTTATAACTAGATTCCAATTAGGATTAATAATCCTTATTGAAGAAGACCTTTATTATGTCTATATAAAGGGGCTATTGTACTAGTTTTGAAAAAGGGAGCAAAACAATAAATTGTATACCACTCAAGGGATTAGAGTGAGAGAATATTGTAAAGTGTGTGCGAGAGAAAACAAAAGAGATAGTGTATTTGTTGTTCTTGTTCTTTCAGTCAAGTCCTAGTTCTAGAGATTTGGCAAGATTATTTGTTGTACTCATTGTTGATATAGTGAAAGATTGTTGTTGCTGTCCCGTGGACATAGGCACATATTGCCAAACCACGTAAATTCTTGGTGTTATTTATCTTGGTTATTTGTTTTTCGATTTCCGGAGTTTGTTCTATTTTTCCCATTCTTAAACGCGATATTCTCAACAGCTGTAAGGCTAAAATTACATGAGATACTATATTCTTCGACCAAGATATTGATTTTTTATTTGGTATGATTTCATTTAAACCATGGAATGCCAAAGTATCGGGCACAGGTGGGGTTGAAGGCTCAAGTTTTACTATGTTTGTTTTGAATGGACAACGAGGGGACACTTCCTCCTCCTGGGTTTAGTATATACTACTTGTAACATGTGCTTTCTCTTGGATGGTGTTTGAAGTGAAATTTTTTGGGTTTTGTTTCGTAAATCTATTTCAGGAGCAAAATTGAAACTCATATTACAAAATATAGAGAAAAGCAAAAAGCGAGGCCTATGCACCCTGCCCGTGGGGGGGGGGGGTGGGGGGGTTAGAGGAGAATGCTCTTATAATAATATTCTGTTTGATTTGAATTTATGCCAGGTATTCTGATGGCAGGTTTAGCTTCTTGACCCCCGCGTACTCTATTTAGTGCCTGCTGTGACTGATTTCCTCTCGACTATAGTTGAACGGAAGTTTCATTTCCTTGGACTCAATAAATTTATTTTATGGAGTCCCCTAGTGCGTGCATTCCCCTAAAAATTATTGATGTATAGTGTATCATCATTAGCTGAATGTAAAAGCATCTGTCAGTGAGACCATTGTGAAAAGCATCCAGATTTTGTCAGTAAAACCTGGAGTTATCATATATGTATATGAAATGAATTTGATCTTCTCTGTCAGTTAAGAGTGAATTTATCGGCATTGGTGCTTAAATCAGAAGTAATAATTACATGTTTCCATACCTTTTTTTGCATCAAGTGGTTGACTTCATTATACTTTGTTTCTCATCCTGGTCTTGAAAGTTCTGATTTTATATTTTCCTTTTAACTTGTGAAGGGATTGGCATATGTGGATTTCTCAGATGATGCCCACCTCGTTGCAGCTGTTGCAAAAAATAAGCAGATGCTCCTTGGGAAGAAGCTGAGCATTGCACGATCAGATCCAAAGCATGGGAAGAAGGAACATGGTACGCCACATTGGGTTTGTTTTTAACATAATTTTACGTGCACATGCTGAATCTAAATTAAATTGATACCATATGGAATATACCATCTGTCATGTACTGGTCCATAATAAATTTAGGTATTTCCTCAAATTTTGTTATACATACTACATTTATAGTATTATTCTAGTTATTCATCAAACCTGGATCGGTCTGAATGTACAGCTCCCACTGATTTTGTGACCAAGTCTCGAATCTAAATTTGCATCATACTCTGACCGAAGGAGAATTGAAGTCTAAAACCTTGCTGAAAAACTGAGATATCAAATATGGTGCTCAAGATTTTGATTTTATTTATTGTTTGCTCATTTAGTAGAACCTAGCTCAAGGAGTGATTCAGTGGATAATTGAAACTTTTTCAAAACCGGGTGAAAACTGAAAACCAGTACATAGACAAGAAATATGCAACAGAACATAAAAATATGTTGAAGTCGAATACCTAACTGAAAAAAAGGGAGACTTGAGACAATATCTGCTCCTTTTGAAAGTGCATATAATAGTACTAGAGATGGATCTTTCTGCGTTCAAGAAATGGCGTTCCAAATTTTCTGTACTTCATATACTCATGTCCTTTGTATTGGGCATATATGTTCTTTGAAAGTCTGTCTGATTTATAAAAAAAAAAAAAAGAAAAAAAAAAAGGGATTTCATTACTGCATGTGGTCATGATGTTGCTTGTGCTGAATACTTCCACTCAAACTGGTGCAGCCAGGGGAGCTGAGTCTAATGATTCTGCTGAGGCCTCCAATGCACCTAGAGCACGTCAAGGACAGCAGTCTACTTATAACCGAGGAAGTGATAATGTACAGCTGAAGGGTAGGAACACATTTGCAACTCCCAGGAATATCCTTGCACTTGGTCGTAGTACAAATAAACCAACTACTGAGAAACAGGATGATGAAAAGCCAAAATCCAATGATGAGTTCAGAAACATGTTCCTCAAAGGTTAGGGCTTTCTTGCTGGGTTCTGTAACTTTACTGCAAAGTATTAGCAACTTCCTCTTTTTGGAGGCAAATATGGCAGATCAAACACCTGTGTTCTGAATCGCCAACCTTGGCCATGTTATGAGTAGGATATATATTGGGGGGACAGCCCTCTTTTGCTGAATTCGGTATAAATGAATTGAATCTGTTACCTGTTACAGAATGTAATTAAGGTTTAGTTTTCCTAATACAACATCTGTTCATGAGATGGTTCTGGCCATCTGTTTTATTCCCTGTCTTTATTTGGCTGTCTATGTAATTATGGTTCCGAACTTGTTGACCATTGTTTCTTCATGTTGGCATACTGATGATTCTTTCTTTTAACACTCCTTTGGCTTGCACCTAAAAATTCTCGATGGCAAGGGGATTGTAGGTAGCTCCTTAATTATTGCACATATTTCATGTTATTTAAATTCATTGGTTGATTTAACATTTTTGGAAGACAACATTGTTTTTATTTTTATTTTTTGGGAATCTGGTTTCAAATTTATTCATTTTCTCATTTACCTTTTTTTTTCCTTTTGGTTTTTCAAGAAAAAGCATAAGATTTCGAGAAAAGGCCATTACAAGTTAACAACAAACAAGCCCCACAAAAATTGGAGACAGCCGAAACCCATTCAACAGCAAGATAAAACAATAAAAATGACCCCCTAATCTTATATGCCCCAAAGACAGAATGCAGTCACCGCCGTTGCTAGCACCTCGTCAGCAACCGCAAGGGTAGCCGCAATAAGAACCAGCTTCGCGTTGAATTAGATGAAGGTATCGCAATACAAAATTATCAACCCGCAAGATTGAACTATCCTCAACTAAATTCCGCCACTAAAACCACCACACCGGAGGTGAGCCACCAGATCCCAACCACCGTTACATACGCCTACAAGGAGAATAAAAAACAAAAACAATAGAAAGGGATGAGGCCTAAGGGGCATCTAAAACACCCTTACTTTGGATAAAGCCGCATCACATTTGGACCCAATTTTTTGGTATGCTGGTCAGGTGCAAACAAGAGATGGGAGAGTTGAGATCTGATGTCCAAATAGATAAGTCATTTCTAGCTTTGAGCATAGGTTGGAGGAGGAATGAGATGTGAGAAGGAGGACTTGTTGGGTGACTTTTAGGTCAAGGTGGACTTGGGCTTGAGAACATCCTCTTGTCTTCCTTGGTTCAGTTTCTAACCAAGTTACGGAATATCTCGAAAGAGTTAGCTCGTCTTAGGAAATATCCCGATTCGACCAATGACTCGAAGATTAGCATGATTAAACAAATAATGGCTTGATCAAGAGAAGCGTGGTGTAGAAGCTAGAAGTTCATCAGTTTTGCATGAAAGAGAGAGATTAGGTGGTTGTATGGTGTTCTCTATTGAATAATCTGGTTTCCTAGGGTGGTGACAAAGCTTATGATGGCTGAAATACTCAGAGGAAGGTTATGGAAAATACTCAAGCTGCAGAGTGATGACTCTTGGGTTTCTTTGGCTCGCTGTGTTATGTTGGGGGATCACCATTCTAAAGTTCTTGACCTATATTTGTAGTTGAATGATTCCCTTCCAAGGAATCTCTAGTTATGGCTTGTTCCTTCTCCATTTTCTCCCTAGTTCTTCTGTTACCCTTTATTTTGGTGCAAGATGGCTATGTGTTGCCGACCTGTGAAACCTGCATCATGCCTCCTTCCCAAGGCACTGCTTTCCCAGGTCAGCTTTCCACAGACACTACTTTTGGTAGCACGCCACATGGCTTTTGCGCGTTGGACTTCTGTGTGAGTTGGGAAGGGAAAGTCAGCCTCTCTCTTCATTAAATGCCTTCTTTGGTGGGGTTTTCACGTGAACTTAGGGTTAAGACTTGATTCCTTTCTATCTGGATTAGTTAGCTTGCTAGGGAAAAAGGGCAAACTAAGTCTGTTATCTCTCAATGCTTGCCTGTGTGGGCTCCAAGCCCTAATCCCCAAGCAGCCCAAAGTCTTCCATAATCTTGACTCCACATAGGCCCAATAAACTCATGTAGCCATTCACACCACAATTCACTTGACAAGCCCCGAGCATGTGACTTGGGCTCATTTTAGCGTGACGAATAGGCATGGGCATAACGTGATTCATATAAACGTTCAGCTTAATTACCGTAGTATAACGTGGTAGTGAATATACTCTTTATTTGATCTTGCACTTTTGCATGTATTTGGGCTTGACTTGAGGCTCTCGTGACAATTGGGTTTCAAGACTTGTTTGGGCTTGCTCGTGATAGTTTTGGGTCTCAACAAGACCCAATGGAGAAGATCCATGTTAGGGGTTGAAGAAAGACGATTGTAGGATAGAGATTTGGTTTACCTAAGACAAAACACAGTGATAAACATCGGAGAATTGACAGACAACGCCGAAGAATGCTGAGAAAACGTACATGAGCATCTAAAAAGGAGAAAAAGGAAGAGAAAAAAAGAAGGAAGTAAAGGATGGGGTTGCCACCGACTCCAACAAAAGAAAGAGGTCAATGGCAAGAAGAGTTATGTGCGAGAGAGAAAGCAACGACTAGGTCTTCTAGAGAGAGAAAAGCGTTTGAGACCCCTACTCACTTACTGTCATTTCAAAATTCTCACTTCTCCTCATGCCACATGTACTCTACTAGCACCCAAAGTTAACATTTTAATTATTAAAATTCCACTGTTTTTTCTTGCTTTGTTTGTTTAATTAAATTTTGGTTAGTCAACTAAAAAGTAATTAAATATTTGTTTTGCGTGCTCGTGTGATATTAGTAAAAATGAAAAAGTAAGTGAGAAGGTTGTTAGCACCCCTTCATTTAGTTAATAATAGCTTTTTTGTTTTAATTTGTTCTACTAAGGAGGTAATCTTCATATTATTCTTATCTTCTTTTTTTCTCCAAGAAAGTTCTCAAGACATACAAAATATTAGACTACCTATGCTCTAGATAAGACATAAGAGAGGCACTTTTTGATTGTTTATACTCCACATAACAAATACAACGCTACCTATGTAATAGGACAAATAAAAAGGAATTTAGACTACGTCCAATCCTGGCAAATTATTTTTTCTTTTTTAAGATTCCACCTAAACAAGAGATTTTACAACTAACAAATTATTTTTTTGGAATTCTAATTTCAACTATTTAATGGCCTCAATGCAAGCTTTCAAAATTCAAAAACTAAACAATGCATTAAATCAAGAATAATAATAGTAATATTTTCCTCATTTATCAAAAAAGGTAAATTCGGATGTCCGAAGAAATAATAACTCATTTAATCCTAAAGTAATAAATTGAATAGGCATTTATTATAATTTGAGTTTTCTCTAAAATATAATGAGTTGATTGGGTATCAATCAAAATGCCCCTAAAATTTAGTGGTGGTTTATGTGTACAAGTCTTAAAAATCCTTTATTTTGAGGATAAACTATGATTTAGATGCACGTGGGTATAGGTTTTTCACTTGAATCAAATACATTTGGGATTCAAACCATCTCATTTCCCTTGCCATTAATTAAAATAGTAATATCAATTGCAAATAAATAAAACAAATATGAATTTTTTTTTTTGTGAGAATTGTGAGTAAACCCATTACGCATAGTTGCCTAAATGCAAAATAGCTTCACCGCTTTCTCTATAGAAAGTCTGATGATTTGAGCCCTCCTGTCGTGTGTATCAATGCAGTCATATGCTTCAATCCCAAGGAATCACGCAATATCCCTCGCTCACTCATGAACGCGTGCGCACACACACATAAAAGGAATCACGTAATATCATGAATATCTCTAGAAAATTATAAATCATGTATTATCTATCTTGTTTATCAACATATTTGATTTAGATAGATCGCTTTATAACTTATTTGTCATGTGTATAATTATGAATACTTGATGACCCGTGTTAACACAAAAAGGATTGTTGACTCTTGTTTTATCATCTCATCCATCCCTACAAAAAATCAAAACGAATTTCTCAATTTCCAACTTATTAATATGACAAGATGATTAAAATACAACCTTAGAAAGGAGGTGGTGAACTGGTGGTGGGGTCGGGAAAGGAGGTGGTGGATACTAACGGACAGTGTAAAAGGAAAGGTAGTCTCTCTTTTTTTACTTTCTTTTCTTTCCAGTTTGCTTGCTTTGAATCTTATGCCTTACCCAAGGCTATTAAGCTTTACTTTGGTCCCTTAATATATGTGTGTGTCTGTGTGGCGTTTTGGGTCTACGTCCAGACAAAATTATAAAGTGGTGGGAATGTTCCCAACGGCTAGCTAACTAGTCTTTTCCTTTAGTATGTCAAGGGCGCAGTTTAAACTTTAAAAGAAAGTAAACGTGTTTGATTCTGCGATATCATTATAGTACGTAGGCCCTGGAAAGACCAATGTTCAAACCACACATTCTTAAAGCTTGGAAGTTACATACAGGTCACTTAAAACTATAGTCTAAGTATGTTATTTCTTTTTATTTGTAACTTTATAAGTGAGAGGTCTAAGCTTAATTGCCAACGTAAGGAATAATGAAATAGAAATGCCTAGGATTGATTGTCACGCCTCTGATGATCCCCCAAAACAAAAGCCCCCAAAGAAAACAAGAAGATGGTATCATTACCCTCATCCCTCCATGTAACATGTTCCTGAAAGCAACCTAGAATATGTCATTATATGCAGACAACTCACCCACTCCCAATGACTGCAGATCTATACATACCTACAATATATGAGGCTTCGAACTGGAAACACACCAGGTAATCCGCAACTCAATTCTAGGAAATGTGGACTCGGTTAAGACACTTGGATAATCATGATGGGTTGAAAACATAAGTTGCATGTTAGGGGTTCAGTCTTAATTACTGTACATGAAGATATAAATATTTCTAAATACTAAGATAATTAATCAAGTAGGTATTTTTCTCTGTTGCAGTTAATTAATCATCAATATAATTGATACTAGCAATACTTCAAACTTAAAGTAATTAATATGATTGTGGTTGATATAATTCACTGCATCGTTTTAAAAGTGCATCTAATATGAACAAGGAATGACAACCAATGACTAGAGGACAAGTAGGTAAGGTTGAAATATCAACATGGCAACTACGTAATTCGGTTTTTGAATTGTGTTTCATTTTGTAAAAATGAACTTGCAAAGTATTTCCAAACAAAGAAATCTTTAATTATCCATAGCATTCCTTTTGTTTTGTACATATAACAACTATATATACATTTTAAAAATAATTAATGTAGTATGCAGAAGAATTGAAATTACCGTGGAAGAGCTAGATAGCTACCTGACTTGGAAGCAAAATCTATAAAAAGCTTGAATTGTGTGTTTGAGTTGTCAAAATGCCTTTATGAGCATCACGTGTCGTTTAGGGTACAAGTGAATCAATCAAGGCCCAAGGGCATGAAAATAATAAATGTGCTTGATCTAAGAAATGTGAAATATAATTTATTTTTCTTTTAATATATATGCGAGAAAGTAAATTTGGAAATAAACCATGTGATCGAGTAGGGATACAGAATCATGGCCTGCCAGACTGCCAGTGCCAGTTTTGGATATATATCCTGGCATGCAGTTGAAGAAAAGAAAACGCTATACCTATTTCTGCCCAAGGGCAAATTAAGGGAACCAAAACACATTAAAGCAAGACATATCTGCTCTGCTTTATGTTACTCATGCATGCTTTATAGTTTATAAGAATAAGAAGATGATTCCTCATCCCAGTCCCACCTTCTCATAAAAAAATAATGTGAGATGATCGCGAAAAGAAGCAAGAAAAAGTGTGTGCGTGCATATGAGTGTCAAGTTAGCAAGCATGATACCATTTACATGCATTACTGCTGGTGGTGGTGGTGGTCAGTGGTCACCTCTGCACTCCTGCTGCATAGCTCAATGACAAAGCTACCCTTAACTGGGTTGGTAAGAAAGATTGAACTAATTGCAGACACAAAAATATGGAGATGGAAAGTCTTAAAATATCTGATTATCAATAGGAGCAATATATGCACATTGAGTTTACCTTTTTTATTTTCCTTTTTTATTACAAATATATTCAGCACTAATCTATACTAGAGGAGGATTTGAATTTCAAATACAATATGAAGAGTGCTTACCTTAAAGAGAACAAAGAACTACAAAAAAGAAAGAGTTCAATTCAGGACGTACAAGTCAGAAAACATATCAACACTAGGGTGAAATCCAACCACAGTTAATGAACAATTAATCTTTAACCACTACAGTTGAAAACCATTCATTTAGTTATGTGATTAACTATTCATTTTTGTTTTGACAAATGATAGGATAATCTACAACAAATTCATCTAAACTACGAGGAGGAGGAGGAGGAGGAGGAGGAGGAGAGAGAGAGAGCTTGAACATGGAACGTAGGCAATTGAAGAGCAAAGCCCGGCCTATCCACTAGGGTAATTCACTACTTAAATAAATTTGTAGATGATGACAGATGATCTCATATTAATTTGGCAATATTTTTTCCAAATTTTTTCGGTTTCATATTTTTCTCCCATATGCATGCATAGCAAGAGTATGACTGCTATTTGCAATAATTGTAATTCTTAATGAGGAAAAACGTGACGTATCATGTAATTCGTTGTTTTAAAGAATTGCTTGTATTATCTACACGCTTAAAAGGTCGTGCAATTACAACGTTGACAAGCACAACCCGGTTGCAAACATTACCAAATATTTACTTAGATTACATGTGGCCTATATTCTGTAAGGGAGATCAGAAAAGGAAGCAAACTAGGCAATTTGATTGGTAAGACGAGGTATGATTGGCCTCTTAAAGGAAGATTTGGTTTCCTAAGACAAGGCATGTACCCCTCCAAAGAATAGGTGGTGACTGGTGATATTATTAATTAGAAGAAAGTTGGTATCTTAGAAAGTATAAAACGTGAGGGACAGCTTGTTGATTATTACTATTATTATAGCATGCATGAGGGATATATAACATCAAATCTAAGTTGACATAGACAATTTGCTTTAATTATAGCAAAAAGATTTAGTCCTCATTTCAAAAAATAAAGTAAATTTTAGAGTTATTTTTGTATGATCAACTAGTATATAGTAAAGATTTTAGAGAGATGAACCAACGACTCTTTGCTTACTACATTAATATTGGCTTCTAACATGCAACTTACCACTTGCGCAATGAGCAAATATGGTTCTATGCAAAGAAATGCACTCTATTCTTGAAAATGAAAGTTGAAGAAATATTATATATTGAAATCTGAGGAGCAGAGAAATGACCCATAATACGATTAATGATCAATTTGAAAATATCCTTTAACCCATAATTGTCATTGGATCTTTTCTTTTAAATGGTACGATATTCATTGACCCAAGGGAAACGTACAAAGCTTGAGGATAATGTGCATAATGAGCCTCGATACTTTGCCGAAGATTTCAACCCGGTTCAAGAGAAAAGGAGCGTCCCGCACAAACAACATAAGGAAACCTATCCTTAAGGAAATAAAATTACAAAACCAGCCACATTAACTAGAAATATCATCTAGTAAGATGTCCATGATTATGTCCGGTGGTTCCTCGAACCATGACACTTCATATTGTCTTCCAATTCCGGTACGAGCAAGCCTATGAGTTGCATTGTTAACCTCTCAACGAACAAGATTCAACTTTGGCTGAGTGAAAGCAAGGAGGAAAGTACGCACGTCATTGGATCTTAATTTTGGCAAACTTATGCAATTGAGATATGGATGGAACCATATGTTTTTCAACTTCTTTTTGCTCTGAGACATCTGAAAAATTATTATTATAGTTCAATTGTTCAAGCGTGTTAAAGTTTTGTGTGACTTTAATTAATAATGTAATATATAAGATTAGAGCCGTCCCAAAACAAACTAAGACCTAAGACGAAATTGCAAATTTAGCATCTTGATATAATTTTTCCTTAATAAACTAATCTACTACTAACCTTCTCTACAGTCCACTGTAGTATTATTTTGGTGAACATCATATAAGAGTTAGAAGAAAAATGATTTTAAAAAAAAAATGTTTTTTCGAGAATTGAAATTGATGAATGAGGAAAGTTTTAAATGTGTGTAAAATAAGAGTATGAAAAAATATGCAGACTATTTTAAAGGGAAAATAGAAAAATACAGGAAGATCATATTTTTGTACCATTTGATATGACAAGTAATGTGTACATGTCACGTCAATTAATGAATTAATATGATTGGTTTGATATGACAAGTAATGTGTACATGTCACGTCAATTAATGAATTAATATGATTAGACGTTGATTGTATGTATCACTTACTACATTATATATTGTATACTAATATGATATAGTTATGTGGTATACTCAATTCAAACTGAATCCCAAAATACAAATCTTGTTCGCTTTGCTTTTGGTTGGCCTCTAACAAGAGAGAGAACTCAAAAAGGAAAAAGAAGAGCAACAAGGAAAAAAGTAAGGGAAAATTACAAGAAGAGACAACAAACAGAAAAACAAAATACTAAAGATGGATAAAGTCCTTAAACGTGGTGTATAGAGTGTGGAATAAAGGAGGGATAACAAAAGAATAAAGTGATTTGAGTAAAGTTTAGTTCTCATAGATATTATAAAAACATGCATGTTAATTAATTCCTCCCCGCAGAATGTGTAAAGAAAAGCTTTATAGAACAAGACGCAACAGCCCTGTGCTAATTTCCACATATATCATGTAGTTATTTAATTTGGTGTTTGCCTCTCTCTACATATATAGGTTGAGGATATGGAGAGACACATTTTTGACACACATTTTGTACGGTTTATTATGTAATATGTTTAACGATTCAATCATCTATATTTTATGTTTTCCCCTAAATATCACTTCTACCAAATATCACCAAAATTTAAAGTCATATGATCGTTGAATTAAATTTAGTGTTTCTTCGTAAAACCATATCTTTTGTCCATTTTCTTCCTTCAAATGAATGTCTTAATGGTTTTAAATTTATTTAATTTTTTTTGTAAGGATGATCTATGAATGATTAATTAAAATATAAACGGTTCGGATCCTTGAAAAAAGTTACAGAATAAGAACTACAAAAACGTATGCCAACATTGTGTAAAAAAAAATGTATCTCCTATCATAATTGTTATCAAAATTTTTGTGTTAATATATCATAAATATATGCATACGTAGCATCACTTGCATTACTCATAAAAGTAAGTCTCATTAGCAATACTCAATATATAACTTTTTTTATCCCACAATATATTTAAGGTGTGAGAAATTGAGTTAAGCTTACACAATGAGTTAGCCACTATAATTTTAGTATCGAATTCATTACTTTTGAGAGTCAAATATAAGAATTCTAACTTATAAGTAGAGAATAATGTCTATTAAATCGTAGTATTAACCCCTCTCAAGACCTTCAGATTGGATTTCTTATTGTTGATTTAATTTCTTTTTCTTTTTAATTGTTTATTTTATAATTGTTTAGTTGTAGTTTTTTCCTTTTTTTTTTTTTGAGTTTTAGGTTTAATTATAAAGAAATAAATTATAACATCTCAAAGGACATATTTGGCATATTTGCAAATATAGAAGGGTGTAAAAAAATATTTGCAATTGGAATATGCGTTGTCACATCCCAGCCCGGGGTAGACCACTTCCTGGGCCCGCTCCACCACCGTAGCACGATATTGTCCGCTTTGGGCCCCGACCACACCCTCACGGTTTTGTTTCTGGGAACTCACGTGCAACTTCCTAGTGGGTCACCCATCATGAGAGTGCTCTGGCCACCTTCTCACTTAACTTCGGAGTTCCTATGGAACCCGAAGCCAGTGAGCTCCCAAAAGGCCTCGTGCTAGGTAGGGATGAGAATATACATTTAAGGATCACTCCCCTGGGCGATGTGGGATGTTACAATCCACCGCCTTAGGGGCCCGACGTCCTCGTCGGCACACTTCCGGCCAAGGATTGGCTCTGATACCATTTGTCACATCCCGGCCCGGGGCGGACCACTTCCTGGGCCCGCTCCACCACCGTAGCACATTATTGTCCGCTTTGGGCCCCGACCACGTCCTCACGGTTTTGTTTCTGGGAACTCACGAGCAACTTCCCAGTGGGTCACCCATCATGGGAGTGCTCTGGCCACCTTCTCGCTTAACTTCAGAGTTCCGATGGAACCTGAAGCCAGTGAGCTCCCAAAAGGCCTCGTGCTAGGTAGGGATGAGAATATACATTTAAGGATCACTCCCCTGGGCGATATGGGATGTTACATGTGTGGCCATAGAGATTGGGTATCCAGAGACTTTCTTTAAGGGTACAAAGAACCACTTATTTATAAACACAAAACACACACACACATATATATATATATATATATATATATATAACTGTAGTACAAAATATATTACTACAATTCAGATTAGTTACTTTTTCTAAGATTCATTAAAATCAAACTATATAGTAATCGTATTGCTAAGTCAACGTACTACATATCACTATTGGATTAGATAGCCGAACTATTATCATTATGAAGAACTATTGACACACTCTCTCTCTCTCTCTCTCTCTCTCTCTCTCTCTCTCTCTCTCTCTCTCTCTCTCTCTCTCTCTCTCTCTTCATGTGATTGTGATGATTCATAATGAACTGAAATGGCCATGTCTTCTGCTTTCCAAGGGGACATCATTGTCGGATTGAGTAATCCATTATGTTATGCATGATCCACCACTTGTGAGTTATGCTCAAGAATATTACGAGATCAATTTGCATGGAACGGATTCACTGTTTTATAGAATTTTGGTTCAATAACGTAATGTCATATGAAAAAAACTTACTCACATGATTGTAAAACCTTTGTGATATACTTCATACAGAGATCAAAATCAAAACTGCTATATGAACTACGTATTGCAATAAATGCATGCAATATTACTAACCCTAATTGCTGCTAAAGCATCAGTTTATAGTTAGTTAATGGAACACTTACTCGAAGTCGAAGATGAAGCCATGATGTATGAGATGTGATTAAGATCTTCCTTTCTCTTGGAAACGAATTGGAACTCTTGCTCTTGATAGGAAGCGCAATCACACAAATGAGGACCTTGTAACTTATCGAGAAAGGGAATCAAATAAGAGTTCTAACAGTTGCCATCAGTTTTCCTACTCCTTGTAACTATCCTCCACGTTATTTTGAACAATACTTATAGTTTTCTCACTTTATATTATACATGTAATTAATATGTATAAGGTACATTACATTATATCTCCTTTTATGTATGTTAGGTTTGATTCACTTCTCACATAAGAGTTCTAACAATGGTATAATAGTAGTGAACCTGGTCATCACAGTAATAATGAACTAGTTTCATGTAAGTTCTTCTCAAGTATTATATATATATATATATATATATATATATATATAAATAATATGTAATATATATAATTAAACAAGGAAATGTCCCTTTTTTAATGAAAAAACATCAAATTGGTTCTTGCACGAACTCTTATTCTAAACTGTAAATGTGGCGTTGTGGCAACATGGTAAACAAACAATCTTGCAAAGAAACCATAATTATCAATTTATCATCCGATGGAAATAGTGTGTATATATCGATATTTTGTGATTAATCAAAAGCTTAAGGGTCTGTTGTGAAAAAGCTCCGGCCATTAGCATATCTGAGCTGTTGTTTAGTGCCAAACAAACTCCATTTTAGTTTAATTTCTCTCCACAGTAAGGCCTTACTTTCCCTTGGATAAAAAAATAAGTTAGCTAGCTAGCTAGCTAGTTCCGAACGAAGATGGAAAAGTTAGGTACAAATGAGTGGGAATGTCATTTAATTAAGAAAACTAATATTCTTAGAATCTTGATTGATTAGAATTCTAACTTTGCAGAGGAATGCATGCTTCCAATATCTTGAACAAAAAATAAGATGACAGCTACAGGCGGTGAAATATACAAGTTAATTAACTATGTTCGTAAGTAATTAGGATCACAACATCCTTCTATTTAATTAGATAATTTGATGATATAAATGGTTCACGTGAGTAGCATGAGGCTTTCTTGATTTCACCCCCAAATGGTTAACGACGAAACTTGAATTAAATAATTGAACAGGCATTTGTTGCATGGAGCTGACCTGAGTGCCGGGGCAGCAGCAGTACTATATAAAGTAGCAGGCATGCATGGTTTTGCACGCACACATACGTGTGTGTGTCGTCTATATATATATATATGAGACACTTTGAATGCGGTCCTTAGCTATCAATATTCTTTGATTGAAACCTTGTTAGTTTTTAGTTTTTTATTGAGGTCCTTGACATTAATGTAATAATGTAAGTTACTATATTTTTTAAAATTAAAAATTAAAAATTGAAATTTGTAATTGTTTATATTAATGAGATTTTAAATAAAACCCATAATTTATGGGATTAAAAATAATAAAATATAAATTATACTCTCTATTATATTGTGTGTGTCTGTGTGTGTGTATGTACACATATGTATGGGTACATTAACCAAAATTAACAAAAAAAGTTATTGTACCAAAACATGGATACATTCTCAAATCAACGAAAAAGAATGTACCCATATAAGTTTAAACATGGATTAAAAAATTTGAATGGATTTTATATTAAAAAAAGGGTACATTTTACATATAACAAATTGATATATTTGAGAATGGGTACATTTAAGATTAAAAAAATTGAAAAATTATATGAATGGGTACATTTAAGATTAAAAAATTGAGAATCTTTTTATATATATAAAAAAAACTAATAGGTACAAACTTAATTTAATTTAATTTTTTATTATTTTGGAAATGTTTGAATTGAAAATTAATTAGAAGTTTAATAGATGTGTGATTAAACCCTAAATTAATTACTAATTTTTATATTAAAAAATTATATAATAAACATGTAAATTCATTATCACATTAATGCTAGGGACTTGAATCAAAATTTAAGAACTAATAAGGTCTTAGTCAATGAACAGTAAAAACTAGGGACCGGATACTAATTTTTCCTATATATATATATAGAGGAAAGAGATCCTCTCCGGATCTTTTACTCTAAAGTTCAAGGATCAAGTGATCCAGACATTTGAAATTGGATCCAATGACTAAAAATTATTATAGCTTTTAAAAGTTTTTACTAACTTCTCTGTTTTTACCCGTTGGATCAAATTTCAGAGGTCCGGATCACTTGATCCTTGTGCTTTGGAGGAAGAGATTCGGAGAGGATCTCTTTCCATATATATAAATGTTGTTAGCACTTTAAAAATTTAACTATATACTCCAAATTTTTTATATTTAGAAAGAAAAATACTCTTATAAGTAGTGCACAATTAGATTTTTAGAGTATCAATAATAATAATTATATATATATATATATATATATATATATATAGAGGATAATGCTAGCTAGATCAAATTTGTATGGAGTATGATTCTCTCCCCTCTTTTTTTTCCCTCCCTTCCATCCCTCTTATTTGAACGGTCACGGTTAAGCCATGTCATCTTATATTAATTTTTTATAGAAAAAGAAAGACAAAATAGAGAATGTGAGAGGAGGGCATGGAAGGGGATGGAAAGAAGAGATGAGAGAATCCTACTCTAATTTGCATATCATGTGACATGTTACCGACATAAACAACTTATTAATTAATACTTAAGTAATAATCCAATCATCAACAACCATATCATATAATTTATAAAATATAGTTTAAAAAGAGACATTACCTATATATATATATTAAATTACTGTCATGCATGTCATTATTTTATCTAATAATTGGAGCTCAATTAATTAGGCCCTTGATTAGGGGTGGAATTTGAGAGTGTGAAGATTGAAGACAAAGGCAGAAGAAGAAGGTACACAGAAAACTTTTTGAGTTCAAATAAAGTATAGGGGACTCATATTAAACATGGACAATGATTTTCAAACACTTGTTTTATTTTTTTGTATTTTCCTATTGATTATGTTCTTTAAGTAATTCACCTTTAATTTTATTCGATTAAAAGCCAAAAGAAAAGTGTGGAATGCAAAATAAAAACAATATTGCAAACAGAACTTCCCAGCATTGTAAAATATGAAAGGTTTGCTAATTTTCCATTGAGACAACATTACTTTTCATAATTCCTCTTTGGCTCTCTCTCTCTCTCTTCCTTTTGTCCCTTCCACTCTCTGACACACACAGAGCGCTGTATGTGGCGTAAACTTGCCTGACAGTGCAAGCAAGCGCCCCCACTTTTTTTTTTCTTGGATTATGGGTTCTCTCTCAAGTTTCAACTGGTATGGTTTCTCCAAAAGCTGACAGTGTATTCCTCTTTGTCTGTAAAAAAGCTATGCCTTTAACTCTCTCTCTCTCTGTCTCTCTCTCGTCTTTCCTAATTGGGCCCCTCATCAGGACTCATCACTAGTGAGTATGTAATGTAAGCTGATATTAATACCTAGTGCTTCACTAGCAAAACCACCATCAAAACTAGTCTCTCCACGGTTAAGCTTAGCTATACTTATTCTCTCTCTCTCTATCTCTCTGAGTCTGTTCTCCTCCAACATCTGAGCTCTTATAATTTCTTGCTTTGTTTCTTTACCACCTATTAGCTCCATCAGTTTCCCTTCCCTTGCTAACTTAATCAATGATCAGATTTACTTTGGTTTGTTCATAAACTACTCTATACTTCACCATTCATTTGATTAAGCTCTTTTTCTCTCTATCTCTCTATCTCTCTATCTCTCTCTCCCTCCAAAATAGCCAAAGAAAGACTGTTTTTCTTTTGCAGCTTCTTTGTGCCTGTGGAAAATTGGAAAATGGAAGGTGACTGTTTAAGCAGCGCATGAGCATGAACTAGCTATATACCAACATATATTCTCCAAGGGAAGTTCATCCTCTAATTTTTTTCTTTCTTTCATTCTTTCTGATCTTCTCTACTCCTTTAGCTATTTCTCGATCGATTAATTTCTTTTATGTTGATCTTCCTTCTTGGAAGTCTTTGATGAGTGCGTGGTGACCTCCTTTACTCCCTTCCTCCCTCTCTCCTTGTCCCCTCTATCTATCTATCTATCTATCTGTTTCAAATTAATGAAAGAGGAACGCTAGTAGTATTTGCTAGCTTGGTTCTACTACTGGTATACAGCTATTTATGGAGATATATGTCAAAGTGGATGTGGCTCAAGCGTGAATCAAGACCCTTTTAATTAATTGCTATACTATGTTCTTTAATCAAAAGGATTAATTATATATTGGCACCATATTCAAACCCTCCAATTCTGTTTGTCTCTCTCTCTTCTCTCTCTTGTTCCTTCTCTTTTGGTCTCCAACTACCAAACAAACAAGACCCAAATCATTAAAATAATAGTTAGAGAAAAAAGAAGAGAAAGATCCATCTATCTATTCTAGCTAAGGGATAGATTGATTAATTAATTAATAATGGATCAACTTTCAAGTCAAGAAGGAGAGATCCCAATCACAATCCCAGTCCCGATCCCGATCCCAATAAATACTTCCTTTGGAAGTGGTGGGCATGGCCACTTGATCCATCATCATCAGCAGCACCCCCATGACCCTACAACAGCAGTAACAGCAAGAGCAGCCGTGCCCCACAACAACAACAAAAACAACCATTCCAATTTCCTTCCCTCCTCAACAGTGGTGCCCCAAAATCAAACCCCCCACAACACTAATGGCTCTAATCCCATGCCCACAAGCCTGGATCATTCTCATGAGGAGGAGAGGGAGCAGGAGGAGGAGGAGCATCATGATCATTTCAACAACGCAAATGCAAATGTTGTGCCCTACAAATACAACACTTACAATAATAAGAAACAAGCAGTTGTTGGGCACAATGGTGTGAGGTACAAGGAGTGCCTCAAGAACCATGCAGCAGCCATGGGAGGGACTGCCACAGATGGCTGTGGCGAATTCATGCCCAGTGGAGAAGAGGGCACCATTGAAGCCCTCAACTGCTCTGCCTGCAACTGCCACAGAAACTTCCACAGAAAAGAAGTTGAAGGTGAGCAGCAACAACTCTCCTCTTGGGATCATAATTTCCATCATACCATCAACAGGGCGGCTGGAGTTGGCAGCATGAAATTCTTATTAAGCCATGAAGGAGAAGCAGGAGGAAGAGGAGGACGTCACAAGAGTTTACTAGCACCACCCCAATACCCCCACCAACACCAGATGATAATGTCTAACTACAACATGGGGATGGGGATGGTTGGGATGGTGGGGTCCATTCCTTCAGATCAGTCTGATGAACAGGAAGATCATCATCATCGTCATCATGGTGGCGGTGGTGGTGGGATAGTGGGCAGCAGGCCAGCAGTAGGACATGTAGCAAAGAAAAGGTTCAGGACAAAGTTTACACAGGAGCAGAAGGAGAAAATGTTAAACTTTGCAGAGAAAGTAGGGTGGAAGATTCAGAAGCAGGAAGACTCGTTTGTCCAAAACTTATGCCAAGAGATTGGGGTCAAGAGAAGAGTTCTGAAGGTTTGGATGCACAACAACAAACACAACCTAGCCAACAAGAACAACCCACCACCACCTCCCCCACCTGCCCCTTAATCATCGATTAGCTAGTTTCTGCTTAACCCTACCCTTATAAAGTACTCATCATTATTACTATCATCTGTAATTTACACTGGCTTTTTTTCTTCTGTTTATTCATAATGTTCTCCTTTTTCATCTCCAATTTTCTTGGGTTTTCTTAATTATTATTCTTATATCTGTAATATCATTGGTGTATCCTTGGTTATGCAATGTAGTTTGGGAAAATCTGGGTTTGGCAATTGGCTGTCTGTGTTAGCCGTGATGTTTGTATGATTAAAACACAAGATACATGAGCATATATATATAAGAACTTATATGAAACTCTTACTTGTTGAAGGTGCAGTAGCCATGCAAGCAAGACGTGATCGATAAAAATCCAATCTTTATGTTTGCCGTGACAAACATAAACACCAACTCTTCTGTAAACTCCTAGCTTTATGACAATGCTCTATGGGAAGCCTTAGTTGTCGCGTCTAGGGTTAGCAGGGACCGGTGTTTATATACTAGCCAAAAAGTCTTAGATTCCATCCATAAGGGAAAACTAAAACTCTTATTTCTTGGCTCTCAAGTAAAATATCATAATCATATATTATTAAGGATTCCATCAATTCTATTTCCAATATAAGACACCTTATATAGAATTAATATTTTTACGAGATTAAATCACAATTAACATTATTCTCCAATATTACATTCCTATTACATGTAGTAGACCACTTAAAGGTTGATTTATATTGGATAAATCCAACATTCTCCCACTTGGTCTACAAAATGTAATATTCATGTTTATACTTGAGATTGGAGACTAATGTCTCTTTAGTGGCCATGTAACAGTGATTACATCTCATCCTTAATGCAGCTTCTGTCAAATGCATTTCTTAACATGGAACTAACAAGGTTGTAGGGTTGACACAACCCAGAACCTTCATAATCACACATGCTAAGATCCTCATTCACATGAAACACAAATTATGATCAAGAGATGAAACTTTAAATTAAACTTTAAATTAACCAAAATGTCTTACTTTATATCATCTCAGGTCCACCTTATTGTAACTCACAAGTTACACTTTATGCTTTTTCGAAGCCTTAAATCTGCCAATGCAGATATCCTTCATCTAATGAAACCATCATAACCTGCAGGTGTGAATACATCTCCAAAACAATCATGCATCACTTTCATTAGATCAATAATAATACAAACGATGTTTGTAGCCAATGGACATAACTGAAAATACCAAATAGGTACATGTCCAAGTAAAATATCCCAAAAACTTCATAAAACAAATTAATTCAACACTTGTGAGCAAGATGAATTAATATGTTTTTGACACTGATCTATGCACCATACTAGTTACTTTCATAGTGATTTCCAACACCTGTGGGCAAGATGGAAATCCTCATAACTGAGGTAGTGCACAAGCCATGTCATGCCATTTAATATGCAATTTCATAACAACTTGATATCTGATATATATTTCATCAAATAATTGACTAGCACACGAAAAATGTGACTTAATGAATCCAACTGGAGATTAAATTGAATACATGGATTCTATACATACTTTATAGGTCATTTGCAAATGTAAGGCATTACTAACACGAAACTCAAACTCCCACTGATTTGCAACATCGTTACTTAATTTGCAAATCAATACTTAAATCATACTTTTGAAAATATGCCTTTGGGAATAGCCTTACTTAGTCAATGAATGCATATTACCTCAATAAAAGGTACAACTAAGCATGAAAGCATTCACTGCTGTTTACACAAAAAACGTGCATCCAACAACCATCTTATATGTATTAATAAGTCCACATTTATGCTAAGTCCTTATGAGCCCCAAAACAATATGATCAATCGAGAAATCTAAATGATTGCAAGTAATAGAAAATGTACGCATATACCAAGTATCCATTTGTGCAACTTAAACATATTATAGACATTCAAGTAACACAAATTCATGGAAGATAGAATAATGCTTTAATAGATTCATGCAAGTCCACTTAGTGCTCAAAATTTTAGAACGACTCCCACTAAGTTATCAGAGTTTATACTTGCAAATAAGTTAATGAGTGTGAAGCCCAATTTTCGTTCACTAATTCTCCCACTTGGGCAAACACTCATTAATATATTCTTTCAAAGATGTACCTAAAGAAAATTTCTTTATATATTAGACATAATAAAATAGACATCACAACCAACATAAAGTTGTCAAACAGAATTTCAGCAATGAGTTACACTTACTTTAGAATTTATCATAATTAATTTACAAGCTTGATTGCTACCAAATTTATACTGATCAAAATAGACATACTAATCTTCATAAAATAGAAAAATACAGAGCCGTTTTGGGTCAAAAAGTAGTCTAAAGTCACTTCTCAAAAAGACCAACACAATCTGCCAGTAAAACTGCTATACGAGTATGGGTTACTAATAAATTCACCATAATTAAAATACATGGCAGAAAATTACGAAAATTTGTAGACACATAGTAGACATATATATGTTGAACATATCAAACCTTCAGGTCATTTGGTGACCATTAGACGTGTCATTTACCCGATTTAAATCAAGGCACGCAATCTGCCAGAAACAATTATGTGCATCTATCATGAATTTATGCACCCATAACAAATTCAATTTCATATCATTTCAATTTTGATGTCCAAAGGAAATTCTAGTAGTCAAATTGAATCCTCTAAACCGACATCATAATTCAAATTGAAAAGATTTACAAGCATAAGACTTAAACAATGCGTACCTTAGCAATCATTGATTAACTTTCATGGGTCCAATACTTTGCATCAACAAGTCTCATGAAGAGACACAAAATACGTCATGATGCAACCGATTTCCATGCCTTAAAACCACAACCTATTATGGGCTCATAGTGGAAATATTTTAACTGATGGCATGGAACTTTATCCCCAATAGACTTCATGAAACTAAATTAATTTACACCTGTAGGCAAGAAAATTAACTAGTTTCTAGTACTAGATTTTATGTCACAAAAGTACCTTCATGAAAAAAAAAAACTTCAACACCTATAGGCAAGATGAAGATTTTCACAACTTTTGTAAAATAAAACCCACACTATGCCATCTTAATTAAACTAAAAGAAGTAATCCACACCTGTAGGCAAGAAGATTATCCCTTTTATTCTAATTAAGATGCAAAGTTGACCGAAGTAACTCAAAAACACAGTCTCATCATCAACTAAGCCATTGTGGCTTCCTTTAGTTGAAAAGACATTTATCAACTCCGCCCTGAAACAATGCAAAAGTCACATGGATTAATTAACTGTAAGTGACAAAATTATGATAACCTGATTCAAGCGTCGAGTCTTGCCAACAAATGGCACTAATTCCTTCATGACTCCCTTTGACATTAAATTAATCTCAAGAAACCTGACAGCATACTTGAAAGAGATTAATCACATATAGAACAAGTTTTATTCCACCACAAGAATGTCAATACTTATCATTATGGAGTCAATTACTTAAAATAGAATTTCTTTGTGTAATGGGAAAGAACTATACGTTCCTTTAATTTAAAAGCTTAATCGCTCAAATTTTTCTTAAGTCAAACGAGTTCCTTTTCTTTCGTACCTTTCTTTCCGTAGTACAAGGCTCCTAAAACATTCGCATCAAAATCGTGCATTAGCCTTGTAAATACCAAATTAAATAAAGGAACTACCAAAATTCTTTTCTTCCAAAAGAAACATCTCGAATACATGCCATACATTAGCCTTGAATGATTTCTTTTCTTCTTCCCTTATGGCACAAAATAATTGACTGATCAAAACATTGTTTAAATTCTTTAGGCATAGAAAAAATTAACAAACTATATATAAGTTTGAAGACTTATGCTTATCAATTTACTCACATGCTCTGAATGAAATACATACCTTATGCCTTCATATGTTCACCACTTCTTTATAAACATATTTATAATCACATGACCAACCACAATTCTCATATAAATAGATAAAATACAAACGAGAATTGTCACATAATTACTACAAACCTCATTCTATTTGTATAATGTCATTGTTCTTGCCACTGAATGCTTTCTGTCATTCTCAATCAATTCGCAAGTTATGCATCAATTTCATAATTAACTAGTCATGTACAATTGACTATACTGAGATATGAAAGCAAAATTGTAGACAAAACTAATTTGATTAGTCATGCAAATTCCTTATGGAGTTAATATCATTATAAACTGTACTTGAATTAATCCCCAATCATACTTAAGTGCTAGTATACTGCATTACTAATCAACACATTTGTGTCTTTATATATGAACATCTCAAGCTTAAAGCAATATAGGACGACCCAATCCCTTTAATAAAACATGCCATATGTCAATTTTGCTATATGTTTGCAAAACTTAAAATTTTAATCCATATTGATTACTTCCCACAGCAAACAATTACATGGCAATTCAATTCAGTCTATATATATATGTCCCATACCTGACGAATTTTATTTACCCATGGAGATCAGAGGCAATAAGGATTTGGGGTGTTTTCCAAAACCAGTCCGTGAGGCATCTGAGGGGTTGCTTAGTGTCCCCTTTGCTTCTGCCCAACTTGGAAACTGCAGCTTGTTGTTGAAGGCCAGCCAATAGTCTCACTCATGTAATACTAACAAAATAGCCATGAACAAACAAGATATATATGCACATTTATATGTATGCTTATGCCTTAAAAATTCAGCTTTTCTCAAACACACTAATTTCCACAGATTTGGGCAATTCATCAAGGAGCCCCCATCTAAAACTTTAACATTCGGAGGAAAATTACTTAAAGATCTGCTGCTAGTTAAAAGAAACTGTAAAACACTTAATTAAACAAGCATACCAAAAGGAAAGGTTATACCAAGATTTCATATGCCAATGTATATATATGAACCTTCACATCCATATATTAATGCCTTCACGTCTTTTCCACTATATGTTTTCATTCCATACATCAATTCCTTCATATGCCGGTATATATGAACCTTCCCATCGAACTTCTTGTTGTATAGAGATCTCAAAAATTTTTCTCCAATGCAAGGTTAGAATAAATGTAAATATGTACATATTCGTACACAACTTGAAAACACATCGACATTACATGGTAAAATATTCCAGCCAAAATATTAGCATGAAAATTGAAGTAGAAAATTTGAAATATGCCATGATCTTCAGTATTGGCTAATTCAATGAACTGAGTAATCAAATTTTCTTTATCGTCCTTTATCAGAACTGTTGGTGGCAATCAAATTTGACTAATCATACTAGCAACCTCCTGACTTTGGTGGTTCAACTAAAACAAATTATATGCAAAAAGGCCTGCATAAAAAAGTCATTAACCTGACCATATATTATATGTAACTATGATAGGTATAATCTGGAAAACTGTTGGAATTCGAAGCAATCATCACCATTATTTAAATTTCATACTTCAATCCATGTTTGGATCCCATTGCAAAATATTTACATATTAGCACCATATACATATATTTATATGCTTCTCCAAATTCCTATTTGATCCACGACTTGCTACTATTCTTTATAAAATTTCCCCAAATTTATGCCATAAGATTATTAAAAGATATTCTTGATTAAAACAGAATGGTTATACAACCTATTAATAATCCTCAAATTCCACTAATTAATCCAACACGGTGGTGTTGCCGTGTACATGCAATTATATGCCGGAAACGTTATGCAGATTTCATGGAGGTTTGGCGTGATGGTGTTGCCAAGTGCAATCACAATTTGGATGTAAGATCAAAATCGCAATTCATGAAAATTTTATATAATCAAACTTCAAACTTAATAGGTCTTAATCATATAAACAGTGGCTCTGATACCAATTGTTAGCCGTGATGTTTGTATGATTAAAACACAAGATACATGAGCATATATATATAAGAACTTATATGAAACTCTTACTTGTTGAAGGTGCAGTAGCCATGCAAGCAAGACGTGATCGATAAAACTCCAATCTTTATGTTTGCCGTGACAAACATAAACACCAACTCTTCTGTAAACTCCTAGCTTTATGACAATGCTCTATGGGAAGCCTTAGTTGTCGCGTCTAGGGTTAGCAGGGACCGGTGTTTATATACTAGCAAAAAAGTCTTAGATTCCATCCATAAGGGAAAACTAAAACTCTCATTTCTTGGCTCTCAAGTAAAATATCATAATCATATATTATTAAGGATTCCATCAATTCTATTTCCAATATAAGACACCTTATATAGAATTAATATTTTTACGAGATTAAATCACAATTAACATTATTCTCCAATATTACATTCCTATTACATGTAGTAGACCACTTAAATGTTGATTTATATTGGATAAATCCAACAGTCTGTGCTTTAGTTAGTTTCATTATTTCACCATAGAAATAATGGATTGAGACACTGATATCAGTAGAGGTGGAGGTTGCTTCATCATTACTAATACATTTTTGTATTGAATATTAATTATATTGAACATATTTGTATGTTTTCGACTATATAATAATTAATGCCTATAGGTTGACAGAAAAAATTAAACAAAAACTGGAGTATATTTTGTGAATTTTTTTTTTGAAACAAAGTACGATATTCATTGATGATGAGTTTGAAAATGTACAAAACGAACATTGAGGATAGGTCGCATGCAAAGGGCCTTGATAAAAACTTTGCCGGGAATTTCAACCTGATCAAAGGAAAAGTGGAGTATATTTTGTGAGTTAGCATGGATATAGATATATTCTACTAGCAATCTAGCTAGTCATTAACTACTTCCATTTTACAAGTAATTAAAGTATTTCAAGATGCTGACAAAACAATGTGTTGGATTTTGTTATTTTCTCCCAAAACTAATTTGGATTCTATAGATGGAGGGTATACTATTGTGTCCTTATGTTATTACCCTATATAAATATAAATATATATATATATACACACACACAATAAAATCTATGTTGCCTGTTACAAGAACTTAAAAGAAGACATATTCATATAGCCTTTGCCCTTTGGGGTTCCTTCATGGAGTCGTTCCAATGCTTCATCTTGTTCAACGGTTAGGTTTTGAAGAGTTTCTTATTTTTTTGTGATTGTAACATTGTTTCGTGATGTTACTAAAATAGGTGGTTGATAATCGTATTTGTTTGAGTGGGTATTTAATGTTGGGCTTAGTGCGATTGGAAGCCCAAGAACGCAAAAAGTAGAAGGAAGATTGGGCTCGGACAAGGTGGCAGCCCAGGCAGAATTAAAAATCATTTTTTTGCCAAAGAATAGGCAACAAGCCTATGTTAGAAGTGACACTCAGAGGACAACTCACCCCCAACAAAAAGTACATTTCAAGGGCATGGATAGGTAAATAAATGGTGGCTCACAATACTCTGAGGCCATCACCAAAAGGTGAAGCTTGGACAGTCAGGCTAGAGAGGCTATAAAAGCAGCAAAGGTCACAAGGAAGAAGGACACTCAACCAATCAATCAAAAGACATCCAACTTTGCACTCCAGCAAGCAAGAAACCAGAAAGCTTTAGTTTGTCTAAACTTTACCCTTTTAGTCGTAGGACCACCATAGAAAGCCATCTTTTGTCAAGTTTTAGAAGCTCTGCTACCTTTCCCTTATGTTGTAGTATTGAATCCCTTTAGTAAACCCGATTTATATTTCATTCTCCAAAGATTACAACCCCTGTAAAACACAAAGAGAAGTGGTTGTAAGAAGACGAACCTTGCCTAACAAGATCATAATCTTGCCCGAGTCTCTTTTGTTTGTACTTACATAAAGTAGATCTATTGTTTTATGCATCTTTCATTGGATCCTATATCATTTTCGACTGCTTTTTATTCAAAGTTCCATCTATGATTAATCTTGCTAAACTAATTAACCTTGCTGCTTTAATTGTTAACCTTAACCAAAGAAGTAGTTTGAAGGGCCCTGAACTCTCTTTAGTCGGATATATGATATTATGAGTAAAGGTCCTTGTTTACAAGTCAAGAAAAAAAACTTTATACAGACTTAACCCATCTATAAACAATCCAATCGAACTAAGAAGTCTAACAACTTGTGGCGCAAGTAATCAACCCATTTAACAACCAAAAAAGAACAATATGTCATATACAGATAATGGTGGCACGCTAAGACCCATATTAGTTTTTATTGTGAGCCTCAAGGCCTAACAAATGCCACATAAAGGCACCATTCAAACTAATAACAAACACATATTGCAGTACACTAAGCAGCAAACCTTGCCTGACAGGCAAGACCCATGAGAGTTCTACGAGGGACAGATCTAGTCCGAACATAATTTTGGCACCACCGGTGGGACCTATTTTGTAATATTGTATGCCAAGACGAAGGAAGGATCGAACGTTCAAGTGGAAGGTGGAATTTGGGCAACCTCATTGTCCAACAGAAGCAGGCATGACAAATCACCCAAATGACTTTCTTTCACCACGCATCCCTGGGATCTTAGAGAGCTTGACCTTTTCTGAAAAGTTGGGTGGAAAGCTCATTAATGAAGATTTGCAAGCCACCATGGTGCAAGTATTGAGGAGTATGGAGAATATCTCTCTAGAAACCAGAGGAGAAGTTAGCAGGTTGTGTTCCTTAATAGGAATGCTATAAAGAAAGTTGGAGTTAGAGTACTCTACATCAAAAGACGGTTATGCCAGTGAAAGAATCATGGAGGCAAGCCTAGAAAATGAACCAGCAATTCATCAGTTTCCCTTACTTGAAGAAAAGAAGAACAAAGTGAAAAGGAAGGAATGGTCTGAAACCAGTTGGCAGGAATACCGTAAAGAAGAGTTTCAAGAGACAAGCTTGCTCGATCCTCTGCCACCACCAACAGATATTAAAAGGCAGATCGGGCAGGAAGGGATAACGATTTGTGCGTCTAACTCGGTGGGAGAAACAAGCAGAAATGGCTTATCCACAGCTGGGAGTATGCCTCTTCCTTACATGCCACCACCATTGGTTAATAAGGGAAAATGATAAGCTAGATGGAGGCAGCCAGACACAGAGGGAAGCATTCCCGGGCATCGATCATAGCCCGAAGTGGGGGATTTCTTATCCTCCACACGATAATATGGCCAATCAACAACTCAGGAATGAGTTGGCAGAATTGAAGAGGATAGTTGTACAGAATGCTCAACCTCACGTCCACCCGATGTTTAGGATAACATATCAGAAACCTTATCCTAAGTACATTGATGAGCATAATCTTTTCCCTCTCAATTTCAAAATGCCCGTGTTCCTAACTTTCAGCGGGGAAGACTATAATGTATCTTTCAAAGATCATATTTTCAAATTTTCAAATCATTGTGTGGCGAGGACAACCCCAATTACAAATTGAGATTGTTTGGGAACTCACTGGTGGGCTCGGCTTCCTAATGGTACACTCTGTTGTCCCTTAATTCCATTGCCAACTAGAGGCAAATAGAAATGGCCTTTCATGAGCAGTTCTATAAGGTCGAGCCTGAAATGACCATTAATGATCTGGTGGAAGTGAAGCAATATGAACATGAATCTACAGAGGATTTTATGATGAGCTTGAGGAAAACTAGGATGAGATACCAGTTCCTAATCAACCATGCTCAACTCATAGCCATTTCCCATAAGGCTCTGAGACCACCTCTAAGGAAGAAGTTCTATGATGTGCAGTTTAACGAGCTTTAAGAGCTGGTGATTGCGGTCACTAAGTATGAGAAGCTGTTGACAAAAGAACAGCAAGTAAAGCATTCATCTAAAGTGCCCAATTTTTATAAAAGTAAAGCGCCAATACATTAGCTGGAGTTTGAAGGCCTAGAGGCAGGAGAAAATGATAACAGCTTGGGAGAAAGGATAGAGTTATGTACTGTGGACACTTCATTCAAACCTTTGATGGTGAAGGGATTGGTTCAACCCATCAAGGATCAGAAGATCGTTATAAACGATAGAGGCTTTGTACCTATCTTAATTGGGTTGAGAGAATGAAAAAAAAGAAAGAAAACAAGCATGTAGGCTAACAGAAGGCACCAGAAGGTTACCCGACATGCCCCAAGCAGCTGTGGTCAAATGAGTAGTTATGTGTAGTAGATGTCAATATGAATGTGAGCTCGAGGTACCAGCATCAGGCGTCATCATTGATCGAGAGTTGGTCAGAAGGAAAGAGATAGAAGAACATGACGCTTGCATGAGTATTCTCCGGGCTACTGAAACAAATAATAAGACTACTAAGAATGTGTTCTAAAGGTTGGGAGGAGATTCTGAGCCTAAGGGTCTCTGAAGTGTTTAGAAACTTTGAATCCTCTGAAGAAATGGAAGATAAAGATATGAGGTTACCACGTTAGGTGGATGTTAAGACTCCCCAGCCAACCAACCACAGCAGCATGAGACAAGGAAGGCAAGAAAGAACCATGAGCCTGATACCACCAGTTACAAAGGTGAATTCAGCTCGATTGGGCCGAAAATGGTACATAGTGGGCAAAAATGGAATGTCTGTTAGAGAAATGTAGGCATCCATGAAAAGAAGGGTTCAGAGGCAACACAAGGCTTATATGAACTCACTAAAAATTCTTGTTATTTTAGAAGCTTCTGAGAATGTTAAGTTCGAGGAGTTTACCCAAGGAGGAGAGAGATGACCTGATTGAAGAAGCAAAAGAGAAGTAGAAAGGGCTAATAGTGTAAGATCCCACATCACCCAGGGGAGTGATCCTTATATGTATATTCTCATCCCTACCTAGCACGAGGCCTTTTGGAAGCTCACTGGCTTCGGATTCCGTCGGAACTCTGAAGTTAAGCGAGAAGGTGGCCATAACACTCCCATGATGGGTGACCCACTGGGAAGTTACTCGTGAGTTCCCAGAAACAAAACCGTGAGGGCGAGGTCGGGGCCCAAAGCGGACAATATCGTGCTACGGTGGTGGAGCGGGCCTGGGAAGTGATCTGCCCCGGGCCCGAATGTGATAAAATTATTGTAAAATCCCACATCACCCAGGGGAGTGATCCTTATATGTATATTCTCATCCCTACCTAGCACGAGGCCTTTTAGGAGCTCACTGGCTTTGGATTCCGTCGGAACTCCGAAGTTAAGCGAGTAGCGCGCGAGAGCAATCCCATGATGGGTGACCCACTAGAAAGTTCTCGTGTAAGTTCTCAGAAACAAAATCGTGAGGGCGTAGTCGGGGCCCAAAGTGGACAATATCGTGCTACGGTGGTGGAGCGGGCCTGGGATGTGGTGAACCCCAGGCCGGGATGTGACAAATTGGTATCAGAGCCTAACCATGGCCGTGGTGTGCCGATGAGGTCGTCGGGCCCCTTAAGAGGGGTGGATTGTAAGATCCCACATCACCCAGGGGAGTGATCCTTATATGTATATTTTCATCCCTACCTAGCACGAGGCCTTTTGGGAGCTCACTGGCTTCGGATTCCGTCGGAACTCCGAAGTTAAGTGAGAAGGTGGCCAGAGCACTCCCATGATGGGTGATCCACTGGGAAGTTGCTCATAAGTTCCCAGAAACAAAACCGTGAGAGCGTGGTGGGAGCCCAAAGCGGACAATATCATGCTACGGTGGTGGAGCGGGCCTGGGAAGTGGTTCGCCCCGGGTCGGGATGTGACAAATAGCAAGGCTGAAGGCGGAGGGGATCATGTTCCTCAAACCCCTAATCCAAGGAAATACTGGGTATTAAGAAGAATGTAAGAGAGCATGGTGATGGTACCTACACCAGGTTGGAATCCAGAGCCTATTTGTTTTGGAACCATTTATCCTAAAACAAGGATGCATCCACTACCACAGGAGGATATTCCCTTTAGAACTCTAAGGCAACTGCATGATTTCAACATAATAGGAGAAGAGGAAGTGCCCGAGTTGATGTTAACCAAAGATGCCCAAGCATAAATATATCAATTTCTATGCCAGATTGGGGAAGGAACACCTGGACCTAGCAACTTTCACGTAAACATGACCTATGTACTGTCTTCCATGTTCTGTGCAGAACAAAACCAACCAACAGTAATAGAGGATGATTATTTGGCACAAGAGCCATCTTGTAAACATTGAAGAAGTTAGTAAGGAGGGGTCAAACTTGGCAGACTTGCCCGACCCCACACAAAAAAGCCCAAGAGAGTTTATTTTGATAAGATGGTATTCAAAAAACCAAATCTGGCCTTAGCAAACCATCTAAAGCCCATATATGTGGCAACTCATTGGGAAGAGGTTCATTTTAAAAGGGTGTTGATAGATGCGGGCATTAGTTAATGTACTACCACTTAAACAGATAAAGAGACTTTGCAAAGGTGAAAAAGACCTTACTCCTATTGATCTCACAGTGTCTAGTTTTTCTAGGGCCATCACCAAAACACATGGGATATTGCCCTTAACAGTAGACTTGGGATTCAAGAAGATTATGTTGGCATTTTTTGTGGTAGACATCAGCTCTACTTATGGGGCATTGCTGGGAAGGGATTGGATACACCAGAGTTTGTCTATGCCATCTACCTTGCACCAACAAGTTGCTATCTATCATGAACCCACTATTATAGAATAATGATTTTGGGAGATGGTGGAGGCCAAGTCATGACCATTTATCCCCACAGTTAATGTTGCTAAGGCTAATTTCTACAATCCCAATGTTGGGATCCTACAATGTCTAGGTGCTGATTAGAACGGCCGCTCTACCAAGGTGACGACCAAAAAACTCTTAGAACAAGGACTTTTTCTCACTAAGGAGGAAAATGACATGCCTCATATTGTCCCTGCCCGCCAACACCAATGATGACAGACTAAAAGAGAAAAGACCAAGTGATAGCAGTCAGGTCCTTAATCAAGAGATTGCTAGATTATGGAAGAGAGCAAAGAGAGATCAAGGAAAGCTCAGCCAAAGAAATAGTAAAGTAGGGATAGGGAACTTCACGCACCAAAGATGATCAAGGAAGAGAAATTTTGGAAGAAGAAATAAAGGCAGTCGTCCATATGGTAGAATGTATATATGACTTCGATTGGCCAGAGGATGAGCCCAAGGCTCCAAAGTCAGTAGATTTTTTGTCTACAGAGCCCGATAAACTAGCACCCGAAGTTTAAGACCCCTTAGAAAACATTATTTTGGGAACTAATGAGGATCCAAGGCCAATACAGCTTAGTGGCCTGCTAGAAACTGTAGATTGGGCAAAGATAGTTAATCTTTTGCACGAATTCAAAGACTGTTTTGCATGGCATTACACATAAATGCCAGGATTAGACTCCAGTTTAGTAGAGCATAGAATGCCTATTAAAGAGGGGTACAGATCTATAAAGCAAGCACCAAGAAGGATGTCAAAAGAGATAGAAGAAAAAGTCAAGGAAGAAATTAAGAAGCTAGTAAAGGCATGCTTTATTAAACCTACAAAATATGTAGAATGGTTGGCCAACATTGTACCTATACTGAAAGCTGTAACTAATGCCATTCGATTTTGTGTTGATTATAGAAACATTAATGAAGCAATTCCCAAGTATGAATACCTTATGCCCATAGTTGACCTATCCATTGATGCAGTTGCAAAACACAAAATATTATCTTTTATGGATGGAAATGCTGGATATAATCAGATAAAAATGGCTAATGAAGATATACATAAGACAACATTTAGATGCCCATGACATATAGGAGCTTATGAATACATGGTCATGCCCTTTGGGCTGAAAAATGCTGGTGCTACTTATCAAAGGGCGATGAATGTTATTTTTCATGATTTGATCTGGCATAGCATGGAGGTATACATTGATAACATCATGGTGAAGTTTAGAACTAAAGACCAGCACCTGGAAGACATCAGACAAACCTTGCTGAAAATGAGAACCCACAAGTTGAAGATGAATCCTAGAAAGTGTGTCTTTGGGGTTAGATTGGGCAACTTTCTAGGGTTCTTGGTCCATCAAATAGATGTTAAAGTGGACAAGAATAAGGCTAGGGCTATGATGGAGTCGCCTACCCCCACTAAAAAAGTGCAATTGCAGAGGTTGCTAACGAAGATTAATTTTTTGAGGAGATTCATTGCTAATCTTACGGGCAAGATCCAACCTCTGACTCATTTGTTAAGATTGAAGAATCAAGACAAGTTTGAGTGGGGCCCTCAACACCAAGAGGCATTTGATAAAGTGTATCTAGCATCTCATCCAATACTCATGCCTCCCCAAAGAGGGAAGTCTTTAAAGCTCTACATTTCAGCATTCGATAAATCAATAGGGAGTTTTATTGGCTAAGAATAATGAAACGGGAAAGGAGCAGGCAATTTACTACCTCAGTAGGATCCTTACCGAGGTAGAAACAAGATATGCCCCAATTGAAAAATAATGCTTAGCCTTGTACTTTACTGCCAACAAATTAAGGCACTACATGTTGCCTTGCCATATCCATATAATTGCCAAAACTGATGTGATCAAGTACATGTTGTCCAAGCTTATGCTAACTGGAAGAATTAGGAAATGGATCCTAGCACTATCAGAGATCAGTATGTACCTCAAAGGGCAGTAAATGGACAAGCAATTGCAGACTTCCTAGTTGAGCACTAAGAATCCAATGAGGAACTCGTTAGCATCCCTGGAACTCTGGAAGTGGCTAGCCTATGGATCCCACCTAGTAAGGCTCATTCGGGCAAAGATGAGTGGATTCAGCAAAAAGTAAAAAGAATAACTAGCATATGGATCACTCGTTAGAGACTATACTTCGATGGATTATGCACACAACATGCTGCAAAAGGTGGAATTGTCATCATTGATCCAAAGGGAATCCAGCATTACTACTCATTTCTTCTGGATTACAAGGATACTTCAAACAACAAGGCAGAGTATGAAGCACTGATTATTGGCTTAGAGATTCTAATAGAGTTGGGGGTAGCTGAAATAGAAGTATATGGTGATTCTAAGTTGGTGATTAATCAAGTAAATGGAAAGTACAAGTGCAGACATATCACAATGGTAGGGTATTACTTGGCAGCTACTCAATTATTAGATTATTAGGGTAATAAAGCAACAATTAGCCATATTCCCATATAAGCAAATTTGATTGCCAATGAAATGGCATAGAGGGCTTTTAGAGCATAAGTTCAAGAAAGAAAGCCTGAGATGAGAGTATTACTTGGCAGATTTAGAAGGGGACTTACAGAAACATTCAGTCAATGCTAAATTTCTAAAGAAGTATCGCCTAACTCTTTGGGATGTTAGAGATTGTTATATTAGTGAAGTATAATGCTTAGAGAATGAGTGAGGGCCCTTTTTGTATGTCTACAGTAGTTGTTTCTAGCAGAAAAGTGTAAATAAGTAAGTAAAATAGTGAAGCAATGAAAGATCTTTTCATTCAAAAATTGGGGAAGTACAGGGGCCCTAGGCTAACAAGTTTACATTTTTAGCCAAGGTAGCTATCTTAGAATGATAAGTCTGCATGATGGTGAAAATACGACTTGGCTCTTCTGAAGCTATATTGATGTTGGCTAGTTGAGCTTCAGATTCCTCCACTTCATGGTTTACTCTCTTCACTTCCTCGATCTTCTTGTATAGCTTGCTCGAGAGAGTCATCTGCTCAGCCTTCAGATGAGAGAGTTGTTCCTTCAGCTTCTAGATCTCAGCAGCTACCACCATTATCCGATCCTTCATGGCTGAGCATTCTTCCACCAGCTACTGCAGAGTAGTAGAGGTTCTAGTATGCTTCTCCTTATAACACATCACCATATTGGCTTGCCTCTTTGCCTTAAGATGCTGATCCTTCAAAGCCGTCAAATTTTCAAATAAGGAGATGAATGACTCATATTGCACCTTAGTCATCTGTTGGGCTTGGTATAATTCAGTGAAAGCTCTTTCAGCATCTTGAAGACCCTTAAGGCTAAAGGAAGCAGAAAAGTCCCTCTGCATCCATTCTCTGAAAACCCTACACCAATCTTGAAGATCCTGAGGCTCAGAAGGGCGCCTTGGAGATCTCATCTTTGTCTTAATTTGTCGAAACTCTTTAACTAGTTCGGGCAAAAAGGCTGTGGTTGGAAGAGAAGCCAAAAGATGAGGCATCACGCCAGCACCACCAGAAGCAACAGCAGTAATGGAAACCTCAGCAGGGATGGAAGGAAAAGATTCAGCAGCAGCACATTTTTTAGGTCGAGGGATTGGAATCTTGAGACTCTAATAGCTCGAGGAGGTTGGGGGAACTACTCTACTCACAGCAGGCTGAGAAGACCTGCCCAAGCCCTCACTAAAGATACAAAGTTGACGAGTTTTGAGAAGAAGAATTTTACCTCTGAAGGCTCAGCCCGAGGACAAGAAAGGCGCATAGATCGGGCTGAAGGTGAAGAAGACTTGGCTTGGGAAGTCTCTTCTGCTTTGGAAGCCTGTTTTGGAATATAACAAGAACTAGCTGAGAGCAAGAGATGAATTTCAGAAATAATTAAGTGCCCAAAGATTCAAGAAAACTGCCTTCAACTCCTCCAAGATCTTAAGTAAGGACCTCTTTATCACTTTACTGCCCCTCCATACCTGCCTTCATCTCATTGGGAGGATAATCAAGCTTTTTGCTATTGGCATGTCCTAATCACAGGAAATAACATGATCAGTTCAAAACTTAAGGAGATGAAATTAAATAAAGAAAAATCAAGTTTGAATCACTTACTAGCAGACTTCTGTTTTTTCCTGCCCGCTTCAATTAGAAGGGCAGAAAGAGATATAGAAACTTGAGGGGTCTGAGACTAGGTTCTCTTCTTGGTTGGAGTGGCTCTTGGAGCAGGGGATCAAGTCTAGCTTGGGGCCTCCCCTCGAGCTCAAGGTCAGAAGATTCTACAATAGGAGATCTTGCCCGACGAGGAGCCCTGGTCTCTGCTTTGGGCTCATCCTCTGTCTCTTATTCATTGAACATCTCAAATATGTTCCCAACATGCTCAATAACATGGATAAAGCTCGTTCCTTGCCTAGTTGCCTCTGCAGCAGCCTCATGAAGAACCAAGGCATCAGCAGCCTCTTCTTCTGGCTCGACATCCACTTCATCAGGGTTGCATTGGGCTCCAAGATTAAAGAAATAGTTAAGCAATCATAAACTATGAAAATGTGAAGTGAAGGAAAGAGGCTACAACGTAGGTTACATATCAGCAAAAGTTGGTTTTTCTGATTGATGACCTTCTTCCAGCTTTCAAACTCTTCTTTCTTGGGAAGATACTTGAAGAAAACTTGCCCGAATATCTTATCATGGGCTTCTCTGAGATCTCCATCATACTTCCTAGACCACTTGGCCTCCCACCAAGTGGTGAACAGAGATGTGCACTTAAAGTTAGGGGTTGTGGGCTTATGAGTTATCTTGCTCATTACCTCAAAGTTACACCTGTTTGCCCGAAATGTAGCCTCTGAAGGAGAACGGAGGCGATAGGAGGTTCCACATTGGACTGAATCAAAGAAGAAGACTGGGATTGCATGTCTAAACCCCAGTTGCCTACCACAGAAGTTGGGGTGGTAGACCTCCAGCCTGCATTCATAGCACATGCGATCACTCCTTACTCTCCATGCCAAATCCCTCTGCTGGATGCAACTAATGCAGCCTTGCAGAGGTTGCTGGCATACTCCCCAAAAGAATCTTGGAAAAGGTTGTCTGAAAACCAAGGGTACCTCCTGAGCACTAAGGCACCTTACTCAAGATCAGCCCGAGTCCTACAGATTATGAAAAAAATAAAGGCAGGCTAAGGTGGAGTGGTTGGTGGTGGGAGCCTCTGCCAGAACTCAGGCGAGAGTTACTCCTACTGGAAACTCAAAGTTAACAGCCAAGAACTCTGGAAGTACCATTGAAGCCAGAGTTGCACCGTCCAGGTAGCTCCATTGACGTTGGTCTCAAAGGGCTAGTCCCTTGTCATCTTATAAAGCAGGTGATAGAGATGTGCCAAAATAAAGAGGCCGGTGGCGACATCGTCGAAAGAATGCAACGCCTCCACCAAATGGATCCATTCCGACTTTACTCATTTGGATTTGTTGGGGAACACATGTTTATTCAACCAATAGAGAAGAAAGTACATGTGCTCCTGAGTTAGGTCAGCAGTGGGAGAAGGCGGGCTGAAGATCTTCTTGGAAAAAAAGATGAAGCCCGCGAAATAAGTCTCATAGCTCTTAAAGGTGGTAGAGTTATACTCCAAGCTAATGATTGACTGAGAAGCCTCTGAGCCTTGAGCAGCAAGATGAGAGGGGGATAACCAGTCGTGCGTACTGTCTACACACTTACCCGATGACCTTAAACCAAAGACCTGAGTTATATCCAGGATGGTGGGAGACATGGAACCCACTCTGAAATTGAAAGTATTGGTCCTTGTGTTCTAAAAAATGAGAGTTGTTGAGAAAAGATCATGCTTAATGGGGATAGGACATCATGATAAGCTCGTAGATTCCATTTGCCATCCATTTCTACTTCCAGATGGGCTTTAATTCATCCACCCACTTGGACCAGGCTTCATCCTTCATTAAGGGGAAACCCCTCTTAAAGTTAGAACACTTTGAAGCAGAGATTCCTGCCTCAGCGGTGTAAGGATTGAGAGTGAACCAGTTGGTAGCGAGCATGTTTCTTTCCACAGTAACAAGAACTCTGGAAGTCCAGGCGAGCCTCAGTGAATACACCCCCTCTTCCTCGAAGAAAATTGACAGATTAAGGCCAGCCCGAGGGCGATGTAAGTCATTGAGCCGACGACGCATAATGACAATCCCTTGTCCAGACTCGCATGTAGGGCGTGATTTGGGAGCCATTGTTAAATTCAATAGAAAGAGTGAAAAGTGGCTAGAAATTAAGGCAAGAAAGGGCTGAGAATTCAAAAGATCTGGCAGTTCAGAGAGTTAAGTTTGTTGAAGGAGATGGCTGAAAATAGTGAAGTGGAAGTTATTTAACGAACATGTAGTTAACTATGGAAATTGTGGGTTAATGCACAGGTTTATTTGAAACAGCTAATTAAGATGCGCTAATACCCAGTTTCGACATGCAATTGATTTTCATCATTATTAATGTCTTGATTAGCAGACTTAACAATGATTAAAAGGGGCATTGTTTGAGTGGGTATTTAATGTTGGGCCTAGTGTGATTGGAGGCCCAAGAACGCAAAAAGTAGAAGGAAAATTTGGCTTGGACAAGGCGGCAGCCCAAGCAGAATTAAAAATCATTTTTTTGCCAAGGAATAGGCAAAAAGTCTATGTTAGAAGTGACACTCAGAGGACAGCTCACCCCCAACAAAAAGTACTTTTCAAGGGCATGGATAGGTAAATAAATGGTTGCTCACCATACTCTGAGGCCATCACCAAAATGGGAAGCTTGGATAGTCGGGCTAGAGAGGCTATAAAAGCAGCAAAGGCCACAAGGAAGAAGGACACTCAACCAATCAATCAAAAGACATCCAACTTTGCACTCCAGCAAGCAAGAAACCAGAAAGCTTTAGTTTGTCTAAACTTTACCCTTTTAGTCGTAGGACCACCATAGAAAGCCATCTTTTGTCAAGTTTTAGAAGCTCTGCTACATTTCCCTTATGTTGTAGTATCGAATCCCTTTAGTAAACCCGATTTATATTTCATTCTCCAAATATTACAACCCCTGTAAAACACAAAGATAAATGGTTGCAAGAAGACGAACCTTGCCTAACAAGGTCATAATCTTGCCTGAGTAGCTTTTGTTTGTACTTACATAAAGTAGATCTATTGTTTTATGCATCTTTCATTGGATCCTATATCATTTTTGACTGTTTTTCATTCAAAGTTCCATCTATGATTAATCTTGCTAAACTAATTAACCTTGCTAAACTAATTAACCTTGGTGCTTTAATTGTTAACCTTAACCAAAGAAGTAGTTTGAAGGGCCCTGAACTCCCTTTAGTCGGACATATGATATTATGAGTAAAGGTCCTTGTTTACAAGTCAAGAAAAAGAACTTTATACAGACTTAACCCATCTGTAAACAATCCAATCGAACTAAGAAGTCTAAATAACTTATGGCGCAAGTAATCAACCCATTTAACAACTAAAAAAGAACATATGTTATACAAAGATAACGGTGGCATGCTAAGACCCATATTAGTTTTGATTGTGAGCCTCAAAGCCTAACAAATGCCCCACAAAGGCACCATTCAAACTAATAACAAACTCATATTGTAGTACCCCAAGCAGTAAACCTTGCTCGAGATGCAAGACTCAAGGGAGTGTTGCGAGGGACAGATCTAGTCCGAACAATATCTATAACCAAATTTTAATAAGGATTATAATATGTGCATTGGTATGTAGCACTATGGACGTAACTCGCAAGATAAAACTTAACCCAACTTCATAGTGTTACTAACAAATTAATCCACATGCATATGAGTTCTCAATCTTATGGTTTAATTAATTGATTGTTTCTCATTTTTAAAAGAATGCTCGCTTATCCTAATTTTTCGTTTATTTTATATTGAATTCTCTTGGTACTAGTGGAAAATAAACACTTTTTTTTTGGTAGAAAAAATAAAACAGTTTAGTAGGCAAAACAACACGCTTTTAGGAAAAAAAATAGTTGTCCCAGTTGTATTATATTTGTATTGTCGACTCTCGCAAGCAAAGAGTTGAATTCACCGTTAGAGTTTTTTATCTTAATTTTTTTCTTATCTCGAGAAATGCTTGATTCAAAGTCATTTTGGGTGGGTTAGCCAGTGGTGAATGTGGATATGCTGATCGACAAGGCATAAGCTAGAAATTTAAGGTGTGTTTGTTGTACTAGACTATCTCAGACTAGACTAATTTTAGGGACTAAGTTGGACTGACTTGGCTTGGACTAAGCAGGATAAAAATAATGAAGTGTTTGGTGCAGCCAGACAAAACTACAGATTAAATTATTTTTAAAAGGATTTTTATCACAAATGGTCCCTGAGATTGATTAAACTCATCATTTTGGTCCCTCACTTCCAAAATCAATCAATGTTGTCCCTGACATTCACTACCGCAAATCAATTTGATCCTTCCGTTAAGATTCCGTCAACTATTATGTTAGTTTGCATGTGGGACCCACAAATCCAATGAAATGGTGACACGTGGATTACACAAAATAACGGTTTTCATCGCAAATGGTCCCTGACATTGATTCGACTCCTCATTTTGGTCCATGAGTTTCAAAAATCGATAAATTTGGTCCCTAACTTTCAATACTGCACATCAATTTAATCATTCCGTTAAAGTTTCGTAATATTTTTTGTCCCACTAATCCAATCATACGACGCCATGTGGATTAACTACAAGAAAATATTTTTTTGAAGATTTAAAACTAAAAGTAAAATAAGAAACTAAAAACCAAAACTAAAAGAAAAAAAAATCATCGTCTTCTTCATCAGGTGTGCTCAAAAAACGTTTCTTATAGTTATTCCACGTGAAACCATATGGTTGGATTAGTGGGACCACATTAGCACACAAACGAAAAATATTAATGAAATTTTAAATGGAATGACTAAATTTGATGTGCAGTAGTGAAAGTCAGGGATCAAAGGTATAGATTTTTTAAACTTAGGAACCAAAATAAGGAGTTGGATCAATGTCATGGACTATTTGTGATAAAAACTCATATTTTGTGTAATCCATGTGTCATCATTTCATTGGATTTGTGGGTTCCACATGCAAACTAACATAATAGTTGACGGAATTTTAATGGAATGACCAAATTGATGTGGGGTAATGAATGTTGGGGACGACATTAATTGACTTTGAAAGTAAGGGACCAAAATAATGAGTTTGATCAATCTCATGGACCATTTGTGATAAAAACCCTTTTTAATATTCAGATATTTTTCTTTTGTTCTTTTTAATTCTCTCTCCCATATCTCCACCGTTCCTTTCTCTTCCCACTAGACAAAACTTCTCAATTTTTCTCCAGATCTTAGATGAAGAAAATCACAGCCGACGAAGAAAATCAAGGGAACGAATAGTGCAAAGAAAGTAAAGAATCGCAAGAGGGAATCGAGATCCAGAGGCTCGATTCCTATGGGTGCCGATATTGGACAGTGACGGAGCTGGGTATTCGACAGGGACACGATTTGTTCCCAAACTGGATAATCCTTCGCTGCTTGACTCTTTGATCTGCCTTTCCGATTTTGGTCAAATCCAACCAATCAAGTTCATGAAAATAGAAAATTAATAATTAAAAAAAAACTGAAAAACTGAAAAATCTAAGATTGGAAGAAGGAGAGTAAGATGGATCCAGTTCGTGTGTGACGAGACAAGGACAAGATAGGCTCCACTCATCTATTTACTTTCTTCCGTTTGAATTTTTTTTTTCTTTTTTTTTTGCTCTAATTACACTTGTTCTTGCAAACTTTAATTCACTTGTTCTTCCATGGGTGGGGATTGGAGTTGCAGACGGGAAGGGGTGGGTGGAGGAAGACGAGTTGTCGTTGTCGTCGGAGATGACGCAGTCATGCAGGATGAGCACGAGGACACGGCTTGAAAGGGAATACGGTCTTAGCTAGTCCCAACTCCCAAGGTATTTGGGGAGCCTCGCTAGGACCGGCCAAGCAAGGTTTTAGTCGGAGTGAGTGAACTTTAGTCTCACTCTCACTAAAGTTAGTCCAATGCTAACCTTTAGTCCAGTCTAGCCCAATAAAAATTAGTGAGGGCAAACAAATGGGCCCTTAGGGTTATAAATCCTTTGTAATAACCCCATTAAAAAAAAGGAAAACTAATGAAAATGGCTTGAAAACTTTGAGTTTTAATGATAAGGACAAAATAAAGGGTAAAGTGAATAGTATCATGATTGACTTTTTAGTGTAAAAATGTGATTTTTCGTTAAAGTGAACAGTACCGGGTGCTTTTCGTTAAAGTTCCCTTAAAAAAAGGAAGTGTTAACAAAACATTTACTGTTTACTTTTAGTGAAAAATCATATTTTTATCTTTTCTTGATACTATTCACCACACCTTCATTTATTATTTTTCATTAAGACTAATTTTTCGTTAAATTTTCTTTAAAAGAATGATTGATGCAGTAAAAAGGTAAGCATGGTCTTTTTATCCCTTCCTTTTTTACGCATGCAATATGCAGTGCATTATTCTTTTACATACTCATGCTAATCATACACCTCGATATGGCTTCGATTTCCGTGGGAAGCTAATTAATTAGTCCTCTGAAAGATTTGCTAGCTTAATATCAAATGTTTCTTTTTCTTTATTCAAACAAAAGGAATGAGATGTAAATTATCAAATATTTTTTCATGTCAAGTTAAATTTTAGCCTCCCTATAGGTCGTCCGCTAAAAGGAATGCTAGTGTTGTGTCGTGCCTTATTCAATTTATTAATATTTCTCTACACTTGCAAGTTAAAAGTTTTCAATTCGACTTCTATGGGCAGCCAGTTCAATCCTAATTAGTGTTATTTTGTGGCTTAACATGTATACTCTCACCCTTAATATAAAAGCTTTTTAACTAAAATGGTCCGTAAGATTAGCATAACTCCTTATTTTAGTCTTTGACATTGAAAATCGATAGAAGTGATTCCTAAGTTTGTTTACGATCAACAATACGTGAGATAGTGGAGTCTAATTAATTTCAGTTCCACCTTGGAGTAAAAATCAAATTTTAAGTTCTAAACTTACCCTAATTTGCTCTAACCCTTGGGACAAATATGATTTAAAACTCAAAACTCATTTCTGGGCCAAATTTAGCCCAGGATTCCCCCTGGGTTAGTGGGACTAGTCCACCATATACGTATATTTTTTTAGTTTTATATTTATAAATTCATTGAATCCAATGGTTAAGATATAATTTGATGAAATCCAACGGTAAAAAAAAAAATCTAACAGTCCAAATTTAAATCCAACAGCTAAAGTAATTAAAAAAAAGTATTTTATGTGTTTCATATTGATAAGCTCATATTTATACATATTTTACATCAAATTCTCTTGTCTTTTCTTAGTTATTTCCTCATATTTTTGTACTATTTACTTGGTTTTGGTGTTTTATCGAATTTTCCTAGCTAAGAAAATAAAATTAGCATAAGTGTGATTTTTAGTAATAAAATCGTAAAAACTGCTTTGCCCACTATTTTTGGTTAATAAAAATAAGATAGTATTATAAATATATATATATAAATATATATATATATATATAAATATATATATATATATAAATATATATATATATATATAAATATATATATATATATATATATAAAAGATGTGAACGTGCAGGATGGTAGAAAGAATTTAATAGGGAAAGCAAGTGGGAGACACACTGGAAGAATGGGCAGAAAAGAATAAAAAGAAGGACAGGGAGCTGTCCTTTGACAGCTGCGAAGGGGGAAAGCTCGCGGGGGGTCCTCGGGCTGAGATATAGGGCAGCAACGCTGCACATTGGCGCACGGGAAAGAACAGGCTGCCCTTGCAGCCTTGCGCAGGAGGCAAGAGGAGGTCAGTGACAGCGTGGGTGAGTACAGGAAAGCAAGGGGGTGAGTATTGGAAAAAGGCTCGGGCGCAGGAGGATAGGTCAGCACGGAGGAATTTGGAAGGCATGCAGTGCATGCATGTTCAGTCAGCAAGGGAAAGCCAAGCAGGAACCAACTCTCGTCTCTCGGTTTATTTTTCCTAAACTCACGTTTTATTTCTGTTTTAATTTTAATAATGTGTAACTAATTTTGTTTTGGCTAGAGTTTAATTCAAAACCATGTATATATTTGTAATTTGAATTGATTACCTTCAGTTGTGATTTCTGAGTTGTGATTTAATTTGCTTAACTGCTTGATTGATAACTTATTTTTGTATGTCGATTAAGGATGCATACTTAATTTACATGCATGAATTTGATGCTAGAATATAAGTGAATTTCACCTAATCGTTATGAACTTATATTCACAAGTAGTGAAGGTCGCTTATAAACGATCGCGTTAGGTAAATTCTTGGCATAAGTTTCATGCAATTCATAGTAACAAGTGCCTCGTCAATGCTTATGATTTTCATAAAACTTAATGATTCTTGCTTGTATCTCTATTATGCAATTCATGTAGGGAACTTGTAGGGAATGTTTTGGGTTGTCGTATGCAATCATCCAACCTAATAAAAGTAGGAAAATCTGAAGGTTAATTTAAGCGGACCTAATTAACTTGGAGCGTTGAGAATTTACAATTTATTGAAAGAACAACTGAAAATCAATTTAGGTTGCATATGTGTCATGTGTGGAGAATAATCCTCTAGCCAGTCCGTCATTTATCATTTTACCTTAATTTTATGTTTTTGTCAATTTTGTAATTTATTTAAGTTTAATTTACTTTTCATCAAAATCAATCCCCCATTTTATTTTAAAGTGTTAGATTTATTAGAAATCATTTTAGTTTGTGTTTTCTTAAGTCTTGAGTTGTTTTGAGTCTTTTGATTTGTTTTAGTTTATTTGTTAGTTTTATTTTGAGTGATTCTATTTAAGTGTTTTGAGTCTAGTTTAGTGTTTTAAATTTTGTTTTTACGTTTTTAATTTAATTTTACTTGGGTTAGCATCCCTAGTTAATCCCCGGCCTAGAACGATCCCTACTTATTCATTACTACAACTGTCACAAATAGGGTTTAAATTTGTGCGTTAATTTATTTTCGCATCAAATTTTTGGCGCCGTTGCCGGGGATTAGCAAATTTGCTAATCCTTTTATTTTTGTTTTTGCTTATGTTTATTTGTGTTTATGTATGTCACTTTTGATATTTGATTTAGTTTTCTTTCTTTAATTTTAGTACAAATGGAGCAAGACCTGGATTCTACTAGCATTCAAGATCTATTGGCACAGCTCACTGCTCAATTAACTCATAATGCCGAACGGACCACAACGCCAAGTGGCCCTACATTTGATATGCCCTATGAGCAAGGATTTCAAACTCATCAATATCCCCAATTTTCTGCAAATGAAGATGTTTGGGGATATCAAGGCTATAACCAATCAAGGGGCAACATGTTTTCCAACGCTTATAATTCGGATTGGAGAGATTATTCAGATTACATGTGGGGAGAACCTCAACAATTCCAACAAGGTGGATATTGGCAGCAAGAAGACGCGTTCTATTCAAGACCTATGCAGCCACCACAGTATCCCCCACAACAATTCCAATCGAATCAAAGTATGCCCGTGGATTACAATCAAATGCTTGAAGAATTAATTTCTTCAGTACAGGGTTCACAAAAAGAAGAACAATTGCCGCCATCGGAAGAGTTCTATCAGTGGCCATATGAACCGTCACATCCACCACAACAATCTCCCCAATCAAATTCAGGTACGTCTTCGGATAATGACATGTTGAATAAGTTACTAACCTCTTTGACCCAGGACGTAGAAAATCGAAACAAGGAGATGCAAAATAAAGCCAACAAGGTGGATGCATTGGAGGAGCAAGTTGGGCAGATTATGGAATTCATGGCACAGATTCGAGATCAAGGTGACCGGGAGGATGAAGCTGTCCCAGAACCATCCAAACACAGCCCGAACATGGATGAATTGCCGCTTCAAGAAGAAGATGAGGATGACTACTTGGGCAGTTTAGAAGAATTCTTATCGCAAACCCCTCAAGTCCTTATGCCATCCAGCTCAGGTGAGGAGGTTCTAAATTCAATTTATTCTAACATCGTTCCACCAAATGTCCTTTTTTCTTGCAGGTTTTTAAATCTCAAGGAAGAAGTGAATGAAAAAGACGTTGTGGAAGATATTCCAGAAAATGAGGTGGCCGGAGAATTTGTTGAACATATCAAAGAGGCTGTGCATGAGACAAACAAGTCCAAAGGAGTTAAAACTGAGGACACGGGACAAGCCACAACCATCATAGTAAACCTGGCTAAATTCAAAGTCCCGGAAATGTTCAAAAATGTGGTGTTTGTAATTGAGTTTGAATGTGACTGTAAGCCATCTTCTCCATTTTTTATTTTAATTTATACTAACTTGTTTTTAATTTTGATGATTCAGGCACCGTCATTAGAACTTAGACCGTTGTCGGATCATTTCAAGTACCACCGTCCGTTCAATGATAAGCCCATGCATTTGAATAATGAAGGGAGGCCTAGGAATCACCCACAATCAGATTTGCATTCCTAATCCCTTCTCTTTACTGAATTTATTTTACTTTGTTTAGTTCTTTCATTGTTTGTTTGCTCTTGTGTGAATTTATTTTACGTTGATTTTTTTTATTTTACGTTGATTTTATTTTGTTGTGTTTATTTAGTAGTGATTTTTGCTTAGGAGATTAAACTTAGTTTTTTTTTTACTTTGATTTACTTATTTTTACATTTATATAAAATAAAAAAAAAAAAAAAAAAAAAAAAAAAAAAAAACTTAAAAACATAAACATTCATATAAATAAAAAAAAAAAAAAAATTAATTAAAAAAAAAAAAAAAAAAAAAAAAAACTTAATTGCATAAATTTTTTTTACAATAACTTGTAATTTAATTTCGTTCATTGGTCATTGGTTGGTGGTGCCTCGGAGGTCGACGGAGCCCCTGAAAGACGAAGCGCCAGAGCTGGATCATTCAGAGCCTCAATACTTGGTGCTGCTCCCGAGGACGAAGGCAACACAAACCTCGGGAGTAACGCCATAAACCGTTGATGATCACTCTGAATCCGCACTTCGGACTCCTGCATCTGATCCAGCTTCCTCTTCATGCTGGTTGAGTAATTGGTTGCAAGCATGTGCAAATCCCTGTTCTCATGCCTAAGCACTCTGACCTCTTGCCGAAGACTAGCCACTTCAGCCATCAACGACTCCACCTGACGGGTTCGTGCAAGAAGGCGCTGGCCCATGTTTGATACGGAGCCTGCGCATCGGACGCTGTAGGCCATAGAGTCCTGGACAGCTAGTTCGTCGGACCGCCTGGAAAGTATCCTAGTGTCTCTAGGAGTGAGCAGATTTCTGGCCACCACCGATGCGGTTGTTTCGTTCATCATCATGGAATCCCCAACTGTAAGAGGACCATTTGGGGATATGAAGGATGGCTGCCAAATGTTGGTTGGAGAAGATATATCACTATCTTCCCCAACATTCAAGTTAAGGCGACGGTCAGAAGGGCAAGACATATTTGAAGGTGTTGAGAATGAAGAGTTGGACTGATCAAGATTAAAAGAAGTGCAAGATGGAGTGTTTGCAGGAGTGAGTGTTTACAGGGGGAGCTTAAGTGTGTTGTGGAACAAAAAAAAATGAGCGTTCTTATAAGAAGAAGAAATCGTTGAGGCATCACTCAGCAGTCGAAGAGGCGCCCTCTCGCAAATCGAAGAGCCGGGCTCCTTTCTCAAAAGCCGGATTCTTTTCTCAAAAGCGGCGTCGCCGTTCTCAAAAGTCGGACTCCGTCTCAAAAGTCGGTTCCTTTCTCAAAAGTCGGACGCCGCTCTCTCAAAAGTCGGGCGTCTTTATCAAAAGTCGGAGCGGTCAGGAATCACGAGGCGAACAGCTTTTCCAATTTTGTCGTCACTCGTCACGTGCACTGTCAGCTTTGCGCAAATTACGGGTGACTTTTTCAGAAAGCGCGTGACCTGTACTGTTCATCCATCCACCGGCTGCCGACAGGGTAAAGGAATAGTTTCGGTTGTGAAGAAAAATCCTATAAACGTCTACCTTCGCATCCATTGCAAAGGCAAACTCTCTCAGCACTTCTTCATCTCCGAAATTTTTCATCTCCGAAAATGCCTTTCCAACAAACCCTCTCGAGTTTCTCTGTGTTTCTCATTCCCTGGGATACCTTTGCAAATAAGTCATCTAGAGCTAGAGTATTTCATATCATGAAGGTTGAAAGCAAGAGTATCTCATATCACGCTTTCTTCCTGTCCTTGTCCTTGTCTTTGTGGCAAGGAGAAAGCGGGCAATCAGCCAGCACTCGGTGTCAATCTTCCAATCTAAGAACCGACTGCCTGGAAATCCTTCCTGATTGCTTACCTAGCATTGCTCTCGAGTACTCTTCTTCAACCACTGATGTACTTCCGAAGAAGTCGCCACATCTGCCTGGAGAACAGCCAAGGCAAGTGAAAATGTTACTTGAAGCATGGAGAGACAAGGTGCTGCTTCATCTTCAAGATCAAGTCTCATTTTCCTTGCTAAGAAGTTCCCCAGCCCAGTTCAAGCATACACCTGTGGAACGATACTTCTTCAAAAGCAAAAGTATCCCATATCATCAGAGTCAGAGGCAAAGATTTCTCATGGCATGCTTTTCCTTTACCCTTGCTCTTGGCTACGAGTCAGGGTGAAAGAAAGGAAATCGGTCGGCACTTGGACAGATTGAACAAAGAAGCAGACCACCACCTATTCCTCGTGCCTACCTGCCATGCAGAAGAACAAAAAGAGAAGAATGTAGCCTGCAGACTCAATCAACCCGGCAGAAGGAGTCTGAGTTGAAACCAAGAGCTCGAGAAGCTTCAACACCACCACCAATCAAGTCTCATTTTCCTTGCTAAAAAGTTCCGAGGCCAGTTCGAGTTCAAAGCTGTGGAAAGTCACCAAACAGGACCAATGATCATTTATTAGTTTTGTTCATTATCTTTTATTTTCATTTGCAATTTTTCGTTTGTTTGTTTTTATATTTTCTTGCGTGCTTAACCGACTTATTTCTTTTCTTTGCAGGAACTTTTGGTTATTTCCACCCTTGAAGTTGATTGCAGAATTTTAGCTTGGGGGTCATCGCTTGATTTTCTGCAAATTAGGGAAGTTTTCAGTCCTATTGCTTTATTTTGTTTCTTTATATTTATCTACTTTATTTTTATTTGTTATTTGCATTTTATTATATTTTCTGACATTGGGGACAATGTCTAGTTTAAGTGTGGGGGTAAATAGTATAAAAATGACTAAATTAAAAAAAAAAATTTGTACCTTCAACTTTGAACTGGTTTCATTTGTTTCCATGTTATTGCTTTGTTTTCTTAATTAGTTTTGTTTTATTTAAAAAAAAATAAAAATAAATAAAAATAAAAATCGGAAAATTTAAAAAATCCAAAAATATTTCCTTGTTTTCCTTATTGATTTGAATTAGATTTTTTTTGTTAGTTTCCCGACCCAATGATATAATTGGATAAAAGTTGAACCATGATCATCAAGAACTTAGTTAACATGTGTTTTGTGAAATTCCTTATTCTCGTGTTAGTTTGTACATATTTGATCATCTTTGAAAAACCAAATGCACATAGCCTTGTTGATGTGAAATTAAAGCATGATTTTAAGCTCCATATGTGAATTTAGTGACCATATACATCCTATGTGAGTTTTTGAGCCTATTGAAAGTGTGTGCATTTTTCATACACTCCTATTTTTTTTATGTGTGATGAACTTATGTGAGATACTTCTCTAGAACTTGCATAACGATCTTTCGAAATTTTTGTCATTGATTGCATGAACTTGAAAATGATAGAGGCATTAGGTTTACCACCATGGCCCAAATAACCTTGTTTCCCAAAGAAAAATGATATCATTAGATTGCCAATTTGAGCCGTGTTTGTTGAGCCTTTTATTTCTTATCACCAGATATGTCTACCCTTATGCCTGAAATAAATATTTTTCCTTACCCTTTCCAAGCGAGCAATGCGAGATTGTCTTATGAGAAATGTTTGTGAAGTACTTTGGAGGGTGTTTGGCAAAAGAATAAGTGTGGGGGTTTTTCATATTTGTTTCTGTTTGAAAAAAAAAAAAAAAAAAAAAAAAAAAAAAAAGAAAAAGAAAGATTGTATACAAAGAAAATAAAAAGTTTTTAAAGTTTCAGTTTATGGGTGTGGTTAGAGATGTCTGAAGAATCGTTGGAGAGCTTGAGTGCTTATAAATCTAAAGAAAATAATTGCTTGCATTGTAGCTTGGAACTTGTGTTTTCCTATTCTTTCGTTTCAATAACCCTATCCCGAAGCCTCATTACATCCAATAAAAGTCCTCTTGATTTAAGTTTTGCAATTATGACTGTGGAGAAGTGATCTTTATGCAAGCTTATGGTAGAACTTTCACATTTGTTTCTTTGAGCGAAACACATTAAAACTAAACACATGTGTGATTGAGTGCATATCCAGTGAGAAGGTCGCTAGTTTGCATATGGTGATTTTAAAAATAAAAATTCGAAATTGCATTAACATGGCTATCTCACACACTACACTTCAAGGATGTTTCAAAGATTGCTGCTAATATTTGAATAAGGAAAATGAACTTGAATTGCTTGTTGATGTTAGCTATGGCTCTTGATGATTGTGTTCTCAAATGAAGTTCTATGAGGGTCATATAGGGGGAAATAATAATTTTCATGTTATTATCTTTTCTGTTTTTCGTTTGTTTTGCTCGAGGACTAGCAAAAGCTAAGTGTGGGGGTATTTGATAAGCTCATATTTATACATATTTTACATCAAATTCTCTTGTCTTTTCTTAGTTATTTCCTCATATTTTTGTACTATTTACTTGGTTTTGGTGTTTTATCGAATTTTCCTAGCTAAGAAAATAAAATTAGCATAAGTGTGATTTTTAGTAATAAAATCGTAAAAACTGCTTTGCCCACTATTTTTGGTTAATAAAAATAAGATAGTATTATAAATATATATATATAAATATATATATATATATATATAAATATATATATATATATATATATATATATAAAAGATGTGAACGTGCAGGATGGTAGAAAGAATTTAATAGGGAAAGCAAGTGGGAGACACACTGGAAGAATGGGCAGAAAAGAATAAAAAGAAGGACAGGGAGCTGTCCTTTGACAGCTGCGAAGGGGGAAAGCTCGCGGGGGGTCCTCGGGCTGAGATATAGGGCAGCAACGCTGCACATTGGCGCACGGGAAAGAACAGGCTGCCCTTGCAGCCTTGCGCAGGAGGCAAGAGGAGGTCAGTGACAGCGTGGGTGAGTACAGGAAAGCAAGGGGGTGAGTATTGGAAAAAGGCTCGGGCGCAGGAGGATAGGTCAGCACGGAGGAATTTGGAAGGCATGCAGTGCATGCATGTTCAGTCAGCAAGGGAAAGCCAAGCAGGAACCAACTCTCGTCTCTCGGTTTATTTTTCCTAAACTCACGTTTTATTTCTGTTTTAATTTTAATAATGTGTAACTAATTTTGTTTTGGCTAGAGTTTAATTCAAAACCATGTATATATTTGTAATTTGAATTGATTACCTTCAGTTGTGATTTAATTTGCTTAACTGCTTGATTGATAACTTATTTTTGTATGTCGATTAAGGATGCATACTTAATTTACATGCATGAATTTGATGCTAGAATATAAGTGAATTTCACCTAATCGTTATGAACTTATATTCACAAGTAGTGAAGGTCGCTTATAAACGATCGCGTTAGGTAAATTCTTGGCATAAGTTTCATGCAATTCATAGTAACAAGTGCCTCGTCAATGCTTATGATTTTCATAAAACTTAATGATTCTTGCTTGTATCTCTATTATGCAATTCATGTAGGGAACTTGTAGGGAATGTTTTGGGTTGTCGTATGCAATCATCCAACCTAATAAAAGTAGGAAAATCTGAAGGTTAATTTAAGCGGACCTAATTAACTTGGAGCGTTGAGAATTTACAATTTATTGAAAGAACAACTGAAAATCAATTTAGGTTGCATATGTGTCATGTGTGGAGAATAATCCTCTAGCCAATCCGTCATTTATCATTTTACCTTAATTTTATGTTTTTGTCAATTTTGTAATTTATTTAAGTTTAATTTACTTTTCATCAAAATCAATCCCCCATTTTATTTTAAAGTGTTAGATTTATTAGAAATCATTTTAGTTTGTGTTTTCTTAAGTCTTGAGTTGTTTTGAGTCTTTTGATTTGTTTTAGTTTATTTGTTAGTTTTATTTTGAGTGATTCTATTTAAGTGTTTTGAGTCTAGTTTAGTGTTTTAAATTTTGTTTTTACGTTTTTAATTTAATTTTACTTGGGTTAGCATCCCTAGTTAATCCCCGGCCTAGAACGATCCCTACTTATTCATTACTACAACTGTCACAAATAGGGTTTAAATTTGTGCGTTAATTTATTTAAAAAAAAGTATTTTATGTGTTTCATATTATTTCATAGTGTTTCATGAGTTTTATGGTGTCGGTTAGTGATTTTTCAATATTTGTCAGAATCTAATATTTTTAAGTTAAAATGTTTATAAAATTAAATTAAGATAGTCTACATAATTTTTTCTTTTAAAAAGGTTACTTTAAGAAAAAAAAAAATTAAACTAAATTCATTCTTTAATGATATGAGGCTAAAATTTTAACCCATAAATGTTGGAGCAAAAAAACTATTTCTAGGTTAAAAATTTTAGATTTTAGCCCAAGGATTGAAGATTGTCGAAATGAGACTATCCATTTCAGCTGAATATGCCATGTCTTGGCGTTCCCAAACTAGGCCAGTTGTACACAATTTTAGGACTTATTACTCATTTTGTTTTTAGTTTTTCATTTTTCTACTATAAGTAGAGTACAAGAATACTGAAGAAATGATGAGTGAGCGAGGGGCAAAATACGAGCAATTTTTTTCAATATTCCGGACTACTTAATAGTACGGGAAATGAACAGTCATATTTGGATTGAGGAAATACTATTTCTATTTGCAAATCTAATGGATATAAAGCCGGACTACCAAACATAAAACTAAAGACAAATTTAGAGGGTTGCTTACCTAACAAATAAAGTGACCCTTAACTCTTTTAAGTAATGGACAAACACAAAATTCATTGATATATAAGGATTTCATGGTTTCTACAGTACTATATATTTGACAAAGGCAAAAGTGAAGAAGCTGAGACGGAAAAAACCTACGACAGCAAAACCCAGGCCAAACTCTACATAGAAGGAAGAAAAAAAGGTGGATGTCACCTGTCCGTTAATACATCATCTAGTTACGACTCAAAGGCTGCACTATGCCATCTTCGTTTAAGTTTGTTCCACCGAGCAAAGCTTGGCACAGACCTCTTGGCATAACAACACAAATGGTTCCCGCAGCCTCAGTGATACTGTGGTAATTCTTGCCTTCTTTACAAGCTTCTGTTTGTATGATTGTAACAGGAATTAAAACTATCCATTTTTCGAACATCAAAGCCAACCTTGCAGGGAAAGGGAGTACTGGTACATTGTCCAAATTAATCACTTAATCAGACGAGCTCGGCCAGGATTGAGATGTGCTTCTGACATCATCCATCCCTACAGGAAAATAGATTATTACTACGTTTAAAACAAAATAATGTGCACTGCTAATCTTTTCAAACAACTATCTGGATGAAAAATTAAATAAAAACTGAATGGGGGTGTATTATCGTAACAAAGTAGAAAACTTTGGTAGCTTCCAAACACAAAATCCAATATCCTTATCCATTGCAACACCGAAAACAATAATGCTTCCATAGAGTATTTACTTGTCTTGGTAGAACACAGTTGTTTCAGTAAGTCTATATTGAGCCGAGAAACCACTTAAAATAGAAACTATGAATTTACAGCTAAGTCATTCAGTCCATTTGGAGACAACTCCAAGTTGGGATATATAGTTATGCAGACAGAAACATTTGAACCACATCCATTGCATCATTGAATAGATCTCAGGATGCTATAGTTGACCGTGCTCGTGTCAAACAATTTGCGATCTATATTGTTAAGCTAACAATTTTATAGCATAAATTTGAAAAGGAATCAACCTTATCAATCAGCGACTGATAATTTGACATGTTATATTGTTTGGCAAGATGTCATTTCCCTTTTATATATTTGTTTGACAAATGTGGAATCTATGCGCTTACTATAAGGCACCTAACTGGCCACTGAATGTCACAAAATGATGAAATTATAAATGTTAAACATCAATTACCTGCTCTTTAGCTTTACTCTTGAAAATCCCATACGAAGTTGAGACCATCTTACATGACTCAACAATGCACGCCTCCAGATCTTTAGCTGTGGGCTCGAAGTTTAAAAATCCATCTTTCTTTTCCTTCTGATACATATGCTGACTGTTGTATGATGATTGCATGAAATATAGAAGTACCTGAGCCTGTAACACAGAGTGATATAACATCTTATATCCCCTACACAAAGGAAAAGAAAAACCTCTTCAAGACACCAAAGACCATAGAAATAAGCGGGTATATCTCACATGAAATGCCGCCTTTAGTATGTCATCTGACTTCGCTTGATCTTTGAACAATGCGTACACTTTACCTTTTGAAGGATTATATGTCACAACATATCTCTCTTTCTGTCATCAATCAAGAAATGAAATATTAAAGAATATATGTTAGGAGTATAGGTCAAACTTAACCCCTCTTCAAAAGCACTTACCTCAAAGAAGGGCTCTATCGCAAGATATACACTTGGCTCTTGGAATGCATCTTTAAATCGTGGTCCTGGCACTCAGTAGAAAAAATAAAAATGAATTAAAAAAAAGAAGAGAAAATCTCAAGGCGAACAAAGAAACCAGATAATCATGATTCATAAACAAAAGAACAAGATCTTCGCAAACATACCGAGAACAACAGGCCCATCTTTCACCCAGGGAAAATTGAAGACATTTTCCTTCAAGTTCCCTTCCTGCAACGACGGCACTCGCCCTAGAAATGGGGGGGGGGGGGGGGGGGGGAAGAAAGCACAATTACAATATATATCTGGAAAATACACTCAGGAAAACTATTATGCATGATGCCATGAGGGGAATTCTTTGGTAGAACATCCATGCTAACCTGTTTTAAGAAAGGCATCTACTGCCACACTGAATCTCGCTCGGTTCAAGGTGTGCAGTACTACAGATTTAACCTGGAAACAAATTACTTCTATTAAACAACATGGAAGCATGTAAAACTAAATCAATTTCACTACTGTACACGAACCTCTTGGTAGGAGCTGACAACGTATCCACATGAAAGGAGCGCAAATGTAGTTATCAGTGATGGATTTCTTTTCGAGATTAATATGCTCAGGCCAGTTCCCAGCTTCACAAGGCATAGGTTCACAATCATCAATAAAAAATGATTAAATTTCATGCATGAAAGTGCATATTGGAACATAGAGACTAATTAAAAAATAAAAATCTGTAGAACTGTTATTCTTTTACATGAAACGAGAGCTTATAGGCAAAGAAAACTAGAACTGTTAAAGAAGTGAAAAAGAAGCACAAAAACCAATGATAAGACATCCACTTGGGAAAAACCAACTAAAAACCACAAGACAACTAAAGGTATACAACACAAAGGTCAAGCCAAATTAAGATGAATCACACTTAGAATGAATTCAAGGCAGTATTAATAATACGAGACAACAAGTTAAAAAATTCTGTCAATCCCTACCATTTAGATTCCTCCTACAGGTTAGATCCTAAGACACCTAGAAGGTGAGAATGAAACCTTACTTATCCTTAAGATGGAACACCACAAATAATGTTGTTTCTGTGAAACATAGATATTGCAAACAACATTGTATCCCACAAATCCTATGTGCCTGATATATAGGAATGTTTACATACAAGGAGACAAATTGCAAACCTATTTTTTTTACTAATTTCAGTATGGCTAGGATACATAGCACCACAGGGCATGTTTTCTGGCATATTTTCTGTGAAAAGTTATCTATCTTGCCTCAATTTAGGTCAAAATAAGATAAGACCTAAGAGTCTGACTCAGGCTTTGACTTGTTAGTCTCATTTATTATCTAAAGGATTTATTTAGAACTTACTTCAAAGAAGGATATAGTTCTATTTCTTTGATATCCTAGACAAGAATAAAATATAGTATTACTGTAGAAACAACATTTTATTGATAGATATTGGTGATAAGAGTTGATAATATGCTCTAGTCATTTAAGCAAAAAAATAATAGGCATATACTGTCGTAGCACTGGTGACACATAGTAATAGTGTTCAAATAAACTTAGCAAAAATTATTTCACTGTTTTCCTGTACACATTGGATCCTGTGTGCATAGGTCTAACTAGCAAACTCAAAAACCTTTATACGAAACGAAGAAAATGCGCACACACCAAGTTTTACACAATATTACAATACATTTCAACAATTGAATTTTATCTTGGTCGACCTTAGATCAATAGGGGTGATCATGCACACAAAAAGACATACCAAAGCTAAACAATCTCAAAAGCCAACAAGTTAATGGAACATGGGGGCATAACTGGGCAAAGATACCAATTATTGTAGGTGTACTGGACATAAGTGGACTAAAACAATTTCATTTCATGACAGCATAACTGCAATGGTAAAAACAAAGGGTTTCTAGAATGTGTTCTATATACCTATGTATAATATTAAGGCTTTTTAGTCAAAATATTCCCTGAGATTTGCATAACTCATCACTTTGGTCCCTGAGATTTGAAATCAATAGAAGTGGTCCCTGAGTTTGTCCACCATCAACCATTTTGGTCCTTCCATGAAAAATTATATTAAATAAAGACCAAAATGACCAAAATACCCTCAATGTAATAAACAATGGGGCAAATGATTTGACAAAACTTGAGGGTGTTTTTGTCATTTTAGCCCTATTTAGTGGAGATTTTTCATGGAAGGACCAAAATGATTGATGGTGGACAAACTCAGGGACCACTTCTATTTATTTCAAATCTACCGGACCAAAGTAAGGAGTTATGCAAATCTCAGGGACCATTTTGGCTAAAAAGCCTAATATTAATGCAAGTGTAAAATGTATGAACAATTCTAGGAAAGTGAACAACACGTATCAAGCTGTTTCAATTTTGGATGGTTAATATCTACATGTGTACCGCGTCAACTACTAGACCAATGTGCTCATATGGTTCACTGGTACAATGTCCAGATTCCTGTAACACATAATTATCCTGCAAAAAGAAGTAGGGCAAGCATACCAGATCCGCAATATTGCCAACACATTCTCCTTTAGCTGTCACATCTCCAATGTTTTCTCCTTTTGCAAACGCTTTGTAAATTGGTGTTCGAGTTGATGTTGATGTTACAGCAGCAACATTCTACAAAAAACAAAAGAGGATGAGAGGTTGTAAAACTGAGATGGAATACATTAAGTTATATGAAAATGTCAAACCTTTGCCACATTAGCTGCACAAGCCAAAGGAAGAAACAGGTGCGGGACAGCTGCAGTTGCCAACTCTACTCCTGCACCCAACTCCATGAGAAGATCACCAGCAAACCGCAACTAAAACACCACAGCATTAAGAAAAGGTGAGTGAGGTATTGTGAGTTATGTAGTTGGAAAATATTGTGCAGTACTATGAAGTTGGCAAATATTTCTTACCTGTTTTAGATCATAATCAAATTTCTTTCCTTGTCGGGCAAAAAGCATTTTTCCAACACGCCCAGCACCATCCTAGACAGAAATTTATTAATTAGATTAAATTCATTCTGCTATACCATATGGACATTAGAAGAAAAAGCTGTAGTACAAGGCACTAATGTAAACTCCGAAATATACACTTCCAAGTTTTGGACCTTTGCTATCATTAACTAAACTCAAAAGTACAGTTCAAAGTCAACATGCCTCAAAAACATAAAATCACAAATACAAATTTGTATGCTTGACTCTACAAAAACATATTTCAACATTACTTCAACAATGAAAAGAGGCACAACCCAAAAGAAACACTGGCTACCAGACTGTTTAGCATGCAACACTTATCCAAGCGGATTCAGATTCTAATCATGACTGCAGTCACAAGAGTAAGAGTAAGCAGGTTTTCGCACTCATTTGTGGTGCTGGATTCAATTGAATATCAAAGTCACTAACTAACATAACTCTGACAGTCCTTCACCTGATGGCAACAGGTTGTAAATGTGACAAGAATATGAAGATCTTCTAAAAAGGACTGATATAATTGAACTCCTCCCTGGTGTGGTCTGATGTGGCAAAATTGTGTAACATAAAACTTAGTAGCCATTGTCAACTTTACATGTCACACAAATGTGAGTGCAGAAAGAAGGCATATTCTCAAAAGCATCCTTTTGCAACCAAAAGAAATGAAAACCAGAGGAATGTTACAATTTTTTCTTAAAAGTCAAATGCTTTAAAATACAAAAGTTGCGATGCGATCAAGAAATATTACCTTGAGAATCCAGTTGATAGCAACAGCCCCAGGAGCAGCTGTGTTTCTAGAGACTCCAACTGAATTCAAAAGGGTTTGTGTTGTAAAAACTCCCATTGCGCCACCAAAGAAGTGCTACAAAAAAAAGAAGGTTATTTTTAATATGGCAATCAATTCCACCAAAGTGATTGAACCATGCGTTTAAAGAAGTTGGAGCAGCTTTTACGGCAGGGATGATAAACAGATGATAGAAAATAAGTTTGTATAATAGTATATGTACCTTGAGAGCTCTCCATGTCATGTAGGGGACATAGGAAGGGATTACACTATCAGGGAAACCTTCGGGGACAACATATGACCTTACAAAAGACATCAACCCCTGCACCAAAAAATCCGACACACGAAACTCAGAAGAATCTTCATCAATTAGAGAGAAAGTAATCAAATTTTGCAACGGCTATGAATGATGCATAAATTGCACACAATGTCAATGCTTATTACGCAACTCAGCAGAGCGGTTACACTTGTTGGTCTTAAGTTGAGAAATTGTATTGAAACAAAGCTAGAAAAACAGAATACGTGGTTAAAGTAGAGTACTGACGTCGAGAGGGGATTGGGGGCTGTGCAAGCTAAGGGCGCGAAAAGAGCCCTTCTTGAAGGTGGTTGCAGCAGAGGAGGAGGAGAAGGAATCGGGCTCAGCGACGTAGTTCCATCGGCGGCCGTCAATCTCCTCGCAGCAAACCAATCTGAGGCTGGATCCCACGAAATCTTGATCGTGATGGAGCAGCTGGGGAAGCTGATGCTTGGGGGCTTGGGTGTCCAAAGGCAGAGCCTGGGAGGGAGCGGAGGAAGCGAGGTTTGCACTGATACGCAGCGTTTCACGAACGAGAAGTCGCGCGTCCTGGGCGCTAGTGGCGGTGGTGGTGAGGGTTTGATTGGTGGAAGAAGCAGAAGATTGCTTGAGTTTCAGCGGCGGCGGAGGCATTTGGCATTCCTCTTGTTTCTCCAAGTTACTAGTCTGGTGGTGATTGGTGCTAGTGTGATGAAATCAAAGTAGAATTGGGAATCTGGGATGGATAGATGGATGGAGATGTGGAGGCCTGGAGGCCTGGAGGGTTATATAATTTTGGTTTTGGGGTGTCGCCTTGGAATTAACGACTGAGAAAATTCAAATCTTTCAAATCCCAATTGGCAATTGGGAAGTAACAAGAAGGGATGGATGAAATGAATGCGGGGAACAAGAGGCAGGTGGCCTAACAACAACACCACCACTCGGACTCAGCAGCAGCAGCAACATCAACATCGACCACGACTGGATTTTGAAATGCCATTTATTACACCGCAATGCACCGCAATGGAGCAACTGAAGAAACTTCGGAATCCTCCCCCCACCCCTAAACCATGTACAAGTTGTAACCTAGGCGAGCGAGGCATATGTGGAGAGTGGAGAATCTCATATATATCGTTCGTTCATTCTGCGCATCGCCACCGTTGTTATATCCGATATCCGAGATGGCTTTTGGGTGGGACCTTCCACTCTGTGTCATGTGTTCTCATCTGACAAAACTAAACTATGCGGGACCTACCCAAATCTCACTTTATTTGCTACACTGCATTTACACGGGAGCATTTTTGCTCATCACCATAAACTATGGTGTATGCTCATCATACCCCTAATCAATCGACATGTGTCATTTCATCTAACTCTAGTTAACTTTCACATTAAATGTTAGTTTTTCAATTTTGAAAAAAAATTAACCAAGATTAAGTGAAATGACACGTGTCAATTGATTAGATGTACGGTGAGCATACACTATAGTTTATAGTGGTGAGCAAAAATGCTCCCGCATTTACACGGTCATATATTTGCTCGCTACCTTTAAAGTAGTTTCACATTGTGTTCACCACCTTATTTATTATTATTGAATTAGTTTAAATTTGAAATTTGAGTCTAGGCTTTAGTTTAAATTCCAAAGGAGATTTTCAAATGATATGTCAAATTTTAAATATAAAATTTAAATTGGACGGCCTATATGACACTTTGATATTTTTCTAAATTTTGCTCTCCACCAGATATGTCAAATTAAAATATTATTTTATTATATTATTTTTTTTCATAATTTCTGTTTTATAATTACAAATTTGATTACATTATTTTCTTTTTGTTATTTTATTCCAATATTTTATTTTCATAATTTCCCAGATAGCATGCACACCAGAATGGGCATCTGAATACCCAAGACATAAAAAACTGAGGCTTCTGAGCTGCAAAGTAATTTAAATCAGCTCGATAAGTTTCATACCTATATAACTTCAAGTCGTCTGTTTCTCTTCTCTTCTTTTTGATAGGATCAGTGAATTACCTCAGTGAAATTACTTGTTTACTCATAAGCATTTTATTACTGTTATGTTAAATTGTCTAGGGTGAAAGTTTGTTAGGAGGATGTCCAGCTGGCACCTTAGTGGGGGGTCAGGCCTTTAAATGGAGCAATAGCTATCTCTCTCATGTAACGGATGAACTTTTATTAAATACAAAAATATATTCTCTGGAACTGAGCTCATTCTCTTTCCCTTTCCACTATTCCATTGTTGCAATTGTCAAGGTTGAAGCAAGAACTATAGGTGGTTCTTATCATTGGTATCACCCATATCCGCTCCTCGTTTCCCTTTTTGCATGCCGCGCAACAAACCCGCCACTCGCAATTCCGCCATGGACGCCCGTATCGCCGCTCTGGAAGCTAACGTCGCCACTCTCTCCAATTCCATGGAATCGAAGCTGAACGGGTTCTTTGAGCAATTTCGCAGGAAGATTGCTTGCTCTGGCCTCGGGGGAGCTTCTTCCTCCGTGGTCAATTATGCCAACCCTCAAATTACGCCCGATCCCACCAGTCCTCGCAACGGCGACCTTCTTCGACAAAGTTTTGACGACAGAGGGTCTAACCCACAGCCTCACTGGCAACATCGCATCGACTTTCCCCATTTCACACCGGGCGAAGATCCCTCAGCCTGGGTATATAAGGCGGAGCAATTCTTTGCTTATTACTCCACATCGGCGCACCAACATGTTCCCACTATTTCTTTCCACTTGGATGGTGAGGCTCTCCAGTGGTTTCGCTGGATGAATTGCTTGCAAACCACTCCACGTTGGGAGGATTTTACACTTGCCTTATGTCGTGAGTTCGGTAATTCTGAGTTTAAAAATAGTGTTGAGGCACTCTTCAAATTGCACCAAACAGGTACATTACGGGACTATATTGCTGAATTTCATAGATTGGCTAATCGAACTTCAGATCTATGCCCTATCTTGCTTAAGAGTTGCTTTATTGGTGGTTTGAAGAAAGAACTTAAGTATGATGTTAAGCTTTTGCACCCTGCTAATGTTCATGAGTCTATGGCTATTGCTTTGCAATTAGATGCAAAATTCTGTGATATGAAAGGGGTATACAGTAAGCCTCTCATCCCACCAAAACCACCATTTACACCCTTTCCTCCGCCTATTGCTAGATCTCATTCCTTACCCATCAAGAGACTAAGCCCAGATGAGATCCAGCGAAAATGTGATAGAGTGCTGGTTCTGTGAGGACAAGTGGACTCCGGGACATAAATGCACCAAGAAACAACTCCTTATGCTTAATCTTGTTTCCCCGGATGACGAAATTGTCTTGGCCCTTTCTGAGGAATGCCCACCCGAATTACAACACATGTCCCTTAGTGAATGTGCATTCTATGGTACCCTTGCTAAGACCAATGTGCAAACCATGAAGGTTAATGGTCTGGTAAATGGTCAATCAGTCATTATTCTTCTTGATTTAAGGAGCACACATAATTTTGTGGATTCTCGATTGTTCAAAAAGTTTCGTTGGCAGTCACACCCCACCAAGCAATTTGAAGTGATGATTGCTGATGGGGGCATGGTCAGCAACTCTGGTTGTAATAAGGATGCTCAGTTGTCCATTGGAGGTTATGATTGTGTTTGGACCCGATTTTACATCATCGGCCCGAGTAATCGAGGCCGTTGAGTGAGCATGGTTCTCAACTGTCGGATGAAAAAATGGAGATATTTTTCCTAAAATATAATATTATGGATTTTATATATTTTTCCTAAAAGATAATATTATGGATTTTATCATAATAATTATCTTCTTGGCATCTTCTTAAACCAGATAAATGGGAAGCAATACCGTTCGAGTTGATTTGGGATGTCTGACGGCACTTGGAAGCTTAAAATGAATTTGAAATTCATTTGATCAGAATGCATGCACGACAATAGAGATGATGGCTTTTGGTGATGATGTGAGGATGAGATGAGAAACCTAGGTAGGCTAGGTTTTTTAATAAATGGTGATGGTGTTATCAGATTGAGTACAAGGCTATAAGAATTGATGATGGGATTAGGCCATATAGTCTACATGCTGTGTGGACTGGGCTAACTATATATATATATAATAATTGGTGGCTATTTATCTGTTCATCTCTAAGCATGCGGATTATTTGGGGATTTGATGTGATAACTGATAAGACTAAACACAAGGATCAAATTTGGTTGTATTTTTGGCTAAGTTCAGAGTCTTGGGGGGAGTAAGGCTTATCCGAGGCTTAAATCAGTGGAAGAGTTCTAATAACATGGTATGTGAAATCCCGTTCCTGGATTTCATTATTATAATCTACGTATTGGTATTATAGAAATTTTATATTATTTTTTGGGAAATTAATTATTTAAAATCTGTAGACTATTCGAGGTCACAATTTATATTGTTGAATAGATATCGAGATCACGAACGCATAGGCAAAAGCCGTTTGCGAGTCCGAATTATAACGGTATAGTTACGGACGTTTGAAGTTGTTGCAAAAACAAAAACAAAACAAAAAAAAAGCCACAGGAGTGGCTGAAAGAAGAAAAGGAAAGAAAGCCACGGGAGTGGCGAGAGAAAGGAAGAAAAAAAAAGGGAACAATGAGATTGTTTTGGGGGAAGCTAGAAATGACGAACTAAGGAGGGAAAGGGGGACATTTTTTTCTTTGAACCTGTGTGCACCACCAAACCATTTTCAAACCGGCCAATTTCAGGTAAATTCCTCCAATTCTCAGCTGATTTTCCTATCTCCTTCACCTGCAACTTGCTCAAATATCTTCTCCCTTCCATCTCCACCAAAAATCAAGGGTTTTTAAGGTCTAATTCGGGTAGAACTCCATTAGAGAACTAGGGGGTTCTCAACGACGATTCTTCGTTCCGGTGAGTATCACCATTCACCATTACCCTCATTCAACTTCCCTTGGACTCAAGAATAATACCCAACTAGTGGTTGGGGCGTTGGAACAACAAGGAAGTCAAATTGAAGAACACCCACCTTAGGGTTTTCAATGAGTGCGAGCCAATTTGAGGGCCCTCCCGGCCAAATTGGACTCGGCCACAGGTATAAAGTTTGCTCTACTTGTTGAGACCTTTATTCTTGTATAATTTGAGATTTTTTGGAAAAAGTCGAATTTTCCAATGTGTGACATTTGATTTATGAAATGCTATTGGTTGAGTATAGTTTTGATAAGGTCTGCCACTTGAATATTCTAGCAATTGACGATCTTACCATTGAATTGACACCAAATTTTAGTATGCTATTGTAGATATTTTTTAAGGACCTCAGGGACTTACTAGTGAAAATCTAGTGGTTGGATCTTACGGAGCAAATGATGTAAGATCATGGAGCATACCTTTGATTGACGGTTTGATTCTCATTAAATGTCGTTGTAGGAGACTTATGAGAGTTTTGGGTATGTGAATTTATCGAGAGAAATCTAAATGTGGACTTGTGCCTTGTTTTTGGCGGTGATAGAGCTTGATGCCTTGAATTCCATGCTAGAGTGCGTTAGTGTGGACCTTAGGTGAGTGACTTTAATATATGTGATAGTGATTACCCTGTTTTCGTAATTGTTATCCTATGTGGATATGACTTGGTCTTATAAATATGATTCTATTGAAATGTGATTTTATATATTTAGCCATAGACCTATTCTTATTAAATATGATTTGGCTTGTGTAGTGATGATGTTTGTGATATATATATATATATATATATATATGTGTGTGTGTGTGTGTGTGTGTGTGTGTGTGTGTGTGTGTGTGTGTGTGTGTGCGTGTTTAATTAACTTTTAATAATGTGAATGATAATTATGATGAATGTGATGACAATTATGAGATCTAAATATTGTTTGATAATTATTTGGATATGATTGCCAACTGAATACCTATTTGAACTTGGCACCATTACCTAGCATGAGATGGAGATGAAAGTCAGGAGATGAGTTAGGTACTTTAGTGGATCTTTAGTAGAAATAGTAATTGTGGGAATTCCTTGTGTTGTGCTCCATATGACTAGATGTTGGTTGATATGTGGAATCGATAGTATGTATGCGTATAATTATGTATAATGTGTGATGATGAGACTGCACCATGTAGCCATGGTGCATGGATGGTCCTGCTTGGTTAATCCGCGTTAGGGGTCACTAGTGGTCCTACTTGGTTAATCCGCATTGGGTGATCACTTCCTAACAGATGTAGGAGTGACTCTGCTTGGTTAATCCGTTTTGGGGGGGGTCACTGCCTACTTGGTTACTTTCTCAAGGGTGGCTCTGCTTGGTTAATCCGCTTTGGGAGACCACTTCCTGTTTGGTTACTTATGTAGGCTTCTACCGAGCTGCTTCCCTCTGCCCCTAGTTTTAATGTATATCTGAACGATGGTGTTTGGGAATCTTGGTGGTTTGAATGGGAAAAGTCGTTGGATGTCTGGGTGACTCCTTCAGAGTTTTCAACAACTTGATTATGATTTCATAAAGCATAATTCTATACTCGATGTTTATAGATTGTGATCGATGGTCTATTTTTATGGAATATCACATACTTTGTATTATTGTCGCTCACACGAGCTTCGCAGCTTATATGGGTTGTTGTTTGCCCGATGCACCATTTCCATAATGCAGGCACTTATTTCACATGGGACAAGTCTGGATAAATTATGAGAAACCGTTTGATATTTTGGTTCCGATGAGTAGTCTGAAACCCGATGTCGTTGAATTCCGTTGAATGGTGGTCCGAAATCCCTTTTACTCTGCGATTCCGTTGAGTGATGGTCCGAAATCTTATCATGATTTGGATTCCGTTGAGTGTTTGGTCCGGAATCGTATCCTGATTTGGATTCCGTTGAGTGGTGGTCCAGAATCCCTTCTACTCCGCGATTCCGTTGAATGATGGTCCGAAATCGTATCCTAATTTGGATTCCGTTGAGTGATGATCCGAAATCGTATCTTGATTTGGATTCCGTTAAGTGATGATCCGGAATCGTATCTTGATTTGGATTCCGTTGAGTGGTGGTCCGGAATCCCTTCTACTCCGCAATTCCGTTGAGTGATGGTCCGGAATCGTATCCTGATTTGGATTTCGTTGAGTGATGGTCTGGAATCCCCTTTGGTACTTTGGCTTCGTTGGGTGGTCCAAAATCCCATTTTCCAGAGATATAGTCTTCGGTCGAGATGTGTTGCTCTAGCCCCGCATTTCGACATTCTTGTATGTGTTATTGATGATGTGATAGTTGGCATTATCGATTGATGTGATTATGGAATGATGTTGGTTATGGTAATTATGATTAGACTCGTTGAACTTTATGACTAGTGAATATGATTGTGTCAATGGTTTTGAGAATCTTGTTAATTGAGTTAGAAAAGATGTTGGACTTCTGAGTGACTCTTTCGGGATTTTCTACCATTCGATTATGATTTCATAAGGTATGAATTTAGAAGATATGGAAATAATTGTTGTTTGATCAAATTAATTAATTAATGCGGCTAGAGAATGGTTTTGTGTTTTGTCGGTTCTTAAATATGATGTATGTTGTGAATTGCGATATCATGATAAGACATAATGATTTATATGTTGGATGGGAGAGAAATCATGTTTTCATGGTGGTTGGTTATGTAGCCTGAGTCCAGGAATTACGTGTTGTCAGGTTATAATAAATGATTGAGGAATGCTATGCTTTTCTGCTTGAACTTAGTGGAACAAACGTCTGATTTTGTGATAGTGAACTACGAATGGCTTGATTCCTATTGAGGGTACGTAGGCAGTCTAATGAAGAGTTTAAATGCAGCCATAAAGTGTACGAAAAATTAATATGCATATGGATCTTGAATTATATTTTGTACATATCCAAAAGGCGGGGTATGTTGAGTTACGGGCATTTAGGGACGTCATGTATCGATCTTGGACGTATGTCGAGATCATGGCATGACATGGTAGTCTTTACCAGCTTATCAACCGGTGCATACTCGTCTCTATAAATACAAGGCTACAAACAACGGAAAAACCTCCTCCAATTCAACACACAAACTGCCATGCGCAAACTCTCGCTCTACGCGAAACCTCTCAACAACCTTGAGTTTTTTATTTTCTTTTTCTCCGACATATCTTTAGTTTGGTTAAACAGTACTGCGAAGGCAACCGGTGAACATCTTCAGTTTGGATAAACAGCACTGTCGTCGTAGAATCAGCAGATCGCGAAGCACCTTCAGTTTGGATAAACAACACTGCGTTGAGGTATACTGGTTATCTATCCAAATCTTGGTCGAGAAAGACTTTCGGGTCTTTATTGGTAGATGTCATCTCATTAGCCTTTTCGACGAAGTGAGGTGTTACAGTTTACTAAGGCTCGGCATATTGAACGCCGAGTTGTTTTATGATTGGATACTCACAAGTTGGATTTAGAGTTCAGCATTCTGACGGCCGAACCACATTTACGATTAAAACATACATTTGTTTTGAGTATATGTGCCCCTATACTCTGGTGTCGATTCGGTGTGCTTATACCCTTACAAATATAATCACTGTAACCGAAACCGGCGCTGACGATTTGTGAACTTCGTAGAATTAGCAGCCTTGTCTTCAGGCTCTAGAACCCAAATGCCGAGACGTGTTCCTTCCTCGGCCGCAGTCACAAGATTAAGAAGTCAGCCGCACGCCCAACGCAACATCAACATATTTTACTCATCGGCCGACGAGTTGGCACGACCCGCATCAACCGAATGATGTAGTTAGCTTATTAGTTACTCGGCATGTGCGCCACGTAGGCTTGGTAGTTTTTAGGGTCAACAGATTATCAAATTAATCTTTTGTCCTTACCATTGGGAGGTTGTGATGTGGTTCTAGGGGTTCAACGGTTTTCATACATAAGCTCGGTACTCTAGGATTTCCAACTAATGACATTAGCATTCTCTAAAGGCAACACACAGTACAAACTTTTCCATAAGCAGAGAGTGCAACCTCTAATCCAAGAAACCTCTCTGCACCAACTTGACAGAGATATTCTGAATTCACACTTGGGTTTATTTCTCTATTTTATGAAGCACTCCAAACTGGAAGCTTGTGATTTGAACGCTGACCAGCTTGCTAAGCTACAAGAATTATTAAGGCAATTTGCAAGGATCTTTACCTTACCTACCAAGCTACCCCCTACAAGGTGTCACAACCATCAAATACCCCTTCTACCTGGTTCTAAGCCTACAAACATCAGGCCCTACCATTATGGACCCTTCCAAAAGATGGAGATTGAAAAATATGTGCAGGAATTATTGGATTTAGGGTTCATTCGACCAAGTCACAACCCATTTTCCTGTCCTATGCTTTTGGTGAAAAAGAAAGGGGTTCGTGGAGACTTTGTATGGATTACAGGGAGTTAAACTCTATAACCATTAAGGACAAATACCCCATTCCTATAATTGATGATCTCCTGGATGCACTACATGGTGCTATGTTTTTCTCTAAACTTGACCTGAGATCCGGCTATCACCAAATTCTCATGGACCTTGAGGACATCGAGAAGATAGCCTTTAAAACCCATGAATGCCACTATGAATTTCTAGTGATGCCTTTTGGTCTCACCAACGCACCTGCCACCTTCCAACACCTCATGACTGACATTTTCAAGCCATATCTACGAAAATTCATTATTGTCTTCTTTGATGACATCTTGGTATATAGTCATAGTTGGGAGGACCATTTAGCTCATCTTTCTACTGCATTCCAGGTGTTAGCTGAGCATCAATTATATGTGAAAAAACAGAAGTTTTTTTTTTGGCAGAATCAGATTGAGTATTTGGGACACATAGTGTCACGAGTTGAAGTGGAGGCCGACCCTTGCAAGATTCAGGCCATATTAGAATGACCAATTCCTACCACTGTGAAAGAATTAAGGGGTTTTCTGGGGCTCACAGGGTACTACAGAAAATTCATACCTAGATATGGCAAAATTTGCCAACCATTGTACCTCCTAACCAAGAAGGACGGTTTCCAATGGTCTCTAAAAGCTAAAGAAGCTTTCCGGACACTCAAAAGCACCATGTCATCTCCATAGGTCCTTGCTCTTCCCAACTTTGCATTACCATTCGAACTCGAGTGTGATGCCTCAGGTAATGGTATTGGGGCAGTCCTCGAACAGCAAGGGAGGCCCATAACCTTCACTAGTCAAGCTTGGGGCCCAATAATCAAGCATTTTCCACTTACGAGCGGGAACTTATTGCTATAGTGCATGATGTGAAAAAGTGGCAGAATTACCTGCAAGGGAGGCACTTCGTGATCAAAACGGACCATTGCAATTTAAAGTATTTCCTCAATCAGAGGGCAAGTACTCATTTCCAACAAAAGTGGGTGACCAAATTACTAGGCTTCGACTGTGAAATCCAGTATAAGAATGGATGTGACAATGTAGTGGCAAATGCTCTCTCAAGGATCCACGGCTCCAGTTCCTTGAATGACTTAGACCATTCTGGTATTAGTTGTTCCTTCATCTCCTACCCTTACTTTGGATGACTCGATGACTTGAGAAGGGAAAATGAGCAGGATGAGTGGATCAAGCACAAGCTCAAGGCATTGGAGGACATTAACTTTCGAACTACTGATGAGCCTAGTCAATCACCCTACAAACTAGACAATGGCTTCCTGAAGTACAAAAACAGGATTGTAATCAGTTCTAACTCTCATTGGAAGTTGAGAATTTAGGAGGAGCACCATTCTACCTCGGCTGCAGGGCATCAAGGTGTTTTGAAGACTTACCACAAAAATAAAAGAGGGTTATATTGGCCTGGTTTGAAGAATGACATCAAGCACTTCATTTCTGAGTGCAATACTTGCCAACATAATAAATATGAAACCCTTTTCTCCTCCAGGTTTGATTCAACCACTTCTCATTCCCCAACAAATCTGGACAAATATCAGTATGGATTTTATAGTAGAATTACCCTTGCGTCATGGCAAATCTGTCATAATGGTTGTAGTTGATCGACTCACTAAATATGCCCATTTCCTACCATTAGCACATCCATATACGGCCACCATAGTAGCTTAGCTGTTTGTGGAGAATGTGTTTAAGTTACATGGGATGCCCTCAACTATAGTTAGTGACTAAGATCCAATATTCCTCATTGCTTTCTGGAAGGAGTTCTTTAAGCTATAAGGGTCCAAGCTTTGTATGAGCTATGGTTACCACCCACAAAGTGATGGCCAATCAGAGGTTGTAAACAGGTGCCTTGAAACCTACCTGAGGTGTTTTGCAGGGAATCAGCCTAAAAAATGGGTGCAGTTTCTAGACTGGGCTGAGTGGAATTACAACACCTCCTATCACACTTCTGCAAGGTTTACACCATTTGAGTTAGTGTATGGGTATCCACCACCCCATGTTGCATTTTATGAGAATGGCACAACTAAGTTGGAGACTGTGGAACAAAGACTACTTGAGATGGACAGATTGCTTGCAATGCTAAACACAAACTTGGAAGTTGCACAGAACATGATGAAGGTGCAAGCCAACAAGCATATGACTTAAAGGGAGTTTGTGGTTGGAGACTCTGTGTATCTCAAGTTAATCCCCTATCAATTGCAGTTCCTAGCTTCTCATGTTTATCACAAGTTGCATCCCAGGTTCTATGACCCCTATGAAGTCATTGAGAAGATTGGTCCAATAGCCGGTAGGCTTGAAAATACACCATGTGTTCCATGTCAGCTGCCTTAAAAAGCATTTGGGAAACTTGATTCAGCCTAGAACTTCACTACCAGAAGTGACTGATGATGGGAAAATGCAGGATTCTCATTTGGCAATCCTTGCCAAGAGAATGTACAAGAAAGAGGCGGCTGCATGAGTGCAATTGCTAGTTCATTGGGGGGGGGGAAGGGCCAGAAGAGGCTGAAGCTACTTGGGAAGACTATAAGGACTTCCAGTCAAGATTTCCAGATTTCCAACTTTGATAACCTTGAGGACAAGGTTGTTCTTCAAGGGGGAGTGTTGATAGGATCAGTGAAATTACTTGTTTACTCATAAGCATTTTATTATTGTTATGTTAAATTGTCTAGGGTGAAAGTTTGTTAGGAGGATGTCCAGTTGGCACCTTAGTGGGGGGTCAAGCCTTTAAATGGAGCAATAGCTATCTCTCTCATGTAACGGATGAACATTTATTAAATACAAAAATATATTCTCTGGAGCTGAGCTCCTTCTCTTTCCCTTTCCATTATTCCATTGCTGCAATTGTCAAGGTTGAAGCAGGAACTGTAGGTGGTTCTTATCACTTTTAAATTGGATTTTAAACAAATTGAATCGATACAATTTTACATAGCCTCTTCCCTTTGATTCAAATGCATTGCAAGATTCAATGGTCAAATATTCAGTACTCAAATACACACCAAATCCTAAAACCCATTTGCGAAAAAGCTCCATAGGCCTATCAAGAAGAGAATGAGGAATTCCTGGCTGGAGAGAACGCCAAGCTTCAAAGATTTGTGGCAGAGTTAGGTTTTCTCTTAACCAAGAAGTTGGGTTTTGCAATTTGCAGACTTATATTTTCAAAGTTGGTGAGGGTGTGGGAGGAAGATAAATGTTTTCAAACAATAATAAAATTAATAAAAAGCATTTAATAATTAATCAATAAAAATTTAAAGCTGTTGTCAATTTTGACAGCAAGGGTAAGAGCTGTCATTCCATGTCATGCCACATCAGATTTGGCTTTTCGGTTGGAAAACAATGTTGCTGCCTTTTTTTTACTGTTAATGATGATTTGGATATTTTGACTTGGCCTAATCGGATAAATGGTCCCCTTGGTCATAAGGTATTCGAATGATAGCCCATGTGGTAAAAAAATTCGGATTTAAAACCCTGTGGTCACAGTCTGTTAGGATTTAAACCCCTGTGGTCTAAGTCTGTTAGGATTTATGCTCTTCTGTTAAATAATGCTGACGTGGCTGCCAAATGTCTGCCACGTGGCAAAAATAATAATTTTTAATTTAAAAAAAAAACCCAGATCTGCAAGAAGAAGAAGAAGAAGAAGGAAAAGGGAGAGGGAGGAGGGTCGCGCGGGGAGAGGGCTCCGGCGAGGGGGGGAGCTGGTCTCCGGTGGGAAGAAGAAGAAGAAGAAGAAGGAAGAGGGAGAGGGAGAAGGGTCGCACGGGGAGACCGGCGAAGGGGGGGAGCTGGTCTCCGGCGGGAAGAAGGAAGAATGAGAGGGAGGAGGGTCGCGCGGGGAGAGGGCTCCGGCGGGGTGGGAGTTGGTCTTCGGCGGGAAGAATAAGAAGAAGAAGAAGGAGAAGAAGTCCGACGGGGGGGGGGAACGGACGGATGGTGGGGAGGGAGCTTGTTCTTCTTCTGCAGATCTGGGTTTTTTTTTTTTTTTTGTAAAAATTCAGGTTTAAAAAAAAATTAAAAATTATTATTTTTGCCACGTGGCAGACATTTGGCAGCCACGTCAACATTATTTAATAGAAGGGCATAAATCCTAACAGACTTAGACCACAGGGGTTTAAATCCGAATTTTTTTACCACATGGGCTATCATCCGAATACCTTATGACCACGAGGACCATTTATCCGATTAGGCCTTTTGACTTCTCTTTTGAAGATGCTCTTAATCCTTTTTTATAAACGTGCGTGTGCGACTGTGTAAATGATAAATTTGGGTAACTTGTGGAGAAATCGCAGGGTGGATGGAGATGAGTGTTTACGATAAGTCTTACATCTCCAATCAAGAGCCACAGCGTGCGAGGAGCTTGTAGGTGTAGTACGTAGTATAGTAGTAGTAGTTGAGCCATCATCTCCTTTGTATCTATAGACAAAGAAGAAAAGTTATTATGATGTAAAAAATCAAGAGCCATGAGTTTATATACTTTGTTTTTTTTTTGAGAAAAATATAATACATATTTACTGTTATATAAGCAAAAAAAAAATATTATTAATTTATCAATAAATTGGTATCTCGCTAAATTAATAGACTTTAGGCAGTCCGAAAGTTTTTTTTTTTTTTTGAACAAACAATATTATCTACACTAAAGGGAGGAGGGTTGACTTAGATGACTAGCAATAATGTGGTTCAAATTCGTCTTTGGTGAGAATCGAACCTAAGATCTATCACTTACAAATGAAGAGGAATATTACTAGACTATTGTACTAAGTGGCAGTCCGAAACCTATTAAATTAAAGAAGTTATACTGTATGCATCTTGTACTATTTTTTTTTTCATAGAAAACTAGGTCAATCTATAAGCGATTAAACATAACTTAATACTATAGTCTGGTGATATTCTTCTTTGTTTGTAGGCGAGAGATTTTAGATTCAAATCTCATAGATGACGACTTCAAAATCAATGTATTCCCCTTACCGTTAGTTTAAAATATATCGTTGTATAAAAAATAAACAACTAAAAAATAATAATTAAATGTATGGGCCTAGCCCAAATGAAGGTATTTGGACCCAACCAAGGCGAGTCCATTGATTGAGTCTCCTTATAAAAGGAACCGATCTAACGACTCTTGTTTAGATGGGCCTTATAAAAGGCGAGTCCATTGATTGAGTCTCCTTATAAATGGGGCTTTATTTTTTGTCAAACGATAGCGCTAATGGGTTAAATTGTTAATTATTTGCACTTATGATTGGTTCCACCCATCCCCAACCCTAATGAATCGAGTATGAAGGGGTCAATCAGTCAAGTGGTTCGGGTTTTCGATCGGTTCCTATTCGCCTTCCCCCTCCCCCCACTGCACCGTAGTCCATTATCAGGTAGGGTGGTAAACTTTGAGGGTGCTTACCTCCACTTTAGACGTGTCCTCGACAACTTGGCGACTCTTCGATCTTCGCTTTTGGGGGCGCGAGTGATTGGTTGCTGGGTAGGGGGATTAGTGGTGATCGAACCCGTACTAAAATACATAGACATGATTGTTTTCTACCACTGCTAAAGTGTCATCCGCTTATAAATAAGGCTCTTTAACAACCCGGAAATTGTCAGTGGACCTAGGCAAGGAAGAAAATATCGGTAATATCGGAAATATCGGTAGTCCGAAAATACGGAAATATCGATGGAAATATCGGTAAAATATCGATATCGATAAAAATTACATGAAAACCACGGAAATTGTAAGAAAAACTTGGAAATTTTTATTGAAACTTTGTAGGATGTTTATTTAGTCAATTATCTATTAGTTTATCACAAAAAATTGGAAAGAAATGCATTGCATGATGGATTTAACATTATCAAGTTGATTATATAGCGAGCTGACAAACATTGTGAGTGTAGAAAATATGTAGTAATTAATGAAAGAAGTCTAAACACACCATAATCATTTATATATAATGAATTAGTACAATATTTGGAGGTTTTATTTAGGATATTAAAAAAAAAAAAAGGGAAGTGAATAAAATGATGAAGAATAATGTGCCGAATTTGACACTTTAAATTTCTTACACATAAGCATGCGTCTAGGCGTTGAAGTTCCAAATTATAGTATATCAATTAACGATTGAAAATCAATACATTGAATAAGACTAAACTTTAATTTGGATGCCGATTATGTTTTTTCAAGTTTATATAAAGTAAAAGAATTGAATTTTGGAAGTCAGGAGTGTGTCAATTGTTTTATAATTCGTCCGAATACATATATCAGGTTGCTACTCAACGTAATTTGAAAGTATATCTAGTGCAAGGACTTGTCTTTTTTTGTTGATAAGCAAAGGGTTTGTAGCTTTTTTTGCTAAGCAGTAGAACATATTATGTTTGTTTAATCTTTAGCATTTGATGGTTGTCCACAAATATAGGATAGAAGGCCCCAAATTAGATCTGGCTCTTACCTAGTTGGAGTCACAAGTTCACATGTACCAGCCCTTGAGGCAAAACGTTTTGGTTTTCCGGCCAAACCACTGCGAGTTGGCCGGCGTGCAAGGTATCAATCTCTTCGTCTCGTCGAGTAGTACAACTTTTCTTTTTGTTTCACTCAATTTCGTTGAGTATTGAAAAAGTTATACTCATTTGAATCTTACCAGTTTCCGGCGACCTCAGTGGCTTTCGAGGCAATTTCCGGCCAAACCACAACGAGTCAGACGTCGTGTGAGGTACCATTCTCTTCGTCTCTTTGAGGGCTACAACTTTCCTTTTTGTTTCACTCAATTTCGTTGAGTATTGAAAATGTTATACTCATTTGAATCTTACCCAGTTTCCGGCGACCTCAGTGACTTTCGAGGCATTTTCCGGCCAAACCACGACGATTCAAACGTCGTGTGAGGTACCATTCTCTTCGTCTCTTCGAGGGATACAACTTTCATTTTTGTCTTGCTTGATTTTGTTGAGTTTTGACAAAGTTATGGCCGTTTAAAGTGGGTGTGGATTTTCGGCCGAAATTCCTATTTTCTTCCTTGGTCGAGTCCCACATCGCCCAGCGAGGGCAGTGGGCAAGCCAAGAACGCCTATAAAAGGCACATTCACATGCTGAGAAAAGCATGTCTTGGTTGGCCTTTGGCTTTGATCAAGTGTAGTATGTGTTGAGATTTCTCAACATTTTTAAGTATTTTTTAATATTATATTGCGATATTATTGATAATTTTAAAAATATCGCGATATTATCGATAATATCGCGATATTTTGACGAAAATCATTTGGATAGTTAAAAAAATTTCGGATCTCAAAAAAAACGATAATATCGGCGATATTTCGCCGATATTATCGATTTTTTCTTCCTTGGACCTAGGTGACCTATTGACCCAACAAGAGATATTGGGCCATTAATATTGTTTGAGGGTACCAACACCTTTTGTTTTCGTATGTTTTTTTTGCGTCGATTGTCTTTGGTCGGTCTGGTTTCGGTTTTTGGAGTCTCCCCTTTCCTTTATACTTCTTCCGATTCCTGCCTCTGTTTTCAGGTTCCTTTTCTCTTCCGATTCCTGCTTCTGTAAAAATCTCTCAGAACCAACCAACAGATATTATCTCTGAAAATTTGAAAACTTTATTAATAAAAAAATGGAAGGAGAAGGAGGAGAAGAGCTCAGCATACAGGAGCTGACCTCCAGTCTCTCGACGTACAAAGATCAGCTTCACCAGGTCCCCCACTCCACTCTTTTGTTCTTCTTCTTATTTGTTTCATCTGTTTTTATTCTTATTACGATGGTTAATTTTCATCGTTGCAGTCGATATATGCTGTGACTGTGATTAGGGTTTATTTGAATTACTATTCAATTAGGGTTTTTCTTACCATTATACCAATTATGATACAATTAACCTGTTTATGTTTATTCACTCCCCTCTCTATTGAAAACAAAACACTTTCCTCCAGAATTTTGATTGATCTTGTCTTGGTAGCAAACCAAACTAGAGAAAGGGATAAATTTTGAAATTCTGGTATTTAATGCGTGCAGTTAGTGATTTCACTTTAGGAATTGAGTCTACATAATCTACTATCTGTCTGCATCCGTGGTTATTTAATACCATAGAAATTGAAATCATTGTACTATTCTATATGTAATGTATGTGTATTCGGACTTTTTCTCTATTTGAAAGCCATGTCCAAATGTATACTGTGAATGATTTTCAGCTTGTTTTGTTGATTTTAAATTGTGGTAAAACATTTATTATTCATACAGCAAGGTTGAAGTTTCTTCCTTTGCCGTTGAACCTCGTGTATAATGTTTATGTACAGCAAGTTTCTCTCTTTGTATTCTCTTGTAGATATGTTTTTTTGTAACGATTTCTGTGATCCTCTGGATCAGGTGAAGGAGCTTTTAGCTGATGATCCTGCAAACTCTGAGTATGCTGACATGGAAAGAGAGCTCAATGAGGTATCTGTTTTGTCTGTTTCTTTTTGTATTATATTTTTGTATAGATATTCCATGTAAATTTTATCAAATCATTCGCGATTTCGATTCATTCCTACTGGAACTATCCCTTTTTTTTTTTTTTTGAGTTTGCAGTGTATAGGTCTCTATCTTAATGTTACTGTGTGAAAACTGAGGCAACATCTTCTCTGGCCCTTGGGATGACGGCCAATTGTAGTTACTATTATAGGGATATCTAGGTTTTCAGTGCATTATCATTCTTCTTTTATTTCTTCCTTCTCTCTTTTGAAGGAATCATCATGTTGCTCAAACTAGCAACGCCAATTAACTGCTATGGCACCTGTGGAGGTTTATTTTCATTACAGGGTTGAATAAGGTGAGGATGGTTTGTGTGTTGAATAAAGAAATTGGAACTCTGGAGAATTTAGAATTTAGAAAAACATTAGATCCTTAGAGCTTCATCAAGTAGCATGTTACTTCTATCTTGGTTCCTTTGCAGGTGTGCTATGTATGGTGATGGTCAGCTTTCACTCTCTTTCACCTGATATCCGATGTTCACGCTGAGATTCTAAGTTTGAAATTTGACAATAATTTTCTCTTTATGATGTAGCGTCTATTTGTATGTATGTTGTTTAAATTTAGGTTTGGGCTAAATTTATGATAATGCAGGTAATTGCTCTGACAGAAGAACTACTTGCAACTGCAAAGCAAAATCAGAATTCTGGATTAGGTTTCGGGACAAGTGATAGTGCATCACCTAGTTTGCCCCAGACTCAGAGGAATGAAAATGTAAGTTGACATCCTCATGAATTTCTTTACTTTCTTTTTCTTTTTGTGTTTCTTTGTTGTTCTTGTGAGCGAATATATGCTTTGACAAGGTTACTCCTACAATGTGTTCTGTGGTATGTGGCTATGGAGAAATATGCTTTTCTTTTGGCTTATGAATGATTTACATGAACAGAGTGTTGTTTCTCAAAAGGTGCTGTACTGGGGTTCTATATAAAAACTTCCTGCTGTTTACTCAGTATAAATTTCAACTTCAGAATAATTTCAAACCATACTTGGTATACCAATGTGGAATTTTGTTCCCACATTCACTGACCTTTAGTAATGCATGTTATGAAGCTGATACCACTGTAATGTTTTTTGTGGGGTTTATCTACAGTGCATTTTTGTGCTCTTTTCCTTTATATTAAACCCATTTCAAATGAACTTTTCTGTTGACCCAAACAAAGCTGATATTACTGTTATGACTGTTTTCTTATGTTGGATTTTTCCCGTTTGGATCTTTCTCGTGTCCTGATGTGGTTACATTGTAATCATTCCTCATGTAGGATTCAGGGAATATTTCCGTTTATCATGACAAGTTTCCTGTTGGCACAAAAGTTCAAGCTGTTTGGAGTGAAGATGGGGAGTGGTATGTGAAATAGAGATGAGTTTCAGTAGATTTGTGTTTCAATTTTCTACATTTGCTTTACCTTTTTTTTCTTTTTGTCTGTGGTTGATTAGTTGAATGTCCAGGTATGATGCCACGATCGAGTCTCTTACTCCGAATGGGTACTTTGTTACTTATGAGAGCTGGGGGAATAAAGAAGAGGTATGATTTCTCAGACACATTTGAATTGATATGCTTTTACTTCAGTAAGACATTCTTCTTTGAATTGTTAGGTAGTTGTCTCTAAAATCTGGTTTATGATATTTATTTTCTTTTATTGAAACATATTTTATTCCAGTAGAATGAAGTTTTATCTGGTCATAGAATTGACATTTTGAATAACAATGAGTGATGCTTTACTTGCTTCTTGAAAGTTATGTCGCCTATTATTCAATTTTGAAATGAAAACATATTTTTCCAAATTTGGCGATGAAGTTAACTTAATATTTGAAGTTGTGGATCCCTTTTTTTTTTTTCCCGTAACTGATTCCATTTGTTATTGCATGTCCTTACCTTTATTTTGGCTCATAAATTATTCTTGTTTTAAAATGCAACTGTGGTCTGCCATTGTTACTTTTTTTACTTCAGGTGGATCCAGACAATGTCAGACCAATTCAAGAAGGGGCTGTCAATGCATTGCTGGAAGCTGAAAGGGTTGCTGAGGCCACAAAACAAGCGCTCAAAAGGAAGATTGCGCAAGCTGCTTCTGTTGATTTCCAATCACGAAGCTTACCAGCAAAACTTCGTATAGAACCTGATGATCCAGAGGATGTGGTACTTTATCTATCTATATCTATTTTGTTGGTATCTTATTGTACAAAAGTGTGGATGTGGTAAAATATTCATAGGACAAAAATATTAAATCTTAAATGACTCAATTTTATTACTGTTGGCCTTCTACAGTGTGCCAGAATTTTTGAGTTTGATTCCAGTTTATAGGAATCAAACTCCTTCTGCTGGAAAACTTGAGTCCTATAGGAGGAGTCATTCCAATTATTGAGTTCAATATTATGGATCCACAGCACTGTAGGGATGGTGTTACAGGAATCAAACTCAAGGTGTCTGATTTCTATATTCAGGAATCTAACTCACCTGAATCATTGTAGAAGGGTGTATCCTACTGAAGTTTTGTAGTTTTCATATGGTTTAAAGTAGGTAAAAACACTATAGCAGGAACCAAACCACAGAAGATAAAAATGATATTTTGTACAATGTTATAATTAAATTGTACTTACGCTAATCTACACAAAAGCTGTTAATTATGAAAATTGAAGTTTCTGTTATAAGTTTTTTTTTTTGAAACACGCAACCAGTCATTTTAGTAGAATAATAAGATATCGAATTTTGTTATTGACTCGACATGATATAAATTTGATTCACTTTGATAATTTAGAAATTTGGTAGTTTTTCAGTGCATTAAGTGATTTAAACCTTTTTTTTTTCTTTGGTCTCAAGGATAAGAGATCCGACTTGTAGTACTAGTTTGGTAGCAATCAAAATTATTTTTTGGTCATCTATTATTTTCTTGAACCCTATAAGTTGTGGTATAATGTTTTAAAATGTGTTGTTACAACTTGTTTTTTGGGGACTAATTCTTGCCAACTTCAAAATCTACAGAAAATCACCAAACGTAAAAAGATACATGCTTTTAAGTCAAAGATGAGGATGGAACAACTGGAAGTTACACAGAATAAACGTCAAAATGCTTGGCAACAGTTCCAAACAACCAAAGGCAAGACTAAGAAGGTATGTTAGCTTGACATTTTGAATTTCAATGTGTTTGCACTATTTCTTTGGTTGGTGTTTTTCGAGGAACAAGAATATCGGTTGCTTTAATTTGTCTGCGCACCTCTGGAGTGTTTCCAAAATTTTACATTGGTAGTATTTTCTTCTTTGTCTTAATCAAAGTAGTGTTTTCCAAGGCGGTGAGTTGCCTTAAGTGTACCTCATCACAAAAGGTGGACGCATTACAGATTAGACAAACTGTTGCCACTGTCTTGTTTTAAACTTTTCTTCTTTTTTACGAAAGGCTTCATTATACAGAGTCACTTATCCAGAAGGTGTAACTTGTTACATTGTCAGATTGGTTTTTTTTCTGGACGCAAGCGTGAGAGCATCTTCAAGTCTCCCGAGGATCCTTTTGGGAAGGTTGGGGTGACTGGAAGTGGGAAGGGCTTGACAGAGTTTCAGAGGAGGGAAAAACACTTGCATCTCAAAGGGGGAACAGGTGAGAATGATGAAGAGGCTCCTTAGCTCCCTACTGTCTCCCTGCACTTGCTTAGCGACGAAAAAGAAAAAAGAAAAAAGAAACTACCTGATCTCTCAACTTGGTCAAAAGGTTTAGTCGTAACTTGTTAGCTCAAAACCTGTGGTATGCCATTTGCCATATGTATTGTTCTTACCCTCGTGGTTATTATTGCCATAACGGTTGTCTTCCCACCCCTTGAGTTTGAGTTGTATTGTGTTAGGCGTTTATGTCGTGAAATGAAGCAATGGTTTGATTCCCACCTCATGACTTGTGCCAATAGGGTTGTATATACTTGTGTAGGTTTCTGCTCCCCCAATCTTGTTTTGGTCCTTACAAAAAACTCACGCGACTTGGAACATATTTTACATTCACTTTCCGTGCACTCTGAATAGACTTAATAAGATACTTAAAACTCTATTTGAGAAAGCTGCTTCCATGTCAAACCACCGTTGTCCAAGAACAAGCCACTCAACAACGTCACCCCAGGATGTATGACCAGCATTCTCATCATCCTTTCTCCTTAATCTGTGTTTGTATTGCCTCAAAGTTCCCCTTCCACTTTGTGTCGGCAACATGAACAAAGTTGCTAATGAATCAATGTAGTTAGTGGTGGGTGTAGGTAAGCCTATCTGCATATGGAGTTGCCTTCCTTCCTGACATATGTTGAAATGAATAGCTGCCTTTTGGTTTTGGGGATTGGTTTTGGGGATGGGAGTGGGAGTGGGAGTGGGAGTGGACCTCCTTAGACAGACTTTCTGATCTTTTGGCCAACATATTTATGTTTGACACCGACATCAAAACATGTTTGAGACATGTCTGTTTAATTTTACAAAACTATTATTATTATTATTATTGTTATATAGATTGGATGGTTGACTAGAAACATAAAAATGGGAACAAACTTCACTGCTTGTAGAAAAGTATTACATCTCTGTCTCTCACCATTCTAACTTTTTCTTTTTTGAACATTTTTTTATAGGATAATGAGTTGATTCTCATATTGTGAATAACGAATTTTGATCGTACAAATATTATAATCGGAACTGTTCAATTTCTTAATCTTTCATTTGAAGATGATCCTTACAAGAAATCATTTCAATTAGAGATCATTTAGTCATTCAAATGTACAGAATAAATTTACGGTGTGGTGTGGATACCAAGTAACATTTTCATAATGAACCATCCATTCAGTTAATGCATTTAGATAATTAAACAATCTTGAATTTGAATGATTTTTTGTAGAAGTAATCTTCAAATGAAGACTAATAAATTTAACGGTTCCGATCGTTAGTCAAGATACAATAATCACAAATGAAAAAAATGTGCATCCACACATAGAGGATGCAATAAGGTTTTATATATTATTGATCATCATGTTCCATATGCATGCATCACCCCAAGGCTCATGGTTAGATTTCCTCTACAATCTACAGGAGGAGAGGTGGAGCAAATCATCACTCCACTAGGTAATAGCAATAGGTAGCCGAGCACTCCTATTTGCCTTTATGACATTCAGAGAATCAAGGGATAAGGGATATCCTTCTTTCCTTTTGTTAATTACACAACATCTTTCTTCTTAATTTGGAATGAGTATCTTTGCCGGATCCTCTTTGTGAGGATCCAGAAGATCTTTTAATCGTATACGTTTATTGTATATCGTGCGATCAAAATTTATTTTAAATTTTTTATTTAAATTAAACACAAATAGTATCTGATGAAAATTGATCACACGATTTATGATAAACAAACACGATTAAAGGATCTCTTGGATCCTCACAAAGAGGATCCGGAGAGGATCCTCATTCATTAATTTGGCACCGACTCAAAACGCATGGTTCTCCATCTTAATTATATATATATACATATCATGTTTGGTCTCTTTCCAAAGAAAAAGTTCAAAGTGCTTTCCAATGTATTCAAGGACAATGTGTTTGCCTACATATAATAAATAAATAAAATAGTCTAAGCTACACTTTAATAAAAAGAGAATTTTAACGAAAAGATTCAGGTACTGTTCACTTTAACGAAAAACCATATTTTTACACTAAAAAGTCAACCCTTTATTTTTTTCTTATCATTAAAACTTAAAGTTTTCAAGTCATTTTCATTAGTTTTCCTTAATAAAAAAAGGTATCGATACATGTGGTCCAATATCCTAGTGGATAGGGTGTTGGTTTCTATCCATGTGTCCCACATTCGAAACTTCCCCTTCCCCTAAATGAATGTAATAGTTTCGAACCTTCCCCCTCCCTTTAATATTATATTTAAAAAATTAAAAAAAAAAGGTATCGATACCACTTAATTTGAACGTTGGTAGTGTAATACAACCCCGTACAATAGGAGAATGACACATAGACAATATGTTTGATATGACAGTTTTACTCTTCACGTTGCGAGCAAACAAGTCTGCCCTAAGGTAAATAGGCTTTATGTCACTAATAGACAATGTTTCTCTTGACCACTCATAATATGTCCTGCCATCGGGCCATACCCTGCCCAATGGTGGCTGGGCACCAACTCTACGTAGTTTCCTTGGGTCTCTAGAGCATTTGTGCTCTTACCAACATGAATCTTCAAAACTGCTAGCTGGCAAGACTTCGAAGAAACTGCAATAGGGTTTTTCCCTCCCAACTGCTAGCTAGTATGCTCTGCAGCCTCCCCTCCCAACTGCCTACTAGGGTTTTTCCCTATAAATATTCAAGTCAAACAGAAGAAACAGTAATCGTCACTTACTACTCATAACTCTATCAAGTTCTCTTTTCTCTCTACTACTTATTTGACTTAGACATCGAAGGCCCTTTGGCGAAAACTCTCTTCTTTTTTCAGGATGTTCATCAATTAGGCTAAGGGTGTTTGTTCTCTTGTAGGTGGAATTTCGTTAAATCAACCATGTACGAAATTTGCATCCACATTACTGATTCCTTTTTTTATTATTATTAAAGGATACGTATAGAATTTCCCAAAAATAGATAAGTGCAAATTAAACACGGCCTCACCTTAGAGCATCTGCAATGGGAGATGCAAAATGCCTTGGAATAAGCATTTTCATTTTTTTAGTTGGCCATAAATGGATGGAATCTAAAATACTCATATTGGTTGGAAAATATAAATTTACAATATAAAACATAATCTAGATTACATCTCTCAAATGAACGTGACCTATCAATCAAAGAGAGGAAAATGTGATCCAAATTACATCTCTCACACTAGAGTAGATTTAACTTTTACATCTTATGAAAATATAAAACGTAATCTAAATATAATTTTTACATCTCAAGTTTTGCATCTCTCCATTATATATGCTCATATTCATATAGAGTAATTTGGATTCTCTTATACGGCATGCGACTAATTTCTATACATAATACGAACATATATATGTGTATATGCGATAGATCGATCGGAGCCCTATATATTAATCACCTTCATTAATTCAGAGCTATTTTCTTAGAAAAGACTACCCTAAATATTCTTAAATAAGTTATGGTATATTATCATCCAGTCGATGATGTTTATAATCCTCCATGCAAGTAGTATCATGAGCATGCAGCTGGGGTAGTGCACTTGGTGCTGATGAAGATGACGGGGTGTGAGAGTACCAATGAGACCAAAAGAGATAATTGAGGAAGTTGAGGAAGCTGAGGCCTGCCAGCAACCAATAGAAAAGGTCCAGTCTGTCTTTGTTGAGATTATTGTCACCCAGCCAACCACCACCACCACCTGATGAGGTTGTGATCTTATTCACCAGAGAGACAAGTAGAGAGCTCAGGTAAAACCCAAACGAATATGAGCAATAGGTCAAGGCAGTTAAAAATGCTTGCATCCCTTTCAAGGATTGCTTGTAAAAGAACTCAATGAGGCCTACGGCAGTGAGCATTTCTGATAATCCAAAGATCAAGAATTGTGGGGTGATCCAAAAAATGGAAATTATTTTGTTCGAATGCACGGCTGCATCCCTTCTCTTTTCCTCCATGATGGCAGCCGCGATCATCGAAAATGTTGCAAAAAAGAGTCCAAACCCTATTCTCATTAATGGAGAGATGCCAGAATCGTGACCGGTGAATTTTCGAGCAAAGGGAACAAAGAAAGTGTCGTAGAGAGGGACGAGGACGATGAGAATGATGTAGGGGATGGATTGGAGTGAAGCTGGAGGGATATGGAAGGATTTGGTGAGCTTAGTGTCCATCATACTTCCTTGTTGGACTGAGAAAGTTTGGAGCTGAGCCAAAATTGTGTTGAAAATTATGGTGGAAGCAAAAATTGGAATAACTGAAAGCAGTATTTTGACTTGCTTCACTTGAGTAACGGTGCACAATCTCCACGGGCTTTCCTTTGAATTAGTGCCACCTTGAATTTTAATGCAAGCCTTGTCCAAGAACCTGATCATCATTAATTAATTTGGCAGATTAATTAAGCATACATGATTGCAAGAGAAAAGACAATATATATATATATATATATATTTACAAGCATCGCTCAAGTAAGTACTAGTTGCTTTTCTTAATACTTCATACGTGGATAAACATATTTTGTTCTTAGTATTTTTGTTTATCTTAATAGAGGACATGCACGATGCATGGGAAACAAGATGTAGTTATTCTAGATATAAAATACTGAAATAAAGATTTATTTTTTTCCCTTTTGCTTTGTAAATTTACCTGAACTTTTCAGTGTGAAGAAAGCTGGCAGCGTCAGAAAAGAAAGTAGTATTGTCATGCAGCACATTGTTTTGGTTTCCATGGAGCAACTGTGGATTAGATGGACAAACCTGCTTTCTCTTTAGCATTGCAGCCACAAAAACCTAAAAAGGAAAATGATAGTTATTTACATGTCGTGCAGACTCCCATATATAGTATTCGAATTCGACAACCCACATGCATGTTAATCTTTTCAAACATCATAAGCCAACAAAATTGCATACCTACACATGCACATCAAACAGTACATTTATAACCGTTTGTATGAACTACTATTCCTGATTGACCCATGAGATATATATTAGATTCCATATAAAATTCCTAATTAATTAAGAGGATTAAATTGGAAAAAGTTCAATATTATACTTGAGCAATGGGAGTGAGTATGCTTCCTTGAGGTCGCTTGTTCCTGTAATATAGGGTACCGGAAACCAAGCTGATTAATCCCATTGCCATGGCGGCTGCTGAGACTCCAAAGCCAACATCCATTCCAGAGTGAGTTTGGACCCACACAAGAAGAGTGAGGGCGACGAGTTCACCCATGGAAAAGGCAAAGTAGGCAGCGTTGAAGTAGGTGGAGAGTTTCTTGGACTGCTTTGGGTCATCTGGGTTGAACTGGTCAGCCCCGTGAGCGATCATGTTTGGCTTGACACAGCCACTCCCCAATGCCACCAAGTAAAGTGCCACAAAGAAGATTAATGACTTGAACCCTTTTGCCTCTACACACTCCTCTCCGTTAATAACGTTGCATGGCGGTGGTTTTAGCTGCGGAACATGAGCTTGGACTGACAGTAATATGAAACCCTGCATGCATGCATGCGCGCAAATTCAGAATACATACGTATACCCTCATCTACAAAAATTAATAAATCAATTGTTTAATTGAGTAGAAACATTACTCAATCAATCAACTGTTAAGAAAATAATTATTCATATATTTGAATGAGTGATTTTATTTTTAACTGAATTATTTTGTCACTCTATATTGACTCACTCTCATAACATAAACAAGTTCAACAAATTGAATTTGTTGTAGTTAGAGAGAGAGAGGGATAAAACAAAAAAGGTGAGATCATGATGAACGAAGGCTGAGCTTAAGCTAGGGGTAAGGTAGGTAGCTCTCACCGAAAGTTCCACAAAACCAAAGATAAGCATGGTCCAGAAACTCCCAAGATAGGAATCAGAGAGGTAGCCACCAACAAGGGCTAAGAGAAAGACAGTTCCAATAAAGTTTGTCACTACGTTGGCCGAATTCGACAAAGGAAAATGCATCTCATTTATCACGTATGTTATGAGGTTGTTCCCAACGGCAGCAATTCCCATTATCTCAAATGATTGAAGCCCTGTGCAAGAAAACAGAAATATCATACAACTTAATTACAAAAGTAGAAAACAAAATAAGTACAATCAATGGTGAGAGAGTTTTGCTTAAATTAATTTAATTAATGGAGTTACTTAAAAATCCAAAATTTTGAAAGTTTATAATAATAGTCAATTAATACTACGCGGTCTAGTGTTTTCTATCCACTTCTTAAGTTCGACTCTCATGAATAGCGATTCGAACCAATTTATTATGCTTGACCTAACTCATTATACGACTTAACTCAATTCCCTTATCCTAATATTATCCATTTTTTATTTTTCGTACACCCCTTTCAATTTTCGATTGTCATATCAAATGAATTGACGAAAATCAATGGACAACAATTAACAAGTGTCTGTAAAAGATAAAAAAAGTGTTTAATAACACTTTTCTAAATATATTGTTGTATTAAAATAAAGAGTCGTGATACTTAAGGTGTGGCTTTCTTTTTTATTTGAGAAAAGGTGCGGTTCATAAGCTAAATCAAGAAACCGTTTCGGTTGCGTATGTACATTAGAATAGCAGTACATGCTTTCAGTGTGAGTCTGAATAATTAATTATTATAAAAGTGATATACAGTTTCTGACCAAAACAAAAAACAAAAGTTATATACAGGAGAAAATGAATTTTATAAAAAACCAAATTAGAGAAGTAATTAGAAGAAGATAGAGGATGTGGCTATACCAAGAACAAATGCAGCAGCTCTCATGCCACCATGCTTGGTAGGATTGGAAGGTCTGCCCCTCCAATCGACAGTCATCTCTTCAGCCATGTCAGATGTGTTAATGGCCTCAACTTTGTGATTCTGCCTCCTTTGTTCCATTTCCATATATGCCCCTGCTGCTATATATATGTGTTTCTGTGTGTCTCTCTCTCTGGCCAAACTAGGAGGGAGGGGGAAAGGGAGAGGCAGAGGGAGAGGGACTAGTGAAGGAGGGCTGTGTAAGGTTGCCTTGTGTTGGTCTTAAGCTAATAATTCTGAATTGGAGGCAAGTGGGTTGTTCTAAATTTATAAGCCAAAGCCAAGCTACTTGTGACGTCGGATTGTAAGCAAAACCAAAGTCTTAAATCCACACTCACTATAACCACGTGGATGACACTTCATCCAGGAAAAAGGCTCCGTGCAGAGTCCCAACTTCCAACCTAGCCAGCTATTTCAAGCACTAATGATCTTATTAAGAGTACATCTCCAATGTTCTTCTCTAATTGTACTCTTAAGTTAAAATTTAAGCACTAATAATCTTACTAAGAGTCTCCGATGTGCTTTTCTAGTTGAGCTCTTAAGTTAAAAGACTTAATGGAGCTACAATTTGGACCTTGGGTTGTATTCTTTTCAGTTTCCTCCCTAATGGTTTATGCAATATCTAATGGATGATCTTGTAGGCGCCCCTATGAGCCGCTTTATTGTTCTTAATGCTATGTATTAGTTCGTCTGGGGTGTCTTCACCCCCTCTATTCACAAAAAAAGAGAGACTTAATTGAAACAAAGCACCCCTAAACTTAAATATATCCAAGTTTAGTTATGGTTGAGCTCTTAAGTTAAAAGACTTAGTTGAGCTCTTAAGAGTCCTCCAACTCCACCTAGTCTCACATAGTTGGTCCTTTAGTTAACTTCCTTAGTTTTTCTGTCACGTATAGGGACAAAAGAGTAATTTGACCTCACATAGTTGGTCCTTTAGTTAATGGATGAGAATGAGTTTTTCCTCAATTGACCACACAGCGGATTCATGAAACTTCCTGCTTATAATCGAAACCATTCTTACATTATAAATCACTATGTAAAAATCATATTTGCAAAAATCAATTAAATATGAGATCGTTTAGCATCAAACTGTACAAAAACAATGGTCGGATTTGGTAAAAGAATTATGAGCTTTCTATTTATTTGCTACAATTAATTGACCAAATAACTTTAGTTTTAATTGATTTTTGTAAAGATTATCTTTATAGAGTGAATTACAATATGAAAGGTCTGATTATGCACACAATGTTTGCAAATTGGCCACTAAGAGAACCTCAAAAGGAGATGTCAAAAATAATATGTCAAAAATATATTTGATGGTTAATGTGGCAAATTGAATACAAGTGTTAAATCCTCTTCTTTTCAATGGATGTGTCAAATATGTATTTTATTATTTCATCGGGCCCAAAGTTACATTAACTATTAAAAAATAATCAAAATTAATTTTAATTTTTATTCTATTGGTTGTTAATGGGACCCATGAATTAAAAAATTAAATTAAAAATATTTGACTCCTTCTTTGTTTGCAAATAGCTAGAAAGTAAGAAGTCAAATGACTCAACTGTCACATCATATTTGGCATATTCATTGAAGAATACCTGAATGTCTTTTAATCTTATTTGACATATTTGACATCTCCTTTAGAGATGGTCTAAAAATTTAGGAGGAACTTCTCCTAAATCTTGAGGAGCCAAGCCTTTTTCTAAATAGAAAACTAAAAACTAGAAGGAAAAAAAAGAAAAAAAGAGAAGAGGGTGGTTGGGTTATAAGGTGTGGGGTTGCTTGGGGTTGTAGTGTGTGAGGGATAAGGAGGGGGAGGTTTGGGATTGCAATGATATGGGGGAGGAGGAGGCCAGACGATGGAGGAGTTATGCATGAGACAAGGTTGGAGCAGGTGTGGTCTACACTCAACATTGTTCTACTTACGGGCAGCTAGACAGGGTAAAAAGTTGTCGGTCAATGTTGAAAATCACTTGATGTTCGACTTTTTATTTCCATCGGTTAATCCATTGGTTCCTTCTCGATCGTAGAGTAATTGTTTTCAGTTGCACTCCAAACCCTAAGAATTTGTCCAATCATCAACCTTGTGAGTCAAAACTTAATAAGTCCACTCAAAACTCTGCTGAAAACCTACCGAACTTCGAACACTACTGAATTACTCCAGATAAAAAGAACAACTACAAGATAAACTAGATAGCTAGTAAACGGTTGATCTTCTTGACACATGACATTAATGTGTGAGTTTGGCGGCAGGAAAGTGAGAACTATAGGAAAATGATTTCAACCTTTTTAGATATTTTAAATAATTATCTAAATGGTTTAAAACATGGACATCTGTTAGGTCACTAGAGTGTAAGTAATGACATACACAAATGAACTGAAGGGCATGCTTGGATTTTCACTAATACATCATCTATCGAGTTTTGAATCCTCTAACAGACCAATTTTAGCCAAGTTAAATCCTAATTTCGCCTCCACGGATGATGTGATAGTAAAAATTTGAACATGCCTTTCAATTTATTTATTGTTGCCATCACTTTACACAGGTAACGTTAGCACTTAGGATCAGTGATCGTATGAATGTCTAATTTTCAAAATATTGAGTATTTATCTAAAATATTAACAAAGGTTGGGACCGCTTTTAAATTGATCCTAAAGAATCTCTTTAGGTAAACTATTATATATGGTTTATTATATATATGTGGTGTAAGGTATGGTTTGATGTATTGACCCAAAAAATAAAGGTGTGGTTTGATCTTCAAGTAGAAGGAAATATGATATGTGTTGAGAAAAAAGGGGGAGACAAAGTGGAGACACAACATATGAATATCCTAAGTGGATCCCAACACACATAATATATAATACCAATTGCTAATTGGTATATCCTGTTTTCCTACAACACTTTCGAGTCTCTATGCATATTTGAAAGGAAATTTTTTAACGAAAATTTTTCGGTACTGTTCATTTTTTAACGAAAAACTATATTTTTACACTAAAAAGTCAATCATGGTACTATTCACTTTACCTTTTATTTTGTCCTTATCGTTAAAACTTAAAGTCTTCATACGATTTTCATTAATTTTCCTTATTTGAAAAGGTGGGCGGTTGATATTATTTGGTTGGTTTTCGTTTTTTACCGATTGATCACTAGGCACTATGGAAAGTGAAAATTAAAGCCTATTTTTACTCCCTTTAACTCAAATCAACCGTAATTCCATCACTTCAAATCTATTTTGGTAATTAGTGATGGTCAACTTTTGTAGGAATTGCACTGCTTCAAATGTCGTTGTTTTATATATTCTTTGGAAAAGAACAAGAAGCCGCAAGACTTTTGATAAAAGTTCTACCTTATTTTGGAGATAAAGTTGGATTATATAAGATATGGTGGCCATTGCAACCGATTACCTTATTGCTCCAAACATGCACAAAATGAATTGTTGACCAAAAAAAAAAAAGGCAACTAATGGAATGATGGAACTCCAACTTTCTTTATGATATCGGAGTATGTTGTTCCATGTGAGAAGCTCAACAATCACACATGCTCCACGTTATCGATTTGTATCATTAGGCTTTAAAAATTCGTCTCACGTGAGGGGGCATGTTGAATGTATGAATCTCACATTAGAGAAATGAGAGACTTTGCATGTGCTTATAAGTAATGGGGCTATACTCCATATTACCAATTAGTTTTATGATGGAACTTTAACTTGTTCAAAGAGTATCTTGTGGGAATATTTCGAAATGACCTTGTCACAATATTTTGATGCGCGCACTAATTAGTAAAATGGACCATATTGAGTGATTGTAAGGAGCTCAAGCTGGTTTGAACATTGAACATAGTCGTTAAAAGATGAATACTCTGATAAACCACCAGATTGAGCGAATCCACCACTTGTGCCTATGAAGTTCATCATTCGTACTTTTCATTACTATACTTACCATATCAGGAAAACTAATGAAAATAACTTGAAAACTTTGAGTTTTAATCAAAAAGACAAAAAAGTGTTGTAAGTGAATAGTATCAAGAGTGACTTTTTAGAGTAAAAATGTCATTTTTCGTTAAAGTAAACAGTACCAGAAATGTTTCGTTATAACTCCCTACTATATCTCTTTATCTTTACGACTGTTGTTATTCTTCTTATTTGTAGACTTTTGAACAAAACCTTTGATTTGGAATCAAAATATATGTTTCTTGCTCTTGCGCTTTCAAAGTCCATAGCCAGGCAACGAATCCAATATATTTAAAAATGAGCTTTTTCTTCAATTCAAAGAATCCAATATCATAAATAAATAAAAAGAAACATACATGTTAATCAAATATTGCTTTCACCAGAATGAATAAACCGTCAAAAATAAGTAACACGGCAAGTTTTTACAATTTGGCCATATAGATGTATGCTATATATATTGGTATAGGTAGAGTAGGCACATTAGCTTCTAAAGCGGGCGTATGTGCTCCCCTTATACACCCGAGATCATTTACTTTAGAGATTAAAATTTGTTGTGCTGTCTTTTGTCTTACACCGACAAACGTTAGATAGCAATTATCTATAAGCATGTCTACTAATTGGGGAGCGCATTAGCAAATAACACTATTGCAATGACATGTTTAAGGAATTTAATTAATGGCCCTAATGGAGGGTTTATTAATGTGTGTGTTGGTTTAAAGAAAGAGTGAGTTGCAACCGCGTAGGCGGTAGGCCACGAAAGGTGAACTTGGTGTGATTTTCAACTGTTGCAGTTGGGTGGTGGTTTCTTCTGTGCAGACACCAATAAGTCAACGCATGAATAAGTCAACAGTTGCCTGAACTTGGACATAACATTGACACGTGTACGAATGAAAAAGGAGCGTTTGGACCAAATAATTCAAAGCACCATTCCATGGTCGACCAATTTCAAAATCTGAAAGAATGTTTATTTGTTAAGGTCAAAAAGTGCCTTAATTGGATCGATTGAGAGAGAAAGTTGGTAGGTGGACTTGCACAATTCTGGAAAGAGATCCTCTTCGAATCTTTCTTTCTAAAGTTCAGGAATCAAGTGATCTTGACTTTTAAAATTTGATTAAATGGTAAAAAATTATTATAGTTTTTAAAATTTTTTACTAACTTTTTCTATTTTTAACCGTTAGATCAAATTTCAAAAGCTTATATCACTTAATCCCTGCGTTTGGGAGGGAAAGATCCGGAGAGGATCTCTTTCCCACAATTCTAAAGCAAGCTAGCTACAGCTACCTAGGGTTCCTTGTTTCTTGTACACTAGACTTATACAATATCCTTCTAGGTTATTCGTTATTGGAGAGGAGAGGCTTCAATTCCTCCATTCCTTTTCTTCTCTTGTGTTGTGATGAAATGATTGCGAGCTTAGCTAGGTCATGCAAATCACCAATCAACATTTTTAAATTCCTTAATTGATACCCATTTGAAGCCATACATCAAAGAAATTCTAACATTACTCATTCGATAAATTAACCAACAATATCTTGTTTCCCATATCACCTTTTACATTAGTTTTTTTTTTATGCTAGTGCTGCTTTCGCATTAGTTGGTAATTGGTATATATGGGTTAGTGCCCACATTCTTTACCCCTTTTTTTCTCCTCAAATATCGAGAACATAAATACGTGATGTATCATTCTACATGTTATTCATCGCCAACGAGATCACTGGTCACATCATAACTACTGAAGACATGCTACGCTTACCATCTATTTGTACCATCTCTCTAATAGAGGCATAGCCCACCAACACATGTGAGTCTCATCCCTATTAGAGAGATACTACTAATAAAGGTATATTTGTCGATTTACCCCCCAAACTCGTATAGAGCTGTCAATTTCTCCCCTGAACTTTAATTTAGCTGATTACACTTTGAACTTTTTTAATTAGCTAATTTCCCTCTTGAACTTTAATTTTAGCCGATTACTCCCTGAACTTTTATAAATAGCCAATTCTTTCCCCTAACCCTGGATTTTAAAAAAAATCATCCAATTTTCCATCCATTTTGATCACGCAGACAACCCATGACAACTTTATAGGGGCAAAAAGAAGGGAAAATTGGATGGATGAAAAATCTAACTCCATGGGGGAAAATTGGCTATTTATAAATTTTAGGGGGTAATCAGCTAAGGTTAAAGTTAGGGGGAAGTTGGCCCATTATAAAAGTTCAGGGTTATCGGCTAAATTAAAGTTACAGGGGTCGGAATTGACAGCTCTATACAAGTTCAGGGGGCAAACCAATAAATGGTAAGAATAATATTTTTGCACTTCTTTTAGTGGCCAGTTTGGTTATTCTCTTTACACGTATCAAAGGAACTTCATGCCATTTAAGTAGGGGTGAAATTTTTTGCCAAATTCCATGCCAACTGTACCATACTAATTTTGTGCCAATTGGTAATGACATGGTATCGTACTGAACCGACATTTTCTGATACCGTATTGGTATTCAATACCATTACCAATAGTATTACCGTACCTCACCAATAAAATATTATATGATTTTATATTTTTAATAATTATATAACATTTCAATATATTAAGAAAAACATCCTTCAATTGCATCTCATTCCTTGGACATTTTCTCTCTTCGACATTCTCACTTACTCCCTACAGGGGTTGGTGTTGGTGTGCTTGCTGCTTGTGGTTTTTTTCTGCAGAGATTCTATTTGGTTTTCCAATTAATTTTCATTTAGTTGTAAACTTAACTTCTATTAGATTTAGTTTGTAGCTGTTATTTGGATTGCAACCTTAATTTCCATTATGAATCCCGCTTATCATTTATCTTATTATGTCTATGAATTGTAAATGATTAATGATAGATAATGATTCTTAGATTTAGGTTACAATATATGAGATAAAGACATGAAAATAATAAAAACAAACATTTGGGCCTTGAATTGGATTGAAAAAAAATAACAAAAGTGGCCCGAAATAAAGTGGCAATTATTATTACCATATCATGCCAACCGAACAATGCATACCAAAATTCAGTATACCAAAAATTTGGTATGGTATTGGTAATAGATTTTATCAGACCAAAAATTTGGTATGGTAATTAGTACAGAGGTTTTGGTACGATAACCGTACCGAAACCACCCCAACATTCAAGGCTGGAGAAATCCTGATAATGGGATTTTAGTTTGGCGTCTGTCAACCCTTGACGTCAAAAATCTCAGTAAGTACCGAAACGGATTTTAAGGAAAAGCCATGAACACACGCCCACCACCATTACCACCACTGTCACCATCAATCCCGCAGTCCACGAGTTTTCATGAATAAAATGATGTATCCACCAAAAGGACTTGTAGTAGTGAAACAAAGAGCTTTGACACCCGATTTTGCGCCATTTTGTTTGACAGCCATCTTGAATGAGTGCCCACTTCCTATGGATCACAAGAAATTGGATGCATCACTCGAAAACACAATGCACCTCGAATTCTACATCATTCTCTCTGCCAAGTAATTCAAATCCACATTCACAACTATTTAGCTTCACTTTTCTCAATTTCATACAACCAAGCATTGTCTAACTAAGTGGAGTCGGTTGTATAAATCTTAGAACGCCAGTGCAATAATGTACAAAGTAAGGCACGTCACACTTTCTTCTCTTAGAAACTCACAATTTTAGTAAAGATAGAATGAATAGAGGATCAAATTTACCCATTAAACGGATTCTACGAGGGTTATATTTCAAAGTTTTTCCATTAGTAACTTCTCTTAGAAAAGGACTGTTCACAATATCCGGGGAAAAGGAAAACCTGGATGGATAGCATACCTGCTACACAAACTTGATAAGTGAAATATACAATCTTGGTGATTCATCTGTAGTAGAAATCAAATTTGACTCGTTTTTAAGTCAGGGTTCGCCGGTTGAAAGACTCCACTGTTAAGTTGGCAGTGAAAGCTGGGATTGAATTCAACTTCCGAATAAATATCTCAACCTGCAAAATGCTATCTCAGAATAGTTCATCAACTAAAGGTCCAGGTAAGAGGTAACCAACAGTTCACAACCAGAAACCACGTTGTAAGATTTAAACTTAAGTCCCTGAAGAAACATCCGACTCGTTTGAGTACCTTATTGACTCAATGAACAACTCATGGTAATTTCTTTCGACCAAATCGTTTCTGTGAAAATTATTTCTACAAAAGAAAAGCGATTGCAGGTTCACTGGAAAAGTGTTTTTTTTTTTTTTTTTTTTATTGAAATTAAACAGGTTTATTTTCTAACCCTCAAAGTTAACTCTCCACGAAACCAAAAACAAAAGTTTAGTTTGCTCCCTCCGAAGCAAAGGGAATGAATGAAAGCAAGAGCAAAAATAAAAGAAAAGGGGCAATATGTGTTAGGTTTTGGCTCGTCAATTAGTGTCCCTTTCTGTGTAGGATTGTTTTAGGGAAAAAAAGGGTGCACCGATTCTTCTCCTAAAAGGGCTGGGAAAGAATCTTAGTTTCCTTATTTAATTTAGATTAGAAATCCTAGAAGTCTATTTGGAATTGGAAAGGAAGTCTAATTTCCTATTCCACTTAGAATAGGAATTATAATATGTAAAGGACAAGTAAACTGCACCCTATGCCTGTAAATAGGGTGCGGAAAGGCTTAAATTTTAGAGAGAAGAACTGTGACAGCCGAGACAAGTGAGATAGAGATTAGTTCTAGGGTTGCAAAAGTTCTGTAATTCTCTATTATTAATCAAAGGAGCAGTGAGAAATCACAACTAGACGTAGGCAAAAGTTCTGTCGAACCAGTATAAGTCTTGTGTGTTTCTAAGTTTACTATATTTGCTAGTTTAGTCTATTGCCATAGGTTACGTTAAAGAACAAGGTCTAGTGTGCGGTTTTTCAACAATCTGAACCTGGATGCCAAACATAATAAGTACAACTATTGCTAAAAACTATGACAAGCTCTCATTGCCGTTTGTCAGATCATATGAAATATGAAATATGAATCATGAATGTAAACACAACAAAGTTTCCCCAATGGAACTCTCAAATAATCTGGTACAGGTTGGACCACCCACAGACGAAAAAACAATAGTCCTACCAGTAAAGAAGCATGTAAAAAAGTTATAAGAATTAGGAAAACATCATGCTCCATACCTGATGAGATATCTCAGACTGTGAGGTGTAATCATTTGCCTGTTCAATCCAAAGATAATATGATTATATTGCTTCCTGCATTTGTTTTATTACAATCTCAAGTACAATAACAGAGAAAAAAAATTGAGGTGTCAATGACCAAAATAGCTTTAAGATGGCCTAAGAAAATGAATTCATATACTACGATCTTACCAAAATGTTTGTGCTCCCTGATTCATATTCAAATTCAAGCTTCTCATCATCACTTTGCGCATATATAGATTGAAGGGTAAAACGTGTAACAGGGATTCCATTGGGACGCTGGTGTTCATCCATTACAATCTGCAAAATTGTAATAAAAAGATAATCATTACAGTTATACAATGGCCCATGTAGGTCTCTCACCGGCCTAGGAATGACAGTTTAGAAAGAGACAAAAAAGGCCATAAAAATTGTAATAAATATCATGATCTCAACTATTTATCGGCTGAAAATAAATAATAATATAGCAAAAGATATATAGAAACAACTTAGTAATTTAAATTGACATGTTTGATAACTTAAACTTCATATGGTAGATTGCCAGTGTTAGTAAAGCATAGACATAAGAATGAACTTTAAACCAGTAACAGAACTTAACCAAAGATGAAGTTTCAACGCTATATAAAGTTCTTAATGTTAACCGGAATGCCATGTAAACTGGAATAGTAGTCATATGAAAATATAAAGTAAAATGACCCATGTAAACTGGAATAGTAGTCATATGAAAATATAAAGTAAAATGAGCAACAAATATGATATATACCTTGTAACCAAATAGCTCACAACACGCCCTCCTGAACACTGCAATTCTGTCGGCAAAAACAGTCTTGTACCTGTTCCATGGGTATGTTCAAATGTTTAACCTAAAAGTTGTATTATAGTTTAGGTAAACTGTGAATATACAATGACAAGGATACCAAAACATATACATTGAAGAACTACTCCCTCTCACAGTAAGCCCACCCAATCACTTAAATCTAATGCAATCTTCTTACATCTGAAACATAAGAAATTAGCAAAAGTGTGGAACCCCAAGAATGGAATATCCTAAGTTTTCTTGAAACCTTAGGCTAAAAAAACACATATCAAAATTCGCTCATATTGACAATATCATCAGTCACAGTCACTCACCTTTCTTCACGTTTTTCAAGAGTTGCAATTTGTTCTTTCAACTGCAATATCTTCCCAGATATGTACGAATCCACCAATTTTCCAGCATCACCTGAATAGTTTAAGAGAGGAAGGAATGCAAATAAACTTATTACACAATTGCATGACCAGACTAATTAACATCTGACTTAAATAGCCAAAAGATAACAACAATATATTATCTTCTAATTTCTACGTAAATTATACCTTCCTGAGGTAAATTAGAAAACACTTTTAAGGAGCAAGTACGGCACTGTCTACATGTGCGCCAACAAAGGTGCCAAATATGGTGACAGTAATAGCAATGATATTGAGGTAGATGAGGACAGGGGTGCAATCAAGGTGGTGCTGGTGGTGGGGTTAATTTGGTAGCTGTGGCAGCAGCTTGAAAGCCATGTTAAAGTCACTCCTAAAATCTAAATCAATTCTTTCGCACTTTAGTAGTATCAGTATGACAATTTAAAACTCCTTTTAACCCCCAACACACCTCGAACCCTCATCCATGCACAGTCAGTGCAAAAACGAGACACCAATATAATGCTCTTAATCATTCATTTCTAAGGCTGGAACCTTAAAAGGAAGTTTTCACGTAAATTTCTCTTTCAAAGAACCATGTGCTTCTTACCTGATTGACTTTTCAATTCTTCAACAGCTTGTAACTTCTCCTTTTTCTTCTGTAACTCAGTTTGTAATGCTTCAATAGTTTGTTTTGCTTCATTATCTACCGTAAGAGTATTCACCATTCTTAAAACTTTAGTATTAGCAGCAGAGAAATTGCCATGACCAATCTGTAGAAGAAAAAATATCAGAAATTACGCAATTGAATTGCAATTTTTTCTGTTTGCCTGTCAGCTTTTAGATTGCTTGGCTGCAACTGCAGTTCCTTTTCTTTTGGGGTCAGCCAGTTAGCACAAGAGAGCCATTACATATCTGACAATAGTTTTTTTGTTTTTTTGGAATAATGATATGGACGAACTGTAGTAATAATGATATTTTCCTAAGGGAAGAGCTTGGTGGCGAAGTCCACAAAAGTTCAAGGCTCAGCCACCATTCAAACCCAGGTAATGCCCCTTTAAGTGCCAAGAAAAATTAAGATAATAATGTTAATATCAATAATGCTCTGAATAAATTTGGCACCCACCTTGGACTCCAGCAAAGCAATCTCTGAATGAAGTCGATCGCTCTCCCTCTCCAATGACTTTATTCTTCTAGCTTCATTGTTCAACCTCTCATTAAGCAACTTTATTTCTTCACGTTGACGACTATTAACTTCTTTTTGTTCACATACACCGCATTCCAATTCTTTAATATAGCCCTCTTTCTTTGCAAGTGATGATTCAACATCCTGCATGTGCAAATGAGGAAACCAAACAATGAACTTAAACAGAGATTTCTTGAATTACAAATAGTAAAGAGAAAGAAATTATGTAACCTGAAGAAAAGTATGACTGGCTGCTTCATCATTCTTTGCCGACTTCAGTCCATTCAGGACATTTCTCAACTTATCTCTTTCCTCAGTAACCATAGAGAGCTGCATTTTAATACTTCCTTCAGCATACATTCTTAAAAGATAACTAGTATTGTTTTTATCACTTTCTTTGGGGACTGACTTGTACGAAAAATGGAATGTTAGAGCTTTCGATAATGATTGTTATGCTTGAATGATAATGCTTTTTTTTTCAACTACTTTTTCTATACTTCTAAAAAATTCTTTACTATATAAGTATGCGTCCCAGAAGATATTTGTATGATCTTGTAAGAAGTAAAACACCTTGAATTGAAGAAATTGGGGTTCCACCATAAAACCAATTGGCAACATGGGGAGTAGCCCAACTTACTTATAAGACCATGCAAGGTTCCTCCTCCCATCAATGTGGGATTCATTCTCAACATGAATAACGCCTTCATTTTTTAAAACATTGATCTATATTCTATACTGACTTTTCAAGTTGTTATATTCATCAACTTACGTTGCGGTTGCATTCACTTCATAGGACAGTTATACTCCATACCCCCCCCCTCCGGCCACCCCTCCCAAAAAAAAAAAAAAACAATAGTTACTGTATTGAATAGATTACCACACTTTTGTTTTTCTTTGAGAGAGCCAAACTTTAACTTATTTTCCAAAACCACTTAGTGTGATAGGATACTAAGGTAATGACCAATAGACTAAAAATTATTCATGCATCAATGAGAATAAGAATGTTAGACAGTAAAGAGCTACATCGCCGACACATTAACCTTAATTTAGAGAATACAAAAGCAACAAGTGCAGAGCCAGAATGATGCAGGATGCAAGAAAATTTGGGCATAAGCATATAAATTATGCTTATTATATTTAGTTTAAAAAATATAGGTGTTAATTACAAATCATTTTGAAGAAAGTTGAGGTTCCACCATAAAACCAATTGGTAATATGGGGAGCAACCCAACCTCTTATAAGCCCTTGCAAAGTTTCTCCTTTCACCAACGTGGGACTCTTTTACCTTCCTCACACACCCACACACGTGTGAATTTTCAAGCCAAACATGTGTGGACAACATGAATTGGGTGACATGGAGCACGTGTCGCCGTTGGGCTTCACATGTGGGCCAACCTGCTCTGATACCATGAAGAAGGTTGAGGTTCCACCATAAAACCAATTGGCAATATGGGGAGTAGCCCAACCTCATATAAGCCCTTGCAAGGTTTCTCCTTTCACCAATGTGGGACTCTTTAACTTCACATCCTCACACATTTAAGGGCTAGTTATTACAGTTTCATGTCACATTATGACTTATCAGATTGCCTATATAAGGAGACGCTACAATTCTAGGGCTCAATCTTCAGGCATGTTGATTGAAATTATGATTAATTGGTTCAATTTACACCAATTTTTTCTTCATCCTAGATAAACCACTACAATTATAACCCTACATTGAAACCTGACCCTCCCTACGCACACCCACCAACCCACCCACACAGGCCAAAACCACCCCCAAAATTAAATATTCAATGAAAGCTTCCGAAGCAGAAAATTAAGAGATTGTACAGCAGTAGAAGGATAAATAATAAGCTCAGCAACAGCCAGAGTGCAAAACTAAATGAATTAAGAAAAAGATGGCATAAAACTACATGGTTACATGCTTACCATCAATTCAATCCGCTTAACCTCTGATTTTGATACATCCACTTTCTCCTTGGCCAGTGTAGCCTCTATTTCAGCATTTTGTTTATCAATTTTTGCTGCATCTAGAGCTACCTCCAATTGTTTCAAGTGGGCATTTGCCTCACCCACTTTCATCATGCTATCAATTACCTCTCTGCATTAAATGAAAAAATGTTAATCACTGGAAACCGAAAAACATCTTCAATGCTCAGGCAGAGAAAAGCATGAACAAATCTCAGATAAAATAACAAATAAAAAAATAATATTTTGCATGGTGGGGATGATTACAGCAGAACTTGTTGATAACCTAAACAGTACATATAAACTCTACCAACTACAGACTTGAAACCCTCGTTAACAGATCAAGCATGATTAGAAGAAAAGGAATAGAATAATTCTCAGTCCTAAAAAAACCCCCACAACAAATAATATAGAAAGTTGACAGGGCCATTTGATCCTTCGCGATTGTTTCAAACACCAACAAACACGCATGGTGTCATAAGGTGAAAACCAGACCACTGAAATAAGTCTAGAGATGATATTTCCAATCACTGAAATTAAGCACAGGGTACCAGCTCACTGTAGACCATCTATTATGAAGTCTTCCTACTCAAACAATTATCAATAGTATCATATTATGCATACATCACATAGTACCAGAAATCATCTACTTCCTAAGAAATGTCTATAGCAGGTACAGTTATTCTAGGGTCTAAACAAAAGAGACATACCCATGCATACAAAATACACAGTTTTTAACATTTAGTTTTAAATGTTTAATATTCAGCTCCACTGGAATGCTGGGAAGTTATCCACAAACAAATGTAATTCTAATACCATTGATGTTGTACCAGATGTTCAGTTTTAATCAACTAATAAAAAAGTCACACTATGCAGTGCACTCCTGGCTGCCTTAACAAAAATAAACAGATCACAAAAAATAATGGAAGAAGAATAAGATGCATCAAGGAAAGCCTCACTGTTTAGGCCTCTGATTATGAATTTATTCATTCGTCTAAATGATCTAACAATGCTGGTTCAAAGGACTGAAATGAGCTATTCACATACTTTTGTAATGATGCGAATTTAACTGGTAAATCCTCAGAACATGACACGCCTGGAATGTCTTTAATGATCAACTTCCAAGATTTCAATTCATCCTCCAACTTCTTCATACTAAGCTGTAATTCTTGTAGTTTGGATAACTCTGCTTCTACCCTCTCTCTACGGCTCGTTTCTTCCAACAATTTTTCCTTCAATAACTCAACATTTTCATGAGCTGACTTCAGCTTTCTTGCTTCCCTTACTTCAGCATCCTAGGAATTTAGAAAGAAAATGTTATTGAAATACACAAGAAATGCAGAGTAGTCAAAGGAGGGACATATCTAGTCAAGAGAAAGATATTAGTCTAGAAAAGATGAAATCAGTCATACACAACTCTCTTTCAAACAGGAGCTTCTCGAAATCTGTTCAAACTTGAAACCGAAGCTCCTAATAACACAAAAGAAAATATTCTCCCCCAAAGTATTTTAAAAAAATTTCTTTTTGTTCAGAATTCTACAATTTCTTTTATACCAAATTATAACTTTTACCCTTCGTCATCTTCTATAATAATACAAAATCTATGCTGAAATATAAAAGGTTGATGAGGCAAAACTCAAACTACCACAACTACGCATAACAATATACTTACCCCTAGGCCAAATGACCCAAATCACATTACCAAACTAACAATGCATTGACTTAGTATGCACCATCAAACATATACAGACAGATTGGCTACTTAATCATTAATGTTCAGAATTTTATGAACCGCCAAACCTTCGAGGGCTGAAGATTTTTTTGTAAAAAAATAAAATAAAAGAACTAATTAAGAATGATCATCAATCAACTTCATAGAGAACCTGAAGACTCAATAGGAAGAAACAATTTTATTCATTAGAAAGAAAAGATCGACAACAAAACTTACAAAGTTTCTAAGCTCTTCTTGCAGATGTTTAACTAAAATATTATTCTCTGTGGATTCAACTTCTTGAAATGTAAGATTTGATAATTTCTTCTCTACTTCGCTCTTCTGTTGCACGCACTGAAAAATAAAGTGAATCAAAAGAAAAACTGATCAACTTGTGGCAGTATAAGACAAATCGTAATATTATACAAAAATACATTTGATATCAAGGCCAAGCGGACATACAAATAAATTATAAAAGAAAAGGTAACACTGCATTTGGTATTGTAAACGGACAGGTGATGATGCATATATGAGAAAGATTTTCCATAGAACATATCAACTGGTATCTAAGAGCAATAGAAATAAGAGGTCTACCTCACTAAGTTGCTTCTTAATATCATCCAGCTGCTTTTTCAATAGCTCTGTTTCTTTCTCAGCATTATGAGCTCTGCATTCCATTCGTTCACGCTAAACAAGAATGGAGAAGGTTGAATGACTACTGATGGTCATAAATTCATACAGACTATAAAACTAAATTAATCAAAAATCACCACTCACATCTGCAGTTATTCTAGAAACAGTGAGCTTGGATTCTCCTTTCAGCTGGGCAAGATTGTTATTGAGACTCTTTTTTTCCTTCTCTATGCTGTCAGAAAGATGTCTCAGTTTCCCCTCCATAACACTTGCTTTCTCCTCAGCCAAAGCTGTTGAAGTCTCAGCTCTCATGCGAAGGTTCATTTCGTTTTGAAGCTTCACCTGAAATTTGAAATGTGATATGATGAGTGGGACAGAAAAACTGTTTGGAATTCCGAAAGGGGAACAAAATAAAACTAGGAGGAAAACAGAAAGAACAAATGAATCATTCTTTTGGGAAAACCAAATGGTGGAGGAAGTACCCATCATTCATAAAGGTTCAAGCATATACCTCAAGTTCACTGTTTGATTGTAATTGTTTAGTCAATCTTTCATGAGAATCGTGCACCTCCTTCAAAAGCTGCTCCTGCAGATCCTGTTCACGTGCCTTTGCAGCGGCAAGTTCTTGTTCAGCATACAAAAATTGATCCAGATATTTCTTCTTCTCAGATTCTGCAGCACATGTAACTAATTAGGGACAAGACAACAAGCATAAAATGTCTAATCTAAAGAGTTTCTACATGGTTAGCTTTCCAGAAACCAAAAGAATTTTGATTTAAATGAAAAGAACTTATCTTACCGGTTTTATGAAATAAATTCACATGCAGGCATGGTAAAGTAGTTCCAAACAAGAAAGAAACTATCTTGCTGTTGCATGGTTTATTATTTTCAGATTTTGCAATTTGTGATTTTTAACATAAATGGCCCACAACACAAACCGAAGACAAATCTCATATGGTATTAGGTTCAAGTTACTTGGAGCCTACGAATAAATCAGAAATTGAATTTCAGTTTAAGATGTATTGGCACTTTTATTTGCAGGTGGAGATATGGAACTAACAAGGTCCAGCCCATAATTCTATGGTGTTCTAGTAACGTCGAAGAGTCCAGGACTTTTCTCTACTCTTAAGTTAGTCATCCAGAATTGCCTACTAGTTCCGATAGTCTATTCTATCTCCAGTATGAGAAGAAAAGGTTTAAAAGATTGTATATGCATCCTCCTCTAAAAAAATAAGACCGAACCAAAGGAATTGAAAATTTTCTGTTGGTTTACCACCACAAGCTCAGCCATTAGGATGTGGGTCGGTTGTTGTTTTTATATTTCAACAATCCTCATGCGTGCATCTCTGCCCACCACTAGATAGCCCAACAGACAGTTCAACAATCAGAATGTTGCAGTTGAAGTGATTTCTATTTCAAACAAAAGACCTCCCACTATGATCCAAGGATAAGAATGAAACAAATACCAAGAGATTTAGCTGTCCTTTCTTTGCACTTTTCAGTTCTAACCCTTTAGCCTTTTCATACTCAATTGAAATCTTAAACAGATCCTAAGCATTTTCCACAAACTCTATCCCCATGATAGCCTAAAATCCTTAAGTATTCCTAGAAGCAGTTTCCTTTCTTTATATTTCGTTCTTATTCCACAACTAAGGTATTCTTTCTTGACCCAAATGAAAAATCCTAGGTCTTCTTCAACCCTTGAACTTCATTCTCTGAAGCTTCTTTTAAACCCCAAGTTCGCTTAAGCTGCACTTTCTCATTCTTTGCAGTTCTAATCCTTTTCCTTACCAAATTAAAATCCTACAAATCCACAAGTATTTCCTACAAATTTTAGCACTCATTTAGCCTCCTGCACGCACCATTTCAAATCACATAGTATTTTTGCTGCTACAACCAGTTTTCTTTTTTTTTTTACCATCCTTATTTGTCTTTCATTCTTCTTTTGAAGATTAAGTTGTTCTACACACTCTGAACTTCTTTCTTTACAACCATAACCCACTACACCATATGTTTATTTTGCTAAACAAAACCCACAACATAAGCAAATTTAAGCTAAGATGGTCTGTCCTGCATGAAGACATATACTCTGCTCAAAATAAGAAAATTTAAAATTCATTAGCTTTGTCACTTGTTGATACGAAAATCTTTACATAGTCATATACCACCATATTACATCCTCAGTTAATCCCATCAAGTAAATAAATGTTTTTTCGAATATTTGTGCAACAATAACAGTGAGTTTGGAACGAAAACTTTCCAATTACCATTCAGCCTGCAAGAAGACAGAAAGAAAAATATGGATTTTGTAACGAAGAGAAGTACAGCATTGAACTGAAAGAACCATAAGTACAAAAACATTTGGGAAGCTGAGGAGAAAAAAGAGATGTTAAGCAATGTAGTGGAACATCTTGTCAAAAGAACCCACCAACTTTGCAGAATTTGTCATTTAAAGCCGCCAATTTAGATTGATAATCAGAAGCTTGCTTCTCTGCATTGCTCAAGGCATCTATAAAATCTGATTTAACCTGCGCCAAAGGAAGGGAAAGGGTTCCACTTAGCCAAAAAACATACAATAAGGTCTACAAGCAAGAGAAAAGAAACACAGATGATTGTGCTGAATCCACATTAGAAAACAACATCCGGTCTGTAGAACTTGTATTAAAAGTCGGGACAAAGTCAAATATTTGGATGATAAGGAAAAATTCAAAGAGGGAAAACAATCTGCAGAGTGAATACGACAATTACAGGCCAACATTTACCTTACATAAAATATATAGTGATGAACTAGACGAAAGAAATTCTAAAATGGTTGAATCAAAATTACGATTTGCGGCATATACGAGACTTGGCCGCCAGAATGAAATCCAGGTATGAAAAATTGAATGAATCAATTACATTAGATATCATATATTGTCAGCAACAATAATTAACTGATTCAAATGTATCTAGCTAGTATGGATTGAACAGCCACTTCAATTAGGAAAGAGAAGATGCAAAATCGAGAAGCCACTTGGACGATCAATGGATTATTCCATCTTCCATCTAGAAAATGATAAATATATACATATAGAGAGGCAGAGAGAAGAGAGGGAAGCAATATTACCATTTGGCGGCATTGATAGGTGCAGAGCAAGTGGTGGGAGGAGGAACCGGGAGGTGGAAGGGAAGGAGAAGGGTCGTCCTCGAAGATGACGAGAGGGCCTGGGCCTGTGGCAGGGGCAGGCGGTGGGGTCTCGGTCTCCGGCGGCGCCGCCCGTTGCTTCTTCGTTGGGGGAGTTCTCACCATCATCTTCAAACGATCCTTAAACCTAAACCTCTCTCTCTTTAACAGCGCAGCATAGCACAGCACAGAAGAAGAAGAAGAAGAAGAAGAAGAGGAGGAGAGAGAAGCGGTGGCCTAATTTAAACGCAAGGGGAGGGCGCCATTTCTTTTCTTTTGTGACGATGAGTGAGTGATGGCTTTTCGTTGCACCGTCTTTTTGAAACCCAAATAAATATCCCTCTGCAGCTGCAACTGCAAATCTTCCTTGAAACAATCGCTCTCTAACGGGGCAAAGTTGGTTCGAACCCGGGCGACGACATCATTATGCAAATTTTATTTCTGTCTAGTTCCCCCTTTTGTCCTTGGGCTCTCACACTACCTCATTTTTTGCTTTTGTACAATCAAATAGGAGTGGACTGTATAACACCAAGAATCAAACCGTCCCTACTCCGGATCCTTTTCCTGGGGATTCGGGAGATCCGTGATCATAATTGTTTATCGTATATCGTACAGTTAGAAATCATTTGAAATTTAAAATTTAGAATTAAATATAAATAGTACCTAACGAAAACTGACCGCACGATGTACGATGAACGATCATGATCACATGATCCCCCGGATCCCCATGCAAGGATCATTTTCCCCTACTTCCTACCAAAATCCTTCCAAACGAGAAATAAATGGGCACATCTTTAGAGAGTATATATTGTGGCCGCCCATCCCCATTCTTCCAAACACAAAAATATGAATAAAATGATGCATTGTTATTCTACAAAAGATTAAACATCATGGAAATGAAGAAAGTTGAGCTTCTATCGTAAAATCAATTAAAAACATGAAGAGTAGTTCAATTATTTATAAGCATATACAAGATCCCTTCTTTTTCCGACATGTGATTGATGCTCTCATCATATTGGTGACTGTGGCAACGGTGCCCAAAGGTCATCTATTTTGGTGACGGTTACGGTGCAACTAGTACTAAGTTACTAACAGCAATGTCGTTGACAATGGTGACTAGACTACACCCAAAGATCAAATGAATTTCATCAAAACTTGATCATCAATGTTCGTCATAATTGTTAAGTTTGAGAAAACTGTTAAGTAACAAGTAAAATTCACGTCTAAAATACAGGGAGCCAAGTTAGACAAGTCTAAATCCCCTTGAGCATATGAAAGGCAAAAAGTCCGCTCTTCCCTTCCTCCTACCATGCTATTACCAGTTACGTAGTGCTCTCGCTCAGATGTTCCCTCGTAACACTTGAAGAAACCAATCAACCCTTTCACTGCATGTCCAACACATTATGGGGAATTTTGATTCCCAGCTTGATGAAGCTATCTCCTCTTGTACCTGGTTTAGAAATCAAAACAGACAAAATCGATTACGAAATTTCCATCATTCGTGCATTGAGGTAATACAAGCAGCAAAGGAGAAACCTCAACAAGCAGAGATGGATACCATTTGCGCTATTACTAAGATGGAAGCTCCCTTTACTTAAGGAGAATAGAAATACAAATACTTGAGCTACTTAAACAACTAAAATGTACAGTTTTCTATGCACTTCAATGTCGAACCGATAAATGGCAGACGATAGGTTAGAACAAAAGATACTCACTGTGCATTTAATGGATAAAGGACCTTTCTTAATTCTTCTGTTTATCTAAAACCCTACCTACAGGACTACACCGCCTACTGCCTGACCTTTAACGAAACAAGACATGATTATAGATCACCAAATCATCAGCAAATGGCTTTTCAAGTACTAAACAATTTATTTACCACAAGTAAGAATAACATGATAAAGGACCGAGATAGAGAAGAAATCATGTAGTCGCTATTCTCCCAATTTAAACTTATTGTACCAAAAACAAACTCTAGCAGGAGAGCTTATGGAATTATATCACGATCGTCAACAGAATTTCAGCCAAAGGGATCCACTCAAAGGCTCAAGCTCGAGGTCAGCGGTTAAAAGGAAATTTGTGCGTATAAGGGGTAGTACAAGGGTGTAGACTAGGTCTCATAACCTGTGCTGATGTTCTCACATCCAACAAAGCCACCTTTGCACTGAAGCATCTTATAAAAACAGTCTACAAGTTTGTTCATTTTAAAACTTTCAGGTGACTAAACTACAGGTATTTTTCTCAAGGACTTCTTGTTAGCTGATATGTGCCCATTCAAAAATTTGACTGAATCTATAACATCAAGTCTATGTACAGCACAAAAATGCTTAGTAAGACTGTAAGATACAAATCAAAATCGAAAGGAGGATTAATCACAAGATAAGGTGCTTCATACCTCGACTTGCTCTTAAAAGAATTCTTGGAATTCTTATTTCCGACTCCACTACTTTTTTTGTTCTGCCTCCTTTGACTCATGTCACTCTGGAACAGGTCCTGCATCTCCTCTGTCCTTGACTGAGTTTTTTGGGGGGGACGACTAGATTTCTTACTAGTCTTCCTCACAATTTTGCCAGCATCTGTTGCCTTCTTTGCAGCCTTCACGGCTTTTGCCCGTCGGTAAGCCAGGTCAACAAGTGGCGTTCCGGTCTTCTCCTTTTTTCCACTACCCTGCAGTTCCTTACATAATGATTACTCTGCGCTATTACATTATATATATGTGTGTATGTGTGTGTGGATATGGTCATCAAAGTTTTGTCTCTTTTTGTCTTTTCAGAATTTTGAGCTACAAGATTACATGAACACTAAGTTTTTTTTTTTTTTTTTTTTTTGAGAAGAAACGATAACACTTTATTAAAATAATTACATGAATTACAAAAAAGTGGATAAGAAATCCACCATCTAGCAAAACTAGCTAAGATCTCTCAAGTAGATCTATTTACAAGTAACATAACCTCAACCAAAATCATTTTACGGCTGCTAACATATCCCACACTATATGAGAAAGAGAATAATCCCTCAACTATAGAAGACCACATATACAGAAACTTGGGAAACTAGGGTAATACAAAAACCAATAATCATCTTGCACTAAACCTCTACACCAACCAACCAAATATTTCTTCATCCTGATATCTTTTCTGTTCATGTATAGTATTCACTCTAAAACACAATAATATAATATTTAACTAAACATTTTATATATATGACTTAGTGGCCTAAGCTGGCTACAGGAATACAAGACTGCCCCCACATACGAATCAAAATTAAGATGACAAAAACCTGAACACTCAGGCAATTCTAATTACCCCAAAAAGTTCTTCATCCAATAGGTACAGAAATATTATATATATATATGTATATGCAGAGTCAGAGAGAGAGAGAGACGTACATCAAACTTTTCATTTTGATTTTCCTCCTCTAACATTTCCCTAGCTGCTTCCAATTTCCGTCGCTTCTTTCGAGGCAAATTTTTCTGCTCCAAACACTTGTCAGTCACACACTTGACCCAAATGAATTATAATAAAAAAATTGAAAAGGAAAATACAGGATTACAATCACCTCACGCTCCCGCTTCCTCTTTTCTTTCAGTTTTAAATCTTCAGCTTGTTGGGCACTGATTACCTCTTTTCCAGGGTGCTTTTCACTTTCATTGGATGCCTGTCAGCAGAAAGAAGAACTTTGATATCATGCCTTTACTTTGTTAAGTCCCCCATTCAAGAAAAATGCTTAGAATAGAAAAGAAAACAAGTCATCCTAGAGAAAATAGGATTACAGTGAAGATCTACGGCAGTTTAAGTGCTTCTCGCTCCTAGTAAAAGAACAAAACCATACATTGGAGAAGGTTTGCTGACTTGAAAAACCTCTAACCATACAAACAGTCTCTTATTGAAAAGCTTTGGAAAAAAAAATAGTGAAGAATATTTTAGCCCAATAACAATTGGAATGATTGGCTTTATCTTCGTTTGAAAATCAAAGGAGAAACAATAAGGTTTAGATTTTCTCTGTTAATCAAAGAGTGGGTATATGGCAAATTAAACTTCTTTAGATCACTTACCATATGGAAAATGGCATCAAATATTGCCTTTTTGGGTTGAGAAGCTCAGTTATACTTCGAACCACATCCATTATATGGTATTGGAACTAAATTTATGTAATCAGAAGACGCAACAGGTAGAGAATAATACAAATGGTATCCAATGCCCCCCATATTGAGGGCTTTTCCAATGGTCATTGCAAATTTATTTTACTTACATTGTAGTATTGTACCCATTCTGTAGTAAAGTAAAACCTCAGTATAGTGGTACTCTTATAGGAATAACCTCGGATTAGTCATAAAAAAGTTCAATCCCAATCTGGGCCAGTTATATATAAGAATAAACTCCATACTGTAGTGAGTTATAATGTTTTTAGGTCCTGTCTTAAAAAACCTAAGCCTCCACATAGTAATAATTGTGGATAAAGTCAAAAAATACGTAATGTCACAAATCAAAATTGAAGTTGAAATAAAAATATTCATCTAAAGTTGTCCGGGATAACGATTTATTCTTTAGAGTTGATGTCAAGTCTTTGAGCTTGTAGGCACGTAAGCTCTCGTTTACAGCTTCTGGGCATCAAACTTTTGGCATAAAAGATTGCACTGCATACATACATGTATCAGTCATTAGGTGTCTCTCTTGTTCCAATGTCCACATTTTGGAAATTGACACGCTCACTACTAATGTAAACCTTTGTACCCAAACAACTTTCATTTAAGATAACTAAGTAAAAAAAATTTTTTTTTTTTTAGTTACACCTCAATTAAGTAATAACCTCCCTCTGGTAATAAAATTGGCTTGGTCCCAAAACTATGACTATATAGAGGTTTTACTGTATTAAAATAATCCAAGGAAATCTGAGGCATCTATGAACCAGATAAATCACCTAAATTGTAAGTGACTGAAACAAATGCATGTCAACATAAAACAATATGGTGCACAAAGAAATTACCTTATCTGCATTCACTACCATCCTTTTTTCCTTTTCTGTTACAAACCATGTTCTTTTGGGGCGTGAATAAATTTCATCTTTGTGCACAATCATATTCTCAGCCTGTAGTGAAGGCGACAAAGATTAAACCATAATAATAATAAGTTTACACAACAACAATTTTCCAAGGAATGTGTTGGTAGCAACATTGTACAACCTTCCGATTGCTTGTTGTGCTCTCAAAAATGATAACAACAAATTAGGTAGCAAGGAAGGATTGGTGTTAATATATACCTTCGATGCTTCCATTTCAGCTTTTCTTAGTGCTTGTTCTTCCCTGCATATATTCCAAATCTAATTACTTTAAGGGAAGACAGTTAAATAAGTCAAAAACCTTTATTTAGAAAAAAAATGCAAACCTCTCTTCTTGAAGAATTGTGGCCACTTGATCTTCCATTTCCTCAATAATCTGACACCACTTAGTAATTGATTGCTCTGCAACAATTCGACTCCTCAACTTTGAACCAGCTCTTTTTGCCTATTAAATTGAATTCCCCCAAGGAACATACAAGTTAAAACAACAATTCTCTTGAAATCGTGAACATCATTTTTGTACTTAGATAAGAGAACATTAAATACGGGGGTTAGTGTACTCGAGGACAAATGGGAGAAAAGAATACACTTGTCCAAGAACACAACAGAAGAAGATGATGCTCACAATGGCTTTTAAAAGAGATCGGTCATTATCTGTCACGAAAGTAACGGCATATCCTTCTCTGCCTGCTCTTGCTGTACGACCCACTCTATGAACATAGCTGCACAAGGAAAGAAACAAGATGGAAGTCACAAAGATGCACAAGTAAGATTAAGGAGGAAAAATACATGCACAAACCATAAATGCATAAACGATAAAATAAGGTATACAAGTCAGCAACAGTTTATTTCTAAATGCCAATGGTAGGACAGGTGAATACATGAATATATTGCAACAGTGGGAGTGGCCAATGATTACCTTGTAAGGTCACGAGGACATGCATAATTTATAACTGTTTGAACACCAATGATGTCAAGTCCCTGCAGAATATAAACCGACTCGTTAATTTTTATAAAGCAACATAATTTTCGTAGTTTTTACAGAGTCAAGATGTAGGGGAAGAAAAGACCATAGACCAACAACCACACCTTTCTCTCCTATCCCCACCTAATACACAAAGACAAAATAATATACATGGACAATAATGGGACCCAGAGAGGACTGGTTTAGTACAATAACAGATTATTAAGGACATCAATTCCTTGAATATCCTGGTTGGAAAACGATATGAAGTTTGGCTAATCTTATATGGAAAAGTCAACAATCCGCATGGTGCATGTCAGCCAGCAGCACATCTTCTTCTTTTTAAATTTGATTTTCAAAATCAATAAAAATATGCAGTTTCATATGTGTAAAAGAGGTTAGTGTGATTTCAACAATCGGCTCAATGTCCAATATGAGACAAAGTTGGAGAGAGAGAGAGACAGAGAGAGAGAGAGAGAGAGACAGAGAGGGATTCAAAATTCGAGAACAAAGTTCTGAGTGAGTAAGAAAACACATCTGGAAGTGCTAATGTACAGAAGAAGAAAAAAGCTAGGATTAGTTCTTACACGAGCAGCCACATCAGTTGCAATCAAATAGTCAACTCCCTGCTTCCTGAAAAGTTCCAAAGCCTACACAAACAATAACAGAAAAGATTTTCACATATTAGTAAAAAGGAAAATAAGATCAACTAGCAAGATATCCAACAGTTATTGCCAATCTTCTTTACCTTAGATATAACTAAGCAGGCGAGCAAACTTCACTAACTAATTATACAAATAACACACAAAACCAAACTTCACTAAGCACACAAGTTACTCACATCTAGACGCTGGACTTGTGTAAGGTTGCCATGAAGCTCAGCAGCTTTAAGCCCAGCTAACCCAAACAAAATCTTCAACCTATGTGCAGCCTGTTTTGTGCCACTGCCAGAGAAAATAAACAATCATTACACAGAACTAACAAAAGATATTAGCCAATATGAGGAAGGAACTCGGAATAAATATTTGTTATTTAGTCAATAATGGTTTAAGGAGATATTACAAACCTGAATATGATCACTCTGGCTGTGAATGTCTTTGAACATAATGCAAGTAGAACTGCTTCCTGATTTACTTCACGCATCCGTCGTATCCTAACCACTCTACATGACATCCAAAATGACAATAGACAAAAAGGTGATTTAATTCATACATACACATGTTTTCAACATACCCTTATTATAGAGTCAAATGCTGCTACAGGTAATGATAAAAATTGAACAAAGCAAAATGGTATAGTGGGTATAATTAGTTACTCTTCTGTTAGTGTGACTGGCCGTTTCGCAGATGGGTCAGCCGAGAGGCGTAATGGTTTGGTCAGAGAAAGCTTGACAAGCTCGTCAACTTCTTCAGTCATTGTAGCTGAAAATAGCATGGTTTGTCTCCTTTTGGGGCATACACGAATCTGCATAAAAACTTATGATTAGAGATTGTTTACTAATATATAAAAAATATTAAATTATTTAAGTCAATCAGAAATATTTCAATTCTTCACATGCTTGCATCAAGAAGGGGGCAGGGCATACCAGCTCACGAATCTCAGCACTAAATCCAACCTCCAAAAGGCGATCTGCCTCGTCAAGAATTAGAACAGCAAGATCATCCAAATCCACAGACATTGAATTGCGTAAATGATCGATAATGCGTCCTGGAGTAGCCACAACAATGTCTGGCATTGTTCTCAAGTCTGCCTCTTGTGCCTGATAAAAAAATGCCATCGCTTGAATATTTTTGGAAAAAGTCAATAAGAAAAATTGACTGGAAATCATTATGCATGCCAAGTGGATAATTCATTCACTTTCACTTAATATGTTTTTTTCCCCTTGGGAGGGGTAACATAGGTTTTCCATTTAGCTACAAGGTCCTAATATTGAGTTAAAATATTTGACCTCACTCACTTATGCAAGGATAGAGGGAATATAATAATTGGATGTTGGAGGTACGTTATTTTCCCTTGGAACTGAATGTTTCAAGGGATGCCAGACATCCAACCTCAAACCAGGAATCTGACAGTTAAGGCATTAAGAAATGGAAGTGAATCAAACCTTTAATGAAAGCCCTCCAACAACCAGGCAGCATCTGATATCAGTAAACTGGGCAAGTTTCTGAATCATACTATGAACCCTGAAAAGCATGTTAAAAGTTAGACTGAAACTACAATGACAAGATAAAAGGACAGATCCTAAAAGATGTTTACAAAGGAAATTATTCCTAAAACCAAGCAATATTGTCCAGAAAACTGTAGTCAAGGAACAGTAACTGACAATAACGTATAAATAAGATAACTGAATATGGAACTAAAACTTACTGAACTGCCAGTTCTCTGGCTGGGGTGAGAACGAGGACCCTAATAGCGGGCACCCGCTTTGGACGAAACAATAGTCTTTCTAGAGTAGGTAACGCAAAAGCAGCAGTCTGTGTAAAAAAGCCGAGAAAAGCGTTAAACAGATTGAGATGAAAAGAAAGATCAGTTGTGAAGTGAACGAAAATAATTTTGATTCAACTATCACTAAAAGTAATAACGCACAAACCGCACCTCTAACTGTAATGGTTACTCTACCAAAAAGAGAAGTAATATACCTTGCCAGAACCAGTAATGGCACTGCCACATATATCCCGCCCACTCAGAGCTAATGGTATGCACGCCGCCTACATACAAAGCCCCACAAATTCAGTGAACTGAAATGAAAGCAACAGGAAATGGATTGTAAGCGTAACAGGATTCGAGACCTGAATAGGAGTGGGCTTGGTATAACCTAGTTTCTCACACGCCCGAAGCAAAGGGCGAGACAAATGGAGCTCCATGAACGAGTTTGCATGAAAGGAGGTTCCATCTGATGGGGAGAAAAATGGCTTTTTACCATCACCGGCATTAGTGGCATCATCAACTACTTCATCATCTTCCGGCTTATAATCTTCCTAAATTACCAACAACAACAACATAGCTTAATTTAAGTAATTTTATACCCATTGAATTGATTGAATGAATTTGAGTAAAATCAACAAGACACAGACCTGTTTGTCGGATTCGGGTTCGGATTCGGATTGGGATTCGGAGCTACCATCATCGTCGTGGGCAACGGCACTGGGGACTGATCGTTGCTGCAGGGCTTTGGAGATCTTGAAATCGACGGAGGTGGTGCTCCGGCGAGCATGTTCTTGGGCAACTGTTTCGGAGTAGGAAGCGAAGTCCCACGGGGACTCAGAGTGGCGAGAAGCTCGCGAGGGTTTCAGGGCTTCTTCGTCTTCTTCCTGTTCATCTTCTTCCTCCTCCTCCTGCGGTTGTTGTTCTTCGGCGTCGGAATGTTCTTCGTCACTTGGGGGCTCAAATACGAAAGCGGCAGCCATTTCTGAAAAATTGGGGGTGAGGAGATCGAGAGGGAGAGGTTTTATGGATTTTGGGTGCGAATGCGTATTCCCTCCTAGTAGGGTTTTAGACTGGTGAGGAGAAGAGAAGGGAGGCATGCCTACGTGGACATGCCACATCATCTGCATTAGGGTTTAGAATAACCTAACACAAGGGTTTTTAATTCAATTTCACATCACCCCCTTCATTTTGAATGTTTAATGCAATTTTTTTAATATTTATAGATATTTTCAATTTTTTAATAGTTAACTTAAACAGTTAATTCGTCTTTAATACGATGTATTCAATTAGGATTTTGAGGGATTTTAATTCTTTTAATGAATATAGGGGTATTCAATCAGGATTTTAAGTGATTCTATGAAATTCAAGGTGTATTCAATTAGAATTTTAAGATAGTTTATTAAAATCCTTAGAAATCTGGGTGTATTCAATTAGGATTTTAAAGAAGTTTATAACATTTCAGATGTATTCAATTAGAAATTGATTTTAAATAATTTGATAAAGTTGAGCAATTAGAGGGAATTGGAAAGATTTCGTAATGTATTTTAAGCATCCACAAATCTCACATTTCCCCATGAGATTTCGAGATAATTGAATCAAAATTTTATATGGAATCTCTACAAATCAATTAAACTCCATAAAAATCTATGGATTTATAAATCTATTAAAATCTCTCAAATTCTCAATTGAATACACCCCCTAAAAGGAATGTGAAAGTGAACTAAAACTTCAAAGTTGTCAGTTTAATATCTCAAAATTGAAAGAATTTTATGAAATGTCTAATCGGATAAATAGTCATCGATGATAAGGTATTCGGAAGATAGTTCATGTGGTAACTATTCAACAAATCATGCAAAAGGGTGACTAACTAAAGAAGGTTAGTTGATACAAGGATTTGGTTTCATAACAATACTACTGCAAAACACATTTTTTTGATCAATTAGATAAATATAATAAAGCTAGCCGGAAACAAAAGTACATAAGAAAATTCTTTTACTGAAATCAGAGGTTTGGTTCGTGTTTGAAAAGCCACATTGATGGCTAAGCGAATAATTGAGAGAGACGTTGCACCAACATACTCACGTATGGCCTCCTCATCCACCAACCACTTCTAAACAAACTGTTGCACACCATGGAAACCTCCTGGCAAGAACCTTGTCCACAAAAATCGAACCTATGGTAAAAGAAAACCTGATAGTGCTCAATTTTTTTTTTTTATGCATTGCATTTTAATACTTTCATATGTGGGAGTCCACTGTTTTCTTTTTTTTTTTGTTTTGTTTTTTTTTTTTTTTTTGCGCTTTGCAATCGGGTTATCAAAGTTGAATTTCGTAAACGATTGAATGTCTTGGTAATTTGTTGTGCTTATTGATTGGAACCATGTTTATCAATGGTGATTATGAATCCTTGAGAATGAATGGTCATTTCATCCCAATCCCCATAACAAACCCAACACTTCAACCTCTATTCCTATACTACAAGATAGAAGATGAGTAGCATCAATCTAAAATCAAAATCCAAAATCAAAATCCAAAACAAAATCCAAAACGAAAAGATGGAAGGAGCATCATCAATCAAGAAGAAAGAGCAGTTCAATCAAAGAATTCAATTGCGCACCCAGATGCGATTTCAGTTTGTGATGTCTTTGTTTATGAATGGGGAGTGACTATGGAAGGGATGAAATGGAAGGGATGAAATGACCATCTTATCCTCACATGTGAGACTCACGTACATGTTACAAACGGAGGAATGACGAAAGTACAAAATTTCATGTTTTTTAACTGGCTTAATTTTTCTGATTGTTGAAAAAACGAAGAGTGTGTTTATGCATACATGAGTTGTGCACAGCGTCGGTGCTCTATGTCCACCCAAGTTCGAATCCTCCTTGGCGAACCTTAGAAATAGATGTGACGTGGTAAAATAATGAATTTGTACAAGGCCGCAGTGTAAATTGTTGAAGGTTGTGATGATTTCAACCCAGTGCAGGAACTTGGAAGGGGTTACTTGCAATCATGTCAAATTAGTAACGACATACAAATCGATAGTGGAATTGAAACGAATGTTGATCCATATACCAACTTACATACAAAATGAGAACCGAAACGAATCTATGAAAAAAGAAATTTAAGATTCATTACTTCCTAACATTTCACAAGACGCACAAAACCAATCACGAATCATACCTTCAAACCTTCCTATGCAGCCCTACGACTCGAGAGTAACTGCTGGATAGTCTTGGTAGCCCGTGATCGCTGTTATCCTTATGCGCGTATTTGGCTGGATACATGACAAACGAGTTAAATCATCAAAACAGGAATACGCAATTTGGAGATTAGTATATAAGCTCTTTTTTTTATCATACAGGACTACCAAACTCCTTGGGGACATTAGAGGAAAACCATACAGGAAACTATAAGGAAATATTGTGTCCTATCTACGATGATAAATCGAAACAATTGACTTTGGTTGGGGTACCAGCAAATCACTTGTGATGACTCTGCAAGATTCACCAGTTCGTACTACAAAGATGCATATCTTCATTTATTTCATGCATAAATTATCCCAGAACATATTGTCAGGATTGTACAGCGTTCCCCAAGCCTACACGTTAGTACCCGGTTGACCCTGATACCATTGGTCAACTAAATTGAGGTTTAGAGTATTGTTTTGTTCAAGACTCGCATCTGGAAATAGGACTCGGATTTGAACTAGAGTAAATAAAAGGTAGGGTAATCAACTAACTGAGAGGCAAAGCCTCATTGCCGTAAAATGCATGATGCATATAGATGTATGCACTAGCTTAGTTTCTATCATCATATTAACAACTGAAACTAATTTTTTTTACTTGCTTCAATGTATGAAATCAAGTCAATCGAAGTAACCACACAGATAACAGAAAGAATAGTCATTGCACTTATGAATAAAATCAAATGTTCTGGTTGGTTCACAAAGAAATGAGGGTAATACCTGTCGGTGACCGATGTTTCTCCTATAATTTTTCTTCTTTTTATACTTGAAGACAACCACTTTGTCATTAAGTCCCTGCACAAGGATACGCAACAATAAGACAGAAAATATTAAAAAGATACTAACTAAACGCAAACAAATTCACAAATATACAGACCTTCTTTACAATGGTAAAAGAGAGAGATTCCATATAACGTAATGAATTACCTGCTCTTCAACGACAGCGTGTACAGCAGCATTTGTCACCACTGGCTTTCCAATGTACGTACTTGTTTTAGTCCCCACCAGCAACACTTTGTTGAGAACAATCTGCATAAGATCAAGTTTAAACACCTTGAGGACAAAGCAGCTGTAACTTCTTAGAAAATAAAGATCCAATACTGATAACATCACTGGTTTTATAATAGAGAGAATAACTGATTTCAAAGCCCTTAAAGGCTAAACTAGAGGCCACCAGCCAACAGTATTCTCCAATTTTTCTTGAAGTCTAGTAAAGCAAGAGTACATTTCTATAAGGTTAAAATTACACTCATACTGGGAGGGGTGTAGGTGAGGAACCGCTGAGCTTGGATAAACTAAATCCTTATTCAAGTGATTGATAATTTGAAATCAGAATCACAAGAATATTATTACAAAATAAATTCCTTCTAAATCAGCAAATATAACTATCACCACGACAGACCAACCAGGATTCTTATAAACCAAATATAACATACCGGAGCAGCAACTTGGCTACAAAAGGATTACTTTACTTCTTCAAAACGAAGACAATCCAATCAATTAAGGGACCACTACATATGTCTAGCAGGTAGTCCTCCAACAATTACGAGATTGCCTTCCACGGGTCCTTACCTCTTCAGAACGCCTACCTGCGGACTCCAATATGTCTATATACACGTTTTCACAATACTATACTAGTGTTCCTGCCTATCTTTACACTCTACCGACGTCTCCTAACCTTTGTTAGGTCTTCTTCTTGCTTATTTCAAAGAAGCACCAACATAAAATTTCTAGTCAGACTTTTTGCATGTATCATATTAACAATTTGTCTTGAAATGACTGATTGCAGCATTTCCAATCCACATTTTGTTTTAATTATGATTTCTACAATTTATGATGTGCTGTAAGATTAGGCGAAAGTCACCTAACATCACAGGTTAACTCAAATGATGAGTCTAATATTGGAGGCCTATTTCTGGAAATGGAATGTTTCTCATCCAACCCAAGAAGTAAAAGCATATGAACTTCAACAAAACCACTCCAATTGTGTGATTCTCTAGTAACAGTGATGCATAAAAATACTATTAAAGCTAGGCATTGCACTAAAACTACAATTAGCAGCTAGATAATTCCATACAACTAAAACTAAAGCCGAAATGGAGCAACAACGACAGGAATTCAAGCAACGAATAGTGAAGAATGTGAAGCATATCATACCTTGTCGTTGACATTAGCGCCTTTTAGCCGCTGAGTATAGATAAATCGTCCAGGAATGACAATGTACTGGCGCCCACCGATCTATTAGGCATCATACACAAGCAACCCCAGTAGTAAGACTAACAATTTTTGAGCTGATTAGAGAACCCCGACTTCAATTTTTTCTCTTAAATGTAATACAAAACCAAAATGTCATCTATATAAACTGGTAATCAGCACTAAACCACCACTAAACACCAAATTAACGACCAAAAACGAAATTTAGCAGCATGTAATCAGCTAAAATTCTTATCTGGGTAACCACAAAGACAATCAAAGAAGTGAAATTGAATGCATACCATGACAACGCCGAACAGCTGCTCTCGTTTTGGGGCATCCGACGAAGGGGTTTCCACGACTTGCAAGGCCGCTGGCTCCGAATCATCGGGCCCGGCCTCTGGTTCGGGAGCTTGAAAGTCGGCCTCGACGACCACGGCTGAATCCGACTCCGACGACTTGATCAGAAGCGGGAATGTGGGTCGCCGTAAAGAGCAAGAAGACAGCTTGTGGGAAGAAGAAGAGGAGAGAGACGGAAAGCTGAAATGGGTTGCCAGAGTTTGAAGGTTTTGCGAGATTTTGCAATGGGTTGCGAATGAAGAGCATAACGAAATTGTTGCAGTTGCAGAGGCCGCCATTGTTGCCGTTTCTTTTCAGAGCTCACTCACTACTCGCCTCTGCGTTACTCTCCTATGCCCGCCGGTCTTTTATCCTATCCGTTGGGGGATTTCTGTCTCGACCCATGAAATTTGATATGGGTGTGCTATCATACATCCCATTTTACATCTCATATCTGATAATTTATCTTTTTCAATATCCAATTCAATAGTCGAAAATAAAAAAAATGTGTGAGAAGTAAAATGAGGTATGTGAATATCACATTCCATTTGCTATTTGTACCCTGCATCCGCAAAACTCTAAAATCCAATTTTGCCCCTTCAGCAAAATTTAAAATAAAATTAATTTTTGTAACACTTGCCACGTAGGAATCCTTTTGAAACAAGGCATTGACCCCAAGTTATAAATACTCTCTCCTCTCATATTTTCTGTTTATTTGTCTTGTGTAATTCCTTTTGAAACAAGAAGAAGACGCCTACGAAGAAGATGAAACCAACAAAAAGTGAGTCGTTGGCATATCTGAGTGAGGTGAAGGAGGTATTTGCAAAGCAAGGCAAGATTGAAAACTTCCACCACTTTGTTCAGCTCCTCCAAGACTTCCGGTCCAACAAATTTGAAGCCGCCGCTGTCGTTCACACCGTCAAACAGCTCTTCCAAGGACACCCTCATCTACTCTTAGGTTTCAATGCCTTCTTGCCCAAGAACATTAAATTACCTCTCAACCCGCCCTCCTCCTCCTCTTGCTTTCCGAGAAGCCTATGATTTCGTCAACAAGGTCAAGACCCGACTGCTATGCGAAAGCCGAGATGATGATGATGATGATGTTTATGAGTCTTTTATAAACATTATGGCTAGTTACAGAATGATCAGCAGGTCATCCAAACGAAAACGAAAGGCTAATTCTAGTAGTACTACTAGTAGTTGTGAATCTAGTGACAATAACCGCGAGGCTACTGAGGTAATTTACCGCAAGGTTGCAGCTCTTTTCAAAGATCACCCAGATTTACTACAAGAATTCACTCGCCTTCTACCCCCTCTTCGTCAAGATTACCATAGTTACCTTGAAGTAACAACAACATTAAAAGATAAACACCACTCGCGCAGTAGTAACTGCACTCCTAGCTATTGCTTGCTGCCAAAGAATTACTCATATATCATTGTCATCAACACATTGTGATTCCAGAAGAAGAGGGCTTGAGTCTCAAGTACTCAACGACCATTGCGTACTGTGCGTTACCACTACAAATTCCACTTCTATGCCCAAATCTGAGTATGAGCAAAGCCTTTTACACTACGAAGACGACATGTATGAACAAAGCGTGCTAAGCCTCACAATGGGCTAACAATAATGTGGTTCAAATTCTGCTTTGACGAGAATCGAACCTAAGACCTATCACTTATCAGGAAAGAAATAAGAAATAAGACTTTTAAAGTGAAAAAATATGTTTTTGCGAACTGAAAAAGAAGAAGGAAAAGCTGGGGAATTAGGAGGAATGAAGAAGGTGCACCAACAAGGCTGAGAAGTTTTAAGATGGGCCTAGACCTATTTTGGTCCTCATGTGGCTCCTCCAAAGGCACTGGACTCGCAACCAACGAAGTCTATGCGGCTCAGCTCATCCTCAGAGGATGAACTAGACTAAAAAATGGGTTGACATAAAGGCAGTAGTAGTATTTCACAATAGCTTTTGGGTAAATTACATAGTAGCCCTCATGTTTGAGGTCTATTACAACCATATACAACATCTTTAAAATATTTCACTTTCATACCTCACATACTATTTTATTTCAATATAGTACCTCGGAAAGCAGAAGTTGAATCCTGTCATCATCAGCCTCAGCACCAACGGAGCCAAGGATGTCCTTGAGATCTTCGGCGGTAGGGGTGGTCTTGCCGCCCAACACAGCCAACAAGTATGCAGCAACCACCTTCATCTCTGCTTGAGAGGGCTCTGGATCTGTGGAGTGTGGAGAGAAAGGGTCAATTTGCAGCCAAATGCGGAAAAAGGGCTTCAAGCTGCAGATATTTAAAAAAAAATAAAAAAATTCATGAAAAAAATCGAACTGAAGTTTTGGTTCGATTTTGATTTTGAAAAAAATGGAACCGTTTCGAACCGAACCCAGCCCTAGGCAGTAATTTTTCTCTCTGTAATACTGGAGTTTGATACTGCCATTTGATTGTTTTTCTATGCCCCTGACCTTCCCCGCCAACGGACCGATGTTTTTGGGCTTCGGGTTGAGTAGCACCGTGCCACTCCAAGAGTAATTCAAGGTGAGCTTGTTTTAATTAACGTCCGTGAAAGTCTTTATGAGGATGGCCGAAGCAACCTGGCATTCTCAACCCGTTCCATTAACCCGACCCGTTAAAATTAATATTCGGACAAGTGATAAACGGGTCAGGTGGTAAACGGATCAACCCGTTAATTATCCATTAAATAATGGGTCATTTTGTGTAAACCAGCGAAACCCGTTAACACTCGTTATTCATGACTTTTGTATACTTCCATTTTGGATGACCGCTCTTCTTTCTGTCTCTGAGCACAATTTATAAGCCACAGAAAAACACCTCCCTTGAAGAAACGCAAAAGGGGAGAGATTCATTCAATCCTTTTTCCAAACAATCTCTCTCTCTACTCTCTACTCTGTGACATCTCAAGCCTCCAATCCTTCATCCAAAAGGGGAGAGATTCATTCAATGCTTTGTGCTGGTGTTTAATTCCAACAATTTATAGTTTAAATAACAGCTTAATTTTTTTGATCTCTCCTTTTAAAAATGATGATTTGTGCTCTGTATTGCTACTGCTGCTGGTGTTTAATTCAAACTGACTTATTTTAAATGTTGATTTGTGCTCTGTATTGCTACTGTTGCTGGTGTTTAATTTGAACTGATGTATTTTTGTTTGGCTCGGTAGAATGCCGAGCTGAACAACAGCAACCCTGCGAACAACCTTTCGAATGGTGAAGACAAAGGCAAAATACGAAAAAAAGCCAAAGGACTACCCCATAAGCTTGCTGAGCGATTCAGTGATCGTATGATGTATTTTTGTTTGGCTCGGCAGAATGCCGAGCTGGACAACAGCAACCCTGCGAACAGCCTTTCGAATGGTGAAGACAAAGGCAAAATATGAAAAAAAAAACCAAAGCACTACCCCATAAGCTTGCTGAGCGATTCAGTGATCGTATGCCCCATCCCGCTGGAGCAGGTGGAGAATACGATCACTGAATCGCTCAGCAAGCTTATGGGATAGTCATTTGGCTTTTTTTTTCTTCGTATTTTTCCTTTTTCTTCACCATTCGGAAGGCTGTTCGCAGGGTTGCTGTTGTCCAGATCGGCATTCTGCCGAGCCAAACAAAAATAAGTCAATTCGTATTAAACAACAGCAGCAGTAGCAATACAAAGCACAAATCAGCATTTAAAATAAGTCAGTTCGAATTAAACAGCAGTAGCAGTAACAATACTGAGCACATATCAGCATTTTTATTTGGAGAGAGAAAAAAAATTAAGCTGCTATTTAAACTATAAATCGTTGGAATTGAACACCAGCATAGCACAAAGCATTTTCTATCAAATCAAAATATTCTACTATTAAACTTTTTAAACTATGAATCGGTGGAATTAAACACCAGCAGTAGAGCACTAACAATACAATACAGAGCACAAAGTAGCATTTGAGAAATCAAATCAAAGCTTTCTTTAACTATTTAAAATGCAGATGAATCTGAGCAAAAACTTGAAATTAAATGCGTAAGAAAAGAAAAGATTACGTGATTACCTTGTAGAAATACACATCAGCTCTCTCTCTAGCTCTCTCTCTCAGTTCGCATTGCTCCTTGCAGTATGTGTGATGCCTCTTGGGTTTTAAATAGATGATGATAGTGAATCTGACCGACATTCAGAACCATCAAATCTCAATCGATCTGATCATCCTTGAGGAAGTTGTGATGCTGAGAAGTCATGTCTGAGATCACCACAGGAATCTCAAAGCAGGCAAATCCGGAGCTGCACAAAGGTAGTTCATATCGTTTTATCCCTCAAGCTAATAATAATTTCCGCCCTCTTACTGCTTTTGTTGCAGTTTTTGGTTCTGTATGGTCTGAACTTGTAAATATTGATGTCTAAATATGACCGCATATTTTCTTTGCTTGGTGCATTTATTATTACATTACATTTTGGATTGGACATTGCAACGGTTCATGCCACTTCGTTCTTTTAAGAAGTCATTGGGCCTTGGGTGTTGGCTGAGTTTTTCTTTCTTTTTTAAATTTCTTAGGTTCACATGCAAGGGATTGCTGTTGGAAGAGCTGTAGATTTGACACGGTTTGAGCGGTACGAGGATCTGCTTAAGAAACTAGAAGAGATGTTCGATATTGAAGGTGAGCTCTGTAGGTCTACAAAGAAATGGCAGGTTGTCTACACCGATGATGAAGATGACATCATGATGGTTGGGGATGATCCATGCCAAGTTCCCCTGCATGCTGATATGGAGCGGAGCAGCGGTCCATAATGCACATGCAATCCGAAGAATTGTTGATTGCAGCAGAGTTTGGGTGTTATGGTTATTGTTTGTTCTTTTGTCGCGAGGAGCTCATAGTGCTTGCTTGTTTGGACCCAACTTGCCTACCAAAGTTTTCCACTGTGTACGGCAAGGTACATGCTGTTCATCTCCTTCTTTTTCTTTTTTTTTGAAATTTATTTTCTACCTTTTGTACTTGTTGAGACATGTTGAATCGAGCTTTTGTACATAAATGTATAGCCTTGTATCTCTTGCTTGCAGTCATAGCTCTACCTACCTTGAAGTTTAATTTAAGAGACATTTGCACAATTTACCACCTAGAGTTTGATGTTGGTGCTAATGTGCCTCTTCAGTTAAATTCAAGGGTATGTTTGTCTAGATGGAAGTGGCGCATTAGCACCACCATCAAACTCTGGTAATTTGCCAAAAAAAGAAAATTCTTTGGTTGGCAAATCCACACACCCTTAAAAGACCAGGTGGTTTTTGTGCAAAATCCCTCTTAATTTGATTGATATTTGTATGAGTTGCATAATTGCTTCTAACTGTAGCTGGCTATCAGTTTAACTAACTTACTTCCCTGCTTTCCATTTGGCTAAACATTTTGGAGATATCCCTTTCTTTCTCCACGGCATGTTAATTTTCCTGCATTGTTGAAGTTCTGCAGAACCTCCATCTTTAGGGGTGGTTTTGTTGACCTAGTTGTCGTTATTGGCAGATGAGTTGCGGATTTATCGATGCGACCAGGTGGAGGGTTGCCATATGCTGGAAATTTTCACTTCCATAGCATGTTATTGTTAGTTGCCCTTCACATCCCGTTTTCTATGTGAGTCCTATTCTTTCTTGGTGTTAAATTCTGGTTGTATTTTTCAGATTGAACAAGATTTGGTTGCTTTTGTTTGGTTATTCTGAGATGGGAAAACCAATGGTGGAAGAAAATTTTGGACAGGCGAGAAACTCTAGCAAGATGTCAATGGCAGATTCTGAGAGGGTATGCTTCACTTTTAGCAGCAGGATGTTGTTTTACTTTCCTAAAACAATGAAAGATGTTCCTCGTGTGTGGGTTCAGGGGTCATTTAATTGGTGCATCCGATCGCATCCGATGCGATGCTCGGCAGCACCTTGGAAATTCCTTGTTTGTTGTTATTATTGTTAAGGAAATCCATTCACATTCTAATTATTATTGTTAAGGAAATCTAATCACATTCTAATTGTTTGTTGTTATTATTATTATTAAGGAAATCTAATGGCATTCTAGTTGTTTGTTTGTTGTCGTTATTATTAAGGAAACCTAATCACATTCTAATTGTTATTAGAGATTAACAGAGATTTGAGAATGCAATAATCTATTGCCATCTATCTATTTATTTATTTAAACAAGGGAAGAACAAGCGGGATCTACGTCATTCAATTGTCGTGGTATTCCATACTACCTAGTACCAAACAAACACCCAACCCCCCGACCCTGCGAACAAAACCAGTTTCAAAAAAACAAAAACAAAGTAATGATGAAGATGATGATGATGATGACGAATCCTGCCAAACAAAATCCTCCCCTCGGTTGTGAAGGCAAGCAATTATACAACCGCTGCTGCTGATCTTCTTCTTCGTCCTCCCCTGCCTGCAGACGCAGATCTGCGCAAACAACCCCAATCCATGGGGGACCCTTGCCTTGATCTGTATTTTGGCGTCCAAGTCCAACCAGACCCAGCCACCCGGATGCGGACGGCCTATAAATATCTCAACCAAGTGCTGCCGATGGCCTGGTCCCACAATCCCCTCACCACCCTCAAGCTCATTTGTAACCTACGGGACGATTCGAATGATCTCGGAAAATTTGATGAAAAAGCCTTCTATAGTGCCGCCTTATGGCTCCACCGCAACCACCCCAAGACTCTTGCCTGCAACGCCGCCTCTATCGCCGGCGAGTTTACCGAGTCGGTCGGGACTATGGATGACTTCGTCCAGATTCTCAACCGCCTTGCACGAGCCCGTGACAGGTACGAGCGTGACTCGGATTATCGCTTCTTACTCGACCGAGTTTCTGATCTCTTTGCGGACCACTTGCGCTCTGATATGCGAAACTTGAAGCAGCAGCAGCAGCAGCAGCCTTACATGGACATAAGCTCAGCAGCGTTGTATTGCCCTCCCATCGGCTCATCCCTGGACCGCTCCACTCTACTCTGCGAAAGCATTGCCAGGATTCTTTTCCCCCGAGAAGAATCATGCCCGGAGGAGGAATACCAAGGCCTTGATTACGCCCAGAGAGTCCGAGCTCGCCTCCGGAATGAGGTGCTGGTGCCCTTGACAAACTTCTTGCTCTCTGAGTCCTCGCTCACTCATCGAGGATTCTGCCCCGTTAAGAAGTATTTGGATGAGTTGAAAGGCGGCCTCGGCCAGCCCATTGAGCCCGGCGCTCTCCTCCCACATGACATCATAGGGTACGTGGATGATGAGGATGTCGGGCAAGCAGCTGAGCTTCAGTGGAGGAGAATGGTGGAGGACATCTACTTGAAGCAGGGCAATAAGTTGAGCAACTGCTTGGCCGTGTGTAACGTCTCGCCTACAGTGGCCCACAGGAATGTGTCGGTGGCCTTGTCAGTCTTGGCGTCCCAACTGAGTGAAGAGCCGTGGAAAGGAAAGGTGATCAATTTCAGTCCGAACCCTCAGCTGCACAATTTGGCCACACCGCAGGGCGATGATGATCTTAAGTCCAAGTGCGCGTTTGTGAGGAGGATGCATTGCGCCCTGGAAATTGATCTTGGCAAAGTGTTTGATCTGATTCTCGAGGTGGCTGTGGATGGGAATTTGAGGCCGGATCAGATGATCAAGAAGGTCTTGGTGTTGACCGACTTCCAAACCATTGACCTGGCGGAGTCTGATTATGAGGCAATACAAAACAAGTTTAAGGCGAAAGGGTACGAAGATGCGGTGCCGCATATTGTGTATTGGAAGCTCCAGTCATGGGGGACTCCCGTGGCGCCTTGTAGGCGACCAGGGGTGAGCACCCTGGATGGCTTCTCGGACAACTTGTTGAAGTTGTTCTTGGATAGCAATGGGGAAGTTGGCCCGTACCATGTCATGGAAGCAGCCATCTCTGGCAAAGAGTATGAGAACCTGGCTGTGTGCGACTGACTCGACTCAGTTAGTTTTTAGTCTGCTTCTTTCCCTTATAGCCAGTGTGATTGTGCTGGCACTTTGTTCGTGTTTTTATTTTAGATGGTTGGTTTATAACTTTATACTCGTTGCTTGACAATATACTACTTGTGTCTTCAATGTTGGTTCTCCCATTCAAATTGCACCGAAAAAACTCGGAGGTTAAATTGCCAATTTCTCGTACATAAAGTGATGGCAATCAAACTCTTGCACCTAGCGATAAGAGTAGGGTTTCAAACTATGCATTAATGTGGATACAAATCTTATTGAGGCCATGCCTTAGTTAGATTTTTGGGAGTAATTATTTTATTAATGCTTTTACTAAAATTGTTTTACCATAAACGTATTTAAGTTTTCTAGAGAAGTTATAAATTCATTGTAGTGAATGAGCAGGAGTATGTCAAGCTTTCTGACAGAAGGCTAAGTGCTGGATGACTTAATTAAACTGGAATGTTTGAGTTTTTATAGACCCTAAGAATTGGCTCACTTATAAAACTTCATTTTGCATTTATAGAAAAATTCTGATCCTTTGAGTTTAAGGATTACCGCAGGTCATGGCTATGTAAGGGAATTGTTCCTCGTGTGATTTGATAGCCATATCTTATGCTACCTACATCCAGTGGAGAGTGATCTACCTAACATGATACATCCAAGTTTTTTATGTAGTTTAAAGTTAGGATGATAAGCCGACAACAAAACAATGTATCGTCTAATAAGCCAAGGAGTGAAAAGAATCCAAGTAAAACATTTATAGGATGCTTGCGCTGGTCCCCTCGTCACCCTTCCACACGAAGGGGAGCGAGTTTATTACTTACTTTCCACATGGTCATATGGAACAGGTACGTCCGAGCTTTAAGTTTATCTACAGGTAACCATGCTGTTTTTCGTTAGTCCTTGGATTTATTGGCGCAGTGGGTTGAATTGTGTAACTGCATCCTTTGAAATGATGTTTTTGCTTAAAAATGTCAAAATCCATAAGGAATTACTGTTTAATACAAATAGCTGTAGTCAATGGACAACATGTACAATGAAGAGATATATAGTGACCGGTAAAGGGAGAGAAGATTCTCCTTTACTACAGGTTTAAGGTTTTTTTATTTTTATTTTTATTTTTATATATTTTATTTTATTAAAACTTCAAGAGAATCGAAGAGAGAAGACAGTAGCTCTAATAGTTCATGCCAAAAGATTATTCTCTCAATTTTAGTCTGGATTGCAATATCATGAACTTGGGTTTACTCCTCTAATCGAAAATGAGGTTCTATGTTCCAGTCAATTTGGGGTGGGGTATATTCTGGTTGTGACATCAATAGACATATATACCCCTCATATGTTCATCATGATTTAAAATTAACAGAAATCCTAACAGATTTGACGGAAGGGGGGAGATTAGGGGGGATCAGCGTTGACTTGTATTAGAATTCCTATAATTGTGGGATTCCTACTGTAATTGGTTTCCTAGTTTAGGATATAATTATTCTTTCCCTTATTCTTTCCCATATCTGTATAGGGTTGTATATATATCTTGTTTTGATATGAAATAAAATATCATTGAAAGGCATTCTTTCTTCTTGGCACCAGAGCCGGGTTAGAAAAACACTGAACCCTAATTTTTTTCCTGCCGTGTACCTGATCCATTGCAGCGAGCAACCTTAGGGTTGTTGCTGCCCGTTCCCTGACTGATTGCAGCGAGCACCAGAGAAGGTGTTGCTGCCCTGACCGATTGCAGCGAGCACCAGATAGGGTGTTGCTGCCCTGTTGATTTGTCCAACGTGTTCTAGGTCCCATCACCGCTGCTGTTTTTTTTTCTCTGCCTAGTTTGTGTCAGTCAACACCGAAGCAACAGAGAGATGGCTGAAGAAAAGGGGGCTGGTTCACAGATTGTTTCAGCGGCTGCTCCAATTATGGTGCAGTCAGAGAATTCAAGCTTTAATATTGGTATGGTTTTGGATGAAAAGAACTATGATTTATGGGCTCCTCTCATTCAAATTCATATTGCTGGAAGGAAGAAGATGGGATATCTTCGTGGGTCTATCAAGGCACCTAGCGAAGACGATCCTAAATATGATGATTGGTTTTCTGAAGATCAAAAAATTAAGAGTTGGCTTTTGTCTTCAATGAAGCCTGAGATTATGAAACCGGCCTGGATCAACTCGGCCGAGCCAGACAAGTCGGGATCGTCCACAAGGTAAGTGCCCACACTGTGGCCTGACGGGACACTCCAAAAATCGTTGTTTTGAGCTGATTGGATATCCCGAGAATTGGGATAAGACCCGTGATCCTCGGTGCAACAAATCTCGAGCCTCCATTGCCGAAACCAAGAATGATTCGGATCAGATAGCGGACAAGGCATCTGCCATGATAGCTGCGGCAGGAAGTGATGGTAAGGCACTCAGTACTTCTACTTCTGTTATGAATAATACATGGATAATTGATTCCGGAGCTACTGAACATATGACTTGTGATTCTAGACAGGTTCCATCACTAAAAACATCCACACAAACCGAGGTCAATGTTGCTAATGGTAATGCCGTCCCTGTTATTGGGGAAGGCGCTGTTTCCCTTTCCGATACCATGAAACTTGACACTGTTCTTGTGGTTCCCTCTCTAAATTATAATTTGTTGTTCGTTGCTCAAATAACCCTTGCCTTACATTGTTTGGTTATTTTTTGGCCCTATTTTTGTGTTTTTAAGGACATCCGGACGCGGAAGACGATTGGTTATGGTATTAGAATAGGGAAACTTTATTACTTGGAGTTGACCACCAGTAGTTCTAGCTTGCTGACTCAAGCTCTTTCCGTTGATGATTCTCAATGGGTTACTAATAAAGTGTCAGACATCTGGATGTGGCACCGGCGCCTTGGGCATACTTCCTTTGGTTATCTGCATAAGTTATTTCCTAGTTTGTTTGTCAAGAATGATGTTTCTCAGTTTAAGTGTGATGTTTGTGAAATGGCTAAGAGCCATCGAACCTCTTTTCCTCCCAGTTTAAATAAAAGTACCGTTCCTTTTATGATTGTGCATTCTGATGTATGGGGACCGTCAAAAGTAGCCACTCTTGGTGGTGCTCATTGGTTTGTTACTTTTATTGATGATTGTACCCGCATGACTTGGGTTATTTTGTTAAAGTCGAAGAGTGAAGTTAGTTCGGCCTTCCAACGGTTTCATAAAATGATTGTTGTACAATACAACAGGAATATCCAGGTTCTTCGCAGTGACAATGAGGGAGAATATGTTAATATGGAACTTCGTTCATTCTTCGAGTTGCATGGTATTGTTCATCAGACCACGTGTCCGTATACTCCTCAACAGAATGGGGTTGCAGAAAGGAAAAATCGACACTTGTTGGAAATGGTTTGTGATTCCCTACTTGCGGCACATCTGCCGCTCCATTATTGGGGAGAGGCACTTACGTTTGCAACTTATCTTATTAATCGCCTTCCATCTCGAACTCTCAACTTCCATATGCCATTTCAGGCTCTCACATCTCAGACTAGCAGCCCCCCGACTCCCAATCTTCCCCCACGGGTCATCAGATGTGTTGCGTTTGTTCACCTCCATCCACCTCAACGGAAGACTAAACTTGAACCTAGAGCTATTCGTTGTGTTTTTTTGGGGTATGCTACTACCCAGAAAGGGTATCGTTGTTATCATCTTTCGAGTAAAAAGATGTTTATTACTAAGGATGTGAGTTTTCACGAGAATGGAATGGTCTTTGGTTCCTCCCCGTCCTCACTTCAGGGGGAGTACCGCAATGATGAAGTTCTGACTCGCGATAATAAGGATGTGTTGAGCTTGGAGTACACGGCTTATGGAAGAGGGCAACAGCCCAGCAGCCAATGCCGGTGACACCTGGAGAAGGGCAGCAGCCCGTGTTTTCTGGGTTTAGTCCTACCGAGCAGCCTACTGAGGAGCAGCCAACAAGTCAGGGTGAGGAGCAGCCCACGGGTCTCACGGGTATTAAGTTGGAAGATGAGATGCAGCTGCCCAATTGCAGTGAAACAGAGCAGCAATTACAGCATGTGTCACGAGATACTACTTCTCATAACCAATCGTCTTCTACACCGGATGCACCTCCACTTCGTTGCCTTCCAGAGTGTATTAATAGAGGTATTCCCAAACCCACTTATGAGGCAGATCCTGAGTGTAAACACAAGTATTCCATGAGTGAGCCAAACTCTGATTCCAGAGTGAGATACCCATTAAACCATTATGTGTCTACCTGTCACCTGTCAGAATCAAATAAGTCATTTGTATATCAATTATCTACTGTATCTATTCCTAACAGTGTGCAGGAGGCTTTAGCAGATTCCCGCTGGAAAGATGCAATGAACGAGGAATTGAGATCGTTGAAGAAGAATGCTACCTGGGAAATAACTGACTTGCCAGCCGGAAAGAAAACAGTGGGATGCAAATGGGTTTATACAGTAAAATATAAAGCCGACGGAACGGTAGATCACTTTAAAGCAAGATTGGTGGCAAATGGGTATACACAGAAATATGGCATTGATTACACTGATACGTTCGCACCAGTGGTAAAGATCAATACAGTTAGTGTTCTACTGTCCTTAGCAGCAAATCTGGATTGGCCTTTGCAACAGTTCGACGTAAAAAATGCTTTCCTCCATGGAGATCTGACTGAGGAGATTTACATGGACCTTCCACCAGGGTGCAGTGATTCGGACAGACGGAAACAAAAGGTATGTAGGCTCAAGAAATCACTGTATGGATTAAAGCAGTCTCCTAGAGCCTGGTTTGGTAGATTTACCAAGTCCATGAGGGCATTTGGGTATATACAGAGTAATTGGGATCACACGTTGTTTCTGAAACACCAGAACGGAAAGGTTACGGCTCTAATCGTGTATGTGGATGATATGGTGGTTACTGGTGATGATCCTGTTGAGCAAGCAGCCTTGAAAAGTTATTTGTCCACAGAATTTGAAATGAAAGATCTTGGTCCTTTGAAATATTTTCTTGGGATTGAAGTATCAAGATGCAAGTCCGGGATATTTCTATCACAAAGGAAGTATGTTCTTGACCTGTTGGAAGAAACCGGTATGACAGCATGTAAGCCGGTGTCTACTCCGTTGGCTGAGGGAATGAAGTTGGGTATAGATCAGAACCAAGTACCGGTTGATAAAGGGAGGTATCAAAGGTTAGTAGGAAGATTAATGTACTTGGCTCACACTAGGCCTGATCTTGCTCATGCCTTAAGTGTGATTAGTCAATATATGCACAATCCAGGAGAACAACATATGAGTGCAGTTATGAGAATATTGAGTTACTTAAAGGGAAGCCCTGGTAAAGGAATTTTATTTCGGAAAAATGAGCATTTCAGAATTGAGTGCTATACGGATGCTGATTGGGCAGGATCGACGGATGATAGACGCTCGACATCTGGGTATTTCACCTTTGTTGGGGGAAATCTAGTAACGTGGAGAAGCAAGAAGCAGAATGTCGTATCAAGGTCAAGCGCAGAAGCCGAATTTAGAGGCATGGCACTCGGTATTTGTGAACTCTTGTGGCTTAAGTTTCTGTTGCAAGATGTGAGGGTCAAACAAGGTCTGCCTATGAAGTTATTCTGTGACAATAAAGCTGCACGGGATATTGCTCATGATCCTGTGCAACATGATCGGACCAAGCATGTAGAGGTTGATCGGTTCTTTATTAAAGAGAAGCTAGATAGTAAAGTAATTGAGGTTCCTCCTATAGGAACGGACGACCAAGTAGCAGATATTCTCACGAAGGCGGTTTCTAGTAACAAGTTCTCCAGATTTTTAGACAAGTTGGGCATGTGCAACATCTATGCACCAACTTGAGGGGGAGTGTTGACTTGTATTAGGATTCCTATAATTGTGGGATTCCTACTGTAATTGGTTTCCTAGTTTAGGATATAATTATTCTTTCCCTTATTCTTTCCCATAGCTGTATAGGGTTGTATATATATCTTGTTTTGATATGAAATAAAATATCATTGAAAGACATTCTTTCTTCTATCAGAACCAAATTGAAAGTTAAATGGGAAAACTGGAACAAGATGCATGCTAGATTTTCCTCCATGAATTAATATTAAACTATTGAATAGCTACTCACTAGTATCCCACCTCTCTTTTTTGACTTCCCTCTAAATTTGGAGCTGCGGTATAACATATGCTATGTGGACTCAATATGGTGTTGGATGTGCTTTGTGTATCGTAGTGATGGTACTTACTAAAGTGTTTCATGAACTTGGAGTCCCTATAGCCATGTAATGTGCTGTTGATGTTGCAGATTCGTGTGATTGTAAGGCCCAGGTAACCTAAAAATATGATTGCCTTAGGTTGGATGCTTTAGATTGTCTTTACATGGGATGTGGGTTGTTATTTGGTTAGATATGTGCATTTTAGGTGAGGTTTTGGTTGGTGGGCCTTGGGTCTTTTAGTTTTTGGACTGTACCTATTGCCTAAAAAATAGTAGTAGTTTGGGAGAAAATAGTATGCCTATTGCCTAAAAACTATAGTTCTTCACCATTGCTTGCGGTGTGTATGGCAGGTCCAAAATTCAAGGGAAGGTAGTGAGGATGATGATTGGGGGACAATGTACAATAAGGGCCTGCTGAAATCACCCCGCAAGGAAATGAGATGATTTTCAAGAAGAAAAGGGTCAAGGAATCGCTGAATTCAGCTGTTGTTGCACTTCAATCTGTCAATGGTCGCTACTTTGCTGGAAAATAGGTATTGCACTTCCTCTGTATAATGTTGAATAAGTGCTTATGGGAGGGAGGGGGCAATGAGACCAAATTCCGTATTTTGCTACTCTATTATTTGTTGAGTGTACGTGGTTTCATGCAAAAGCACCCCTGCAGTCATATCTCTACCTACCTTGAAGTTTAATTTAAGAGACATTTGCACAATTTACCACCTAGAGTTTGATGTTGGTGCTAATGTGCCTCTTCGGTTAAATTCAAGGATATGTTTGTCTAGATGGAAGTGGCACATTAGCACCACCATCAAACTCTATGTGGTAATTTGCCAAAAAAGAAAATTCTTTGGTTGCAAATCCACACACCCTTAAAAGACCAGGTGGTTTTTTGTGTGCAAAATCCCTCTTAATTTGATTGATATTTTTGTATGAGTTGCATAATTGCTTCTAACTGTAGCTGGCTATCAGTTTAACTAACTTACTTCCCTGCTTTCCATTTGGCTAAACGTTTTGGAGATATCCCTTTCTTTCTCCATAGCATGTTAATATCCCTGCATTGTTGACGTTCTGCAGAACCTCCATCTTTAGGGGTGGTTTTGTCGACCTAGTTGTCGTTATTGGCAGATGAGTTGTGGATTTATGGATGTGACCAGGTGGAGGGTTGCCATATGCAGGAAATTTTAACTTCCATAGCATGTTAGTTGCCCTTCACATCCCGTTTTCTATGTGAGTCCTACTCTTTCTTGGTGTTAAATTCTGGTTGTATTTTTCAGATTGAACAAGATTTGGTTGCTTTTGTTTGGTTATTCTGAGATGGGAAAACCAATGGTGGAAGAAAATTTTGAACAGGCGAGAAACTCTAGCAAGATGTCAATGGCAGATTCTGAGAGGGTATGCTTCACTTTTAGCAGCAGGTGTCTAATGTTCTGGATGTTGTTTTACTTTCCTAAAACAATGAAAGATGGATCCGTGGTGGAAAGGGCGTTCCTCTTGTGTGTGGGTTCAGGGGTCATTTAATTGGTGCATCCGATCCCATCCGATGCGATGCGATGCTCGGCAGCACCTTAGAAATTCGGTAAAGAAAAGATGGTCGGTCTTAAGGAAGGAAATCTAATCAGATATTATACCTGTTTGTTGTTATTATTGTTAAGGAAATCCATTCACATTCTAATTATTATTGTTAATGAAATCTAATCACATTCTAATTGTATGTTGTTATTATTATTATTAAGGAAATCTAATCGCTTGTCTAATAGCATTCTAGTTGTTTGTTTGTTGTCATTATTATTAAGGAAACCTAATCACATTCTAATTGTTATTAGAGATTAACGAAGATTTTCGTGGGCTCAGCTGTGAGAATGCAATAATCTATCACCATCTATCTATTTATTTATTTAAAGAAGGGAAGAACAAGAAGGGTCTAACTTACTTTCATACTGATACGGGCATTTAATAGTTTGGATTCACGGAATCTACGTCATTCAATGCTTGTGGTATTCCATACTACCTAGTACCAAACAAACACCCAATGCTTGTGGTATTCTATTTCTTTCCCTGGTAGGTGATAGGACTTAAGTTCGATTCTCGTCAAATGCGAATTTAAACCACATTATTGCTAGCTCATTGTAAGGCTTAGCCCGTTTTCCCACCCCTTTAGTGTAGATAATATCGTTTGTCCAAAACAAAAAAATAAGGGTCATATTTCTTATTTCTCACTTATTAGTTACTTTTCATGTTTACTGAAATAGTTATTTATGCAAAATGGAACGCCCCCTGAAAAATTTCAACTTCTTAGAGCAAGTCCACCCATTTGAAGAGGGTAAGGGCAAGGGCAATGAAATTCGCTCTAAACCGTAATTGTCTTTATGCTAGTCCGCCTGTTTGGGAAGAGGGAAGAGGGAGCGCGAGGGCGAGGGCAAAGACTAAGGCGATTGCTATTCACATATTTTTTTTTCTTTTTCTTTATGCATTATTTCACAAATAAAGTTTAATTCCAATAAATTATTTCAAATACAAGGAAAAAGTATAGCGTTACAACAACCGTATTTAATTTTAACCTAGGGGATAAAACCAGTGCGGCTCGGCCTGTCTTGCCTTGGAGTGTATGGAAACTTGCTCATGTTCCTCATCTTATATGTAGCCTAGCCTACATATGAGATGCATGTATACTTAAGCATTGGAGATGAGAGGAAACAAAACCGCAGAAGTTTTGTGTTTTTTTGTCTCTCGTCAACGGAACCCAATAATCGAACACTTAGGCCTAATTGATAAACAGTGGTAGAAATTGGAAGCGCAGATAATAATTCTCCACTAGGCCTAATTAATATTTTCTTTTTCCCTATTATTAATTACCAAGTAATTCCAACCAAGAAAAAAATCATCAAGTTAAACAACAAACTAATTCATATTTTCTTTTTCCCTATAGCCATGTAATGTTCTGTAGATGTTGCAGATTAGTGTGGTTGTAAGGTCCAGGTAACCTAAAAATATGATTGCTTTAGGTTGGATGGGATGTGGGTTGGAGTAAGGAGCCGTGTTCTGTTATTTCTAGTCACAGCATGCATCTTGGAGTTCTGGCTACTGCATCTCATGCCATTGCAACTGGGACACTATTTTCTGTATTCTACAAGCCAAGGTCTTGTCTATTTTGCTTTATATGGAGTCAAATGAGTTCGTATCGTATCTTATTTGTTACCAATGTCCTTGTAGTCTTATTATGTGTAATTTCTCAGACTATTTCTTGTATATTGCACTCTGATTTTGTACGTGTGCATGATGGTGTTTAGACGAAAACTATTTGATAACAATTTTGTTTTTAGTTTTCACTTTTGTGCTTGAGATACGGGGAAGGGATCGATAAGAAGGTGGCGCGAGGGAGGGGAAGCAAAAAGACGAATGAACGAAAACAAAATCTTTTGACAGAGCCACATGAGGTTAGTCCTCTGCAAGTTTCTTGCCCATGATCAAACCCTTCTGCCACTTGCCATTGTCCTTCTTCTTAACACTATTGGTAGGGGGAGCAAGAGCATTTAGAGCCTTTTGAAAGCTGTCCTCGCGAAATTTTCCTTTTTCATCGACTACCAAGTACAGACCATTCCCTCCAGAAGGGAAAATATAATGCTGCAGAGGAGTTGGCCTATAATCCGTGTAGACAATGTGACATGGCTGACGGTGAATCTTTGCAAGCCAATCAGCAAATTCCTTAGCATTTGGCACGGTTGCTGAGAGGAACACAAACCGATAATTCTTTGGAGCCATAACAATGCTTTCTTCCCACACCACACCTCTCTCCCTCTCTCCCTATCACGCATATAATGCACCTCATCAAAGATAATCCACGCCACCTCACGCGTTATCTCTGACCCTTTGTACTGCATGCTACGCCAGATTTCTGTGGTCATAACCTAAATGAAATTTGAAAGTATCGTGACAAAAGCCCAACAAAGAAACAACACCCAAAAAAGCCAACCAAAAAAATGCGTGCATAGCATACCAAGCAGGAAGCATTGGGGCCGATAGTTACATCGCCAGTCATCAAACCAACGTCGGAAAACTCCTCTTTGAACTCTCTATACTTTTGGTTGCTCAGTGCTTTGATTGGTGAAGCGTATATCACTCTCTGCTTGTTTCTTAGAGACATTGCAATTGCATACGACGCCACCACCGTTTTCCCAGCCGATGTATGAGCAGACACCTATCATAATATACATCGAATTCGAAAATGCACAAACTCACAATTTCATTTAAAAAAAAACCCATTCACAATTTCATTTGAAAACATGGAACCAATACAATAAGAACTGGGTTTCACAACTAACTGATAACATGGAACCAATATAATAAGAACAGGGTTTCACAACTAACTGATAACTGAGAACACGGTGTGGTAAATAGCGGATTACGAGACTTCCATAAAACAAAAAATTGAAGGTCTCGGGTTTGAAATCCGCTACTGGTGTGGAAGCCAGACTTATGGTCAGGGAGAAGAGGAAGGGATGAATAACAGTGGCTTGCCACCAGTTGTTCCCCTTTGAGAGAAAAAAAAAAAAAAAAAAAAAAGAAGAGAGAGAACACGGTTTCACAGCCTACATATCTATAAACAGGTTAAATTTGTAATAAGTTACATTCTTCCTTGTGGACAGACTTCTAACAACTCTTAGAGACGAATCTCAAGGGGCTAACCTAGGTCGTTTGTGATCACGAGATCTATGACCTGCATGGTGCCTCTTGTGTTTCCTTACAGATTCTTTGTCACCATCGGATGAATCTGTGGCATCATCCAAGCCACTCGAGTGTCTCCTGTGGCTTGATTGGCTGCTACCCTGCCGAGGTCTGTCATCATTGTCAAGCTTGCGATCCTTGTTTCTAGACTTTCTCCTTGATTTTCCATGTTCGGAATGAGTTACCCTGTCAGATTTTTCGCCTTTTTCCTGGCCAATTTTACTGTAGTAGTAGACTTCCGAATCAAAATCACTTGATTCATCTCTTCCCTTAGATGGACCTGGCCTGCCAGAATCGCAACTCTCTGAACTTCCAGCCTTTCTTTTAGAAGTATGGTATATCTCATTCTCAACGGAACTATTTTCGGGTTCCCAGCGATCCTCTTTGTCCGTGAGTACATCAGAGTTGAATCTTATATCATCTGGACCCACACTGCTGGACTCATGGGTTCCACGTGATTTCAAATTTTCAACTAGAGAATCAGCTTCCCTCATCTCTATGCTCAAATGATCACGCCCATGTTTCAAATCTAGTGTTGGGACTTTATCATCATGTGAAATATCTGACACTTCATCCAAGCGTTTTGATCGTTTCCAAGCATGACTAGGGGGCCTTTCTGCATCGTTTTCTAACAGATCATCACTTAAGTCAGTACTACAGGACCTGGTGCTTCTTCCCCCGTGATTTGAGAATTTAGAAGCTTTGCTGGAGTGTGACGAGGGTTCCATGCTTTTCCTCCTACTGTCATGCTCATCACCTTTCATGTTGTTGTCTGACCGCTCTCCATCAGTATCACGAGCTCTGTTCTTGATGTCCTTATGATCACCCCGACATCTCACTTTCCTCTTTTGCCCAGAATGTCTCCCATTGTCCTGGTATGCAGCATCTTTGTCTCTGTCCCTATCTGACCAGTCCCAATTCACTTCATGATTTTTGTTCTCCCGATCCCTATATTCATCTGGGGATTCTACTTTCCGCTGTTGGCTTGATCTTTTCCTGGTACCATGCTGTGCTCTTCTGTTCCGTTGCGACAAATCCCCATCAGATTCAGTTTCATAGGTTTTGTTCTTATGGTCCCTGTTTTGCTGTCTTGAGTTATGCCTAGTATGTCCACGGTGTCTGTCTCTATCTATTTCCCTCTCCAACAATTCTCCATCAGATTCAGCATCCCACTTTCTGCTCCTCCTAGGGTTGTAGTTTCTTAAGTTCTTGTTCTCTTCACACAGATCCTCATCACCTGTACGCTTCTGACGGCATGTTCCCTCTAGAACATAATTTTCATTGTCATATCTTCTACCAGAATCACTGTCCCTCCCTCTAGATCTAGATCTTCGCAAGCCATACCTGCCATGAATCTGGAAACTATGAGAACCTATCTATAAGCAAAAACCGAAGAAAAATGCAAGCTAATATAGAAGAGTTGAATGACATAGACCAACAAAAATAAGGAGCACTAAATCTAACACCTAACAGAAAACTACGCCCTCATAGAAATTCATAATACATAAAATAATTAAATCAGGAGATTATAGATTATACAAACTTCACCCAAATTAAAATATTGCACGTCAAGCACCTGGAAAAATTTAGCATAACAAAATAATTCCTGAATGTGGGCAGTTGTAGTGTCACGTTACCATCACCTGCTGCTTTCTACCAAAATTATTTACTTGCCTTGCCTCAGATGTATAATTGCATATAGTTGGAACAAGATATATATAAGTGTGTGTGTGTGTGTGTGATGGAATTTTTTTGCTATGTAAATACAGGCATGACAACAAGACAAAATTACTAGAATGCAAACTCTCACATGCATGATGGTCTGTCTTTCTAGCTATTTTGCATGGAATTCAAAGTAAACTGGGAAGTTGAAGTTGTCGTGACTCGAATGAAAAATACCCAATCTAATACCATGATAAGTTGTGCTGGTAGAACGCAGGCCAACTATTGTTTTATATTCCAAAAGCTACAGTAACACAGATCTCACAAGTACTATAGACAACACATTCAACAGCTGCTGCTTAAAGTAAAGCATACCTCTCAGAATCTCCCAATGACATCTTGTTAGAGTTCCTCCACTGTCCAAAAATTTCTTCCACCATTGGTTTATCATCCGCATCAGAATAACCAAATAAAGCAACCATTTTTCTCGCCCAGAATTTTGGGGGTGGTCTGTCACTATCAGCCCATTCATAGTCTCCACCAGGATTGCGGAAACAGTGGATAAAATTGCAAGCTGTACCACGGGAACATGTCTGCAACATTAAACAAGAATGATTATCAACAAGAGAATCCTCAGACTTCAAGGTTAGAATTGACATATTAAAGCCAAAACTTAGTTTATTACTCCAAAACAAAATTCTGTAAAATCTTATTCAATCTGAAAAGTACAACAAAAAAATTTAACACCAAGACAGAGTACGAGTAAAAAAGACAACGGGAAATGAAGGAACTGACAATACCTTGTACCTCGACTTCATATATTCCCCACATATGGCAACCTTCCATCTGGTCACATTGATAAATTCACAACTTATCTGCCAAAAACAACAACTAGGTCAACAAACCACCCCTCAAGATGGCGATGCCAAGAATGCAGGGAATTAAGCATTTACGGAAGTGAAATATAATATAAAGAGATTCAAGAAAGAAAGGGATATCCCAAAAATGTTTAGTCAAATAGCAAGCAGGGAAGTTAGTTAAACTGATAGCCAGCTGCAATTAGAAGCAATTATACAACTCGTATAGATATCAATTAAATTAAACTTCAAGGTAGGCAGAGATATGACGGGTGCTTTTGCACTACCAACATGCAAACAAACAATATAATAGCAAAAACGAAAATTTTCCTCATCACACCCCATAAGCACTTATTCAAATACAAAGAAAGTGCAATACCTGTTTCCCAGCAAAGTAGCGGCCATTAACAGATTGATAAGCAACAACAGCTGAATCCAGTGATTTGTAGTGTATGTACACATTTCCCCGCAAGTGGAATGCACCATTTCTGCAAACCTGACACAGATACTCCATTTGTCACTGTAAGATTACCAACCGAAAATTTGTATGGCGTGAATAGGAAAGTAACAAGAAAAAGTCTAGAATTTCAGTCCATTGCCCTTTTACTTTTGAAAACAGATGAAGTATTTTGGTAATCACAAAGAAGCTGTCAGAAACCTTGAAATTTATAATTTCTCCAAACTTCAAGAATTCCGTATGCACATCCTCATAAAATTCTTCATAGCAGCGCTCAACCTCCTCATCAGTATACTGAAAAGAGGGAAGCAATATGAAACCAGGAAAATTATATCATCAGCATATACTAAAATAGAAAGAGGCAACTGGCCTGTCCCAATATTAAATTTTGTCTAGATACAAAACAGGTGAGCCATACATCCTCCACCAAAACACGGAAACATCAGTGTGTTCAGAAAGGTATGGCAACTGTTTAAAGACACTAAGAATGACTGTTTAAAAAAATGAACAATATTGCAACTTTGCATTATAAAAAGGTGTAATTGACTTGAATATCAACGTAGATGAGTTCAGATTCACTCACTAAAGCATATGTCACCATCAAATATATAGCAGCCAAATCCATCTGGTACCTTAAATAGTTATTTTAAAAGAATTACAGGGACAAACTGGAATTGCCTTAATTTGTTTTCAGGTTCTAACTTGTAGCATATGTCAACTAACAAAAAATAACATCGTACATGCCTAGAGATAAATGAAGGAAAACATAACACAACATGGTGACACTCAAAGATCTACCTGATACAATAGAATCTTAGAGAAAAACTGTAAACGGAAAATTGGTAACTATATCATCAAAATAAGAAAAGTTTTCCATTTCTAACCAAACATTCTGCAAATAAGAAAAGACATTCTGCAAATAAGAAAAGCTTATTCTATGATTTGTACCAATTTTTTTGCCGTGAAAAGAAAGAATTTTATCAAAACAAAAATTTACAATTAGTTAACAAGAAGCACACCAGCAGCCAGAAACAAAAGGAAATTAACAGAGATGTATGGCAACCTCATAAAAAACTATGATTGTCAGTTCATTATAATGCTTAATAATAAAGATCATAATGCTACAAACTCCAACTGAATTATTTACGTTCTTCAGATTCTGATTGTGGAAAAGATAAGCAACTCAATTTTCATAAAAGATTCTTTCTTCTTTTCATTTCATTTGCCTTTGACATGTTTAGAGTGGAAGAAGAGTTAACTGCATTCAGATAATTCTAAAAGTTGTAGCCAACCATCACAAACTGTGGGATGTAAGATGTGATATCAGACAGCTTTAACACCTCCCACAACAGATATATTGCCCAACAAACTACGAGTTGTTGAGGAAGAAAACTTGTAGGATTACTACAGTAAATTCATGAACTTATTATACAATTGAACACATAGAAGAAAAAAAAAATCTCAATATGGACACTGAAGCATAATATCTCTCACTGGCATAAAATAAAAGAAAAATCATGATGAAAGACGACTATAACATCCCTTAAAAAATACATATTTTCTTGTAACTCAGCTTTCTTTTAATTGATAAAACGTTATGTTTGCAATTAGAATAAAAGTTACTTCCAAAGCATGAGAACACATGTGTAGAGATACACATCAACACACACTTGGTTAATAGAGGTCTAAATAAGAAATAAATAGGGAAGAAAACTTATGCCATAAATGGTAATAAGAATAAGAAAACAAGGGATACGTTATGTGGTAACAAGTTACTATTGCCAGCAAGGAAGGATACACTATTGGGGTATCTTTGATTCCAACTGAACCAAGGCCGAAAGCTTGAGTCCCCACCAAAGCAAATATCGCAAATGAATCTCTGATCAATCAAGTCAAAGAAGAAGAGTACCATTTCACAAATGAACAGAATAAAAAATGAACTAAGCCACATTCCTGAACTAGGACACATGGTATGCAATCAAACACAAAACCTCAAACAAATAACAGCTCAAAAAAATGATACAATAGTCTATGATGATTGATGCTTGAAAACAACCACAAACGACGGGAAAAAAAGTTCATTTGATGTCAGATATGCCTACTTAACATAGTAGGATTAGGAACAATAAACCAAAGGTTTCACAGATTAGAGAAGGATATGAAGACCCCCAAAGTCAGAAATAGGATACAAGAATCACAGGAAGGCATGACAGCATTAACAGACCTCGAGCCCCTCATCCTGCTCCCAAGCAAGGCCTGGACCATTGTACATGTTCTTGATAAGCAGTGTGGAAGATTTATCAGGACAGAAATGGACTCTGCTACATCGCTGACCAAACCGACAAGCTCCAGTTTTCAAATGGAAAGGGCAATGAGCTTTATCCTGTCATATATAAAAGTACATAACTTAAAGGATTATAGACAGTGATCTTCACTGCTGATCAAAATAGCAGCATCAACTCATGAACTATAAGAAGTATTGTCAGAAGAGATATAAAGACTAAAGAGTTATCAACACATAAATGGGTAATAAGGGCAATAATGAACAGAGGAATACCTGCTCAGTTCCAAAATGAGGTACTTGTTGAGCAACACTCTCGATCAGCTGCTGTGCTGACATTGATGAACTTTTATAATCAGAAAAAGCTTCAGATTGTGGAGGGAGAGGATTTGATGTAGGCCTATCAGAATCCTGTCAAACAAATGACAGCCTCTACAATTAAACTCATCAGTAAAACCAAAAATGAAACTTATCTGTAGGATAATCTATCCTACAAAATATCTATACAAAGTTCCAGATTCATGTTGCAGACCTTCTTTCTACTTTCTTGGTCAGTGTTTTTCTTAGGAATCTTGACCCTTTTCTTCTTGAGAATGATCTCATTTCCTTGCCAGATGATTTCAGCGGGTCCTTCTTCATAGTCCCACTCATCAACCTCATTACCGTCATTTGCATTTTCGACCTGCCATATGTACCCCAAGCAATAGTGAAAATCCATTTTTAAGGCAATAAGTATATTTCCTCCCAAACTATTTCCAAACCAAAAGAAATTTGAACCATAATGCTAAGAAGGAGTTGATATGCCCTGTAAATAGCATTTTAAACTATCCCACTTCAAGCAGACAATGCATATACCTTACCTGTCAAATATAGCAGAAGGGCTAACCAAACATTAACAACTTTCATTTCACAAACACTATACTTTTGTTTCCAAATCAAAGACGACGCCTCTTACCACAGGCATGAAGCTATCATATCAACTGACAACAGAAGCATCTTGCACCCATATAAAAGGACCACTACTCCACAAAACGGGCGTACAAATGATGCTATCTTCACTAAACAACTTAACCAAAAATAAACAAAGGAAATCATACATGTAACAGAATTAAAGCACCGGTACGAATAGCATAATTAGAATCCAGAAAGCAAATGACAACTAAATAACTAATATATTTAGCAAGACGATAATTAATATATTCAGCAAACTATTCTTCCTGAGCTACATTTCATCACTAATTCAACCAAGTATTTCTGTTTATCATATTTCGAGCACATTCTCAAACACAAATTGAACAAATAAATCAATGAACTACAAAATTATGCTGCTAATTTACGTAATCAAAATTCAAAAGTTGCAGTCCAAAGCATAAAGATTGATAAACAAAAAACAACCTGTTCATTCCGAGACAATTCGTCTTCTTCCTCAAGAGCCTTGATTCTTCTTTGTTCTTCCTCTTCTTCTTCGATTTGTTTCTTCCTCTTAACCTCCATGGCTTCCATCCACGCCCTCTCTCGCTCCTCGAAAATCTTCCTTTCTCTTTCCGACCGCTCGGCCTCCTCTTGCTCGATCATCGTAATCTTCGCGAGCTCTAGAGGATTGTTGAGAATGGCGTCATGTTCCTCTCGCTCTTTCAGCGCCATCTCCTTCCTCGTCTGCTTTCTCTTCATCTTCTTCATCGCTTTCCTCTTCTCCTTCCTATTCGTCATCCCTTTCTCTGCTCCCAAAGAATCCGTTCTGGGCACAATACCTCCTCCTACTTCTTCTCCTTCTTTTTCCGCTGCTTCAGCCAGTGTCGACTCCATTCTCTACCACTTTGTTTCAGGCCTGAATTTAGAAAAAAAGGTTGCTCAGCGGTTGAACAAAAGGGGCAAGGGCTTTGGAAGGAGAACTCAATTCGAAATCGTTTGAGCTGTGCACGTTGATCTGCCGTTGAGTTGTAGGAAGGTGATGGTTGTTGTGGTGGCGAGTAGGTTCAGTGAGATAGAGAAATGGGTTGTGGCGGATCGGATCAGAAGGGCAACCAAGGATTTGGAAGAGTCGGTGGCAGGAGGTGGTAGGGACTTTTTGGAAGTAAAATAAAAAAGGAAAAGAGGGGGCAGAGTTGGGTTTTGAGGGTTGGCGGAAACAAAAGAGATGAGTAAGGGTGGGCGGGGTGCGGTTTTGAGTGAAACCAAAACTAAAACCGCAAGTTTTTGCGGTTCGGTGCGGTGCGGTTTTGAGGTTAAAACTGAAATCAAATCAAATCATTTGGTTCGGTTTGGTTTGGTTTTAAACAGTTTTGGTTTGGTTTCATTGTTTGAAAAAGCTATTATAGTTACTTAGTTGTATTTCATCTGATTCAAAAAAAAAAAGGTATTGGTGTTTGAGTCACAACTAATTTCTGACTAAATGCCCACAAGTATTTGAAGGTGAACAAACAAATAGTTTGAAATGAAAGCTACACCAGATTTAATAAACAAGTAACAAGTTTTGACTTTTGACATTAAAAACAAGTCATTCGATAGCCCAAATGTAGCATTATTTATTGTAGTCAGCAACGAAGCATGCAATACACATTCAATCTTAAGTTCAAGAGAGTTCACATCATGATGCAGTGATTGAAATCAACATGCAGCCCAAAGTAATGCGAATATCCCCTTAATCAAGGGGGCGGATTCAATTCGTGTAGGTGTGTGCGGTGGATATATAATTGTTTACAGTAGAGTCGATAGACCGAAAGCAAAATTACCATCTGATCTAAGAGATAAGATCACATCACAATCACATACGATTCATCTAAGAGAAAAGTGCTTTTGGAAGAAAAAAAACAGTCTGGTAGTGGGTCTTTTCATTAAAGGAGCATTGTAGCTCAGTGTGCTTTGAAAAAAAGCCAGTTTTCCAAAGCTGCAAATAGCTGCTTCAGCTTTTTCCTTTGATTTCAGCCTATTCTCACAGCAGCTTCCAAAATAAGCTTTTTTTTTTTAGTTTACCAAACACCTAAAACCCTCACAGCTTTTTTTCATATGTGTTTTTTTTAAGCACCTCACTCCCAAACCACCCCTAAATCCACTGGGCTCCAGGATAGAGCCCAACTTCTCCTCCAGGCTCAAATCGACACGCCCAGCGCCTGTGCTATGTAGTACCAGACAGACGTCACGGTGACGTTAACCACAATTTTAAATTACTTAAAAATTATAAAAAATGGTAAAAAATATATTAAAAATACAAAAAAAAAAATTTACCTAACCTTTGGTTAAACATCATATCTAAAATTAAAAATAAAATTATCTTTAATTATTTTACTAAAAAATAATAAATATACTTTAATACCAATAGCCTTGGCTATTTAGTTAGCGGTAGAGATGCACTTTGACAATTATTATTCACTAAAGGCAATTGTTCACTTGGGGGATTGTGTTGTGTATAACCAAGAGACGCCTTTTAAGGGTGGAAGTGCTCTAAGGGAGTAAGGAGTGGGCTAAGCCTCACAATCGGCAAGCAATAATGTAGTTCAAATTTGCCTTTGGCGAGAATCGAACCCAAAGTTCTAAAAAATGCAAAGCGCTAGTCGGGCGATGTGCTGGGGCCTAGAGCCTAGACGGACTAGGTGGATTTAAGTGAATTTAGCATATTTTGTATAAATGTAAAAAATTATACTTGTATTGGAAATTTAAGAAAGATAAAATACAAATAAAACAATACATAAATCATAAGTACTATAATAACTGTTTAATCAATTTACTACTAGCCTCTCCGCATGCACTAACGTACGTGTGAGAGGCATTTTTGCATCACGGGTGCTACGTGCCTCAAAGATGTGTTGTTTTAGATATTCTTATATTTCTTAAGTGATTATTTTATAAATTGTGGGTGTGTGTCCCTCACAACAATTTCTTATTATTTTCAATCATCTAACTTAGTCTTTTTGCACTCGCTCATTGTACAGAAAAAATGAAATTTATGAATTGCACCATAACCATTCCATATTTTTTTTGCTTGCTGATTATTATGGTGTCATATTTTTTTGTTTGGCTGATAGAATTTGGTTTCACGAACTAAACTATGCTTGGTCATTATTATCACTTTGGTAATTACTGATTAACAAAAAATATAAAGTTAATCAGTGTAGTTAGAATTCTCTTATATCCATCAGTATCATTTTACCCATATATATTGTACAGGAAGAAAATCAAGAGTTGGGTTCCTTAGTCAATAAGGGATTAAAAATGTTGGATTTCATTTTCGTTTACTATGATAATGGTGTTATGGTTATGCATGCCATATTGTTATATTGCCATGTTCGTTGAAGAATTTAGCAGCATATATTCCATCCAATTTGCACATATGTGAGTAATCTCTCATACAATTTTTACTATTTTTCCTTTAAAACAACAATGAAGATAAAATGGGAAATCATAAACGATTAAAAAAATCTGAAAATATGACATGTAATTTCATTTCTAAATACATGCTAATAACATTTAATGTCCTTAAATCAAAATTTTCAGATTCATAAGTTTTCAGTCAAAGTTATAGGCTAGCTAGGGATGAACTTGCCACCCATTTGCTTGCACTTGATGCTTTAGATTTTCATGGTTAATCTGCAAGCAATGATGATAAAATAAGAAGTCTAACTATAATGCACAATCCCAAATATAAAGGTTGTAACCAATATAACCTAAATACCTTTAACTTTGACAATTTTCTCATGGCAATACTTTTACTCCAGTTACTTTTAGAATACTGAAAGATAAATAATTTGTCAAGTTTGAGGTAACAAATTGTAATCATGTTTACAAAATGGTAAATTGCCAAAATGGTCCCTAAGATTTGCATGACTCATCACTTTGGTCCCTGAGATTCCAAATCGATAAAAGTGGTCCCTGAGATTGTCCACCATCCATCATTTTGGTCATTCCGTTAAAAACTCCAATAAGTGTCCCTGAGCTCTTGGCCAGAAGTTTGGGCAATTTTCAAAGCTTCGTAACTCAATCGTTTCTTAACCCAATTTGACTCATAATATATCAAAATGAAGATACGAAAGTGTAGAATAAGATTATACCTATTTCATAGCCCAAGGGTTGCCGGAGATGACCGAAAAATAGCCTCAAAGTTGACTGGTCTGAATGAAAACTTGAAAACTCACCAGAAACTGTGTAAACTTTAAACGTTCATAACTTTTTCAATACTCAACGAAATCAAGTGATTCAAAAATAAAAATCATACTTCTCGACGAGACAAAGAGAATAGTACCTTTTTCGACAGCTAATTCGCAATGGTTTGACCGGAAAATGGCTCGAAAGTGGCTAACTAGATACTAAGACATCCATTTTCGAGCCGTTTTTCGGCCAAACCACTACGATTTAGCCGTAAAAAAGGTACCATTATCTTCATCTCGTCGAGAAGTATGATTTTCATTTTTGAATCACTTGATTTTGAGTATTGAAGAAGTTATGAACGTTTAAAATTTACCCAGTTTCCGGCGAGTTTTCAAGTTTTCACTCTGACCAGTCAACTTTGAGGCTATTTTCCGGCAATCTCTGGCAATCATTGGGCTTCGAAATAGGTATAATCTTATTTTACACTTTCCTATCTTCATTTTAACATATTATGAGTCGAATTTGGTTAAGAAACGATTGAGCTACGAAGCTTTGAAAATTGCCCAAACTTCCGCCCAAGAGCTCAGGGACATTTAACAGAAAAATGATGGATGGTGGACAATATTAGGGACCACTTTTATCGATTTGGAATCTCAGGGACCAAAGTGATGAGTTATGCAAATCTCAGGGATCATTTTGGCGATTTACCCTTTACAAAATTAAATAGTAAGAAATGTTACATTATTCTTGTACTTCAACCTTTGTACTTTGAGATGGGTGTGATGTTTGTAAAACTGACAAAAAATGCAATTTTATTTCTATTTGAAAATTGAATGCAATTTGAATTTATAGTATACTTCCTTATGAAAATAAAAGAAGACTTACCGTATTTAGAAAAGTTGTTTGGTCACTATTAATCTTTTTCCTGCACCCATAAATAGTTTTTTTTTTTTTAATTTGAGATAATTAATTCGTATATTTTTTATTTATTTTATAATTTGATATAATTAATTGTAGAATCATATAGAGAATGCCATTAAAAATAAATAGGTAAGAAATTGTGTTGTACCTAATTTGTTGGACTTTATTCCAAATATGTATGATGAGAGTAGTTGTTAAAGATTTTAATTCTTCTACAGCCTTTATCATGCGCCACATATATATTAAAGGTATATATAATGTTATAATTTCTTGTAACAAAATTAATAAATAATTTAGAATACATATTGTTCATGCTTCTTCTTTTTCCACTATTTGAGAATCAGTTGGCTTAGATCAGTAGTTTTTACTCCGACATATATCTCCCAACTAGGTGTAAAAATAGAGACACGTCTGTTTGGGATCTTATCAATAGGTAGTTCCTTCTTCATTTTTTGTGGGCATTCTTGTAAATATCCTGAGAATGAAAACAAATATGTTTTATTAAATAGAGCTGTTATTCCCACCCTAATGTCTTATCTTCCCACCCACATTTTTATGAATTTTTTAATTACAAATTTGTCAATTTGTAAAATGACTAATAAAGACCTTAGTTACCCCCTTTTGCATTACTTTTTTCTTTTATATAAAATAAAAAAGAAAAGTTCAGGCGTGTTAACTCTCACGTTATGTTTAGAGGATTTGTCTCCCTTAAACCCTAACTTATCATTCTCATCTCCTTTCATTTAGAGAAAGCAAAAAGAATGAACTTAGAAGATGATGTTTCTATGGAAGAAGTAGATGATTATGTTTCCGTTGAAGATGTAAAAGATGATTTTATATGGGTCATTTTGATTTGTCAACATCATATAATTGAAGCATAGCTCTGTGACTTTTTATCTCTAATTATATATATATATATATATATATATATATATGTTAAGGGTTATTTTAGGAATAATAGTGGGTGAGAAAATGACATTTTAATTTTTTTAACTTTTTATAGTGGGTGTAAATATAACATGGGTGAAAAAAAATAAGACAGTGGGGTGGGTCGCATAGCACACTTATAGCTCACTAAGATAATCAAAATTGAAACTCAATATCTGACCAAAATTTAAAAAACACACAATGAAGATTTCAAAGGAAGAAGTTAAAAAAACTAAAATTGAGAAGCATGAAAAATTGGTTTCAATTTGATGTCCTTCCTTTAGCTTTTGGTTTGTAAAAACACAAGGTATTTCTAAAAGGGAAGTGTTATTAGCACTCCAAAAATCTCATTCTACACTCCTCATAAGTGTATTTTTCTTTCTAAATATAAAAAGTTTGGAGTGTAGAATGAGGAATTTGGAGTGCCAATAACAAATCTCTTCTAAAAAATTAGGCCAAAGTAGGTTCTTGGAGCCAAGTACAAATGCTGAATTTGTGCCAATTTAAGTGGTGTGCAAATTTTGGCTTTTAATTTAATACAAATTCATTTTAGGTCAGGCCATGTAAACAACATGATTTTTTTTTCAATTAATGGTTGTTTACAAATTTGTCACTTGAGGTGGAAAGAAAAAAAAGTTGTGTGTTTTCGTACACATAACGCTAGAGTGCAATGAAACACAAAATATGTGAGGAAATCATTCATCATATAAGAAAGAACTTCATACAGAAGCAGGACCGTCCAAATAAGATTTCAAGCAAAGAGAATGGTGATATACGAAAGCTGGATACGGGTGGATGAATTTAGGGAACTTCTCCACATAAGCTGGATATGGGTGGATGAATTTAGGGAACTTCGGCCCCTTTTTCATGGCCGAATCAATCATCCGCTGGACCCCGGTAGGTAGGTCGGTCGTTGAAAAAGGGAACTTCGGCCCCTTTTTCATGTCCAGGACTTCGTAGTCTTAGAATTGGGTCCTATTGGGCGTGCCAATATGTTGACCCTAAAAACTACTAAGCCTACGTGGCGCGCAGGCCGAATATTTAATAAGCTAACTACGTCCTTCAATTGTATGCGGGGCGTGCCAACTCGTCGGCCGAGCTCGACCGAGGAGTAAAATTTGTTGATGCTACGTTGGGTGCGCGGCTGACTTCTCGATCTTGCGACTGCGGCCGAGGAAGGAAGACACCTCGACCTTCAGGTTCTAGAGCTTGAAGACAAAGCTACTAGTTCTGCGAAGTTCACAAATCATCGGCGCCGGATTTGGTCACCGTGATTATATTCGTAAGAGTATAAGCACGCCGAATCGACACCAGAGTATAGGGACACAAGTATTCAAAACAAATTTATGTCTTGATTGTGAAAGTGGTTCGTCAGAATGCCGAACTCTAAAACCTACTTGCGAATAACCAATCATAAACGACTCGGCGTTCAATGTGCCGAGTATGGTAACTTGTAACACCTCGCTTCGCCGAGAAAGCTAACGAGATGACCCTTGCCGATAAGGATTCAAAAACCCTTCTCGACCGAGACTTGGATAGATAACCAGTCAGCCCTGTCGCATTGCTGTTTATCCAAACTGAAGATGCTTCATGGTCGGCTGATTCTACGACAACAATGCTGTTTATCCAAACTGAAGATGTTCGTCGGTTGCCTTCACAATGCTGTTTATCCAAACTGAAGGTGTGTTGGCGAAAAGAGGAAAACAAAAATCTCAAGGTCGTTGAGAGGTTTCGTGTAGAGCGAGAGAATGCGCAGGGCAATTTGTGTGTTGAATTGAGGGGCTTGTTTCGATGTCATCTCTCCCTATTTATAGCAGCCAACCTGTATTGAATCCCAATCACTCCCGGATTAGAACTCCTTTCCCTGATCCAACTTTACCTCGGCTAATCCTACTCCTACTAGGACTTTGAACATAACTCGTTATCAGGCCATATTCAATTCCAGTATCCTGATCCTGTCGAAACTCCTTCTGATAATAAGACTCATCCACATCCCCAATCCCCTGATGGGATATGGCCAACTTCGACTGCGCGACCCATAAGTTGGATAACACCCATCGGCACCTATACACGGCCTCTGGGCCGATAAGAATTCTCAACTCGGCCCAACCAACACTGGGCCGAGAACAATTCTAAACTCGGCCCAAAACAATATTTTTGGGCCCAAACAGCTTGCCACCCTCTCTCTCTCAATCTCTCTATAATTCTCCAATTAAATATGCCCTACAACAGAATTTCCTCACCACACTATATCTATATATGGGTTATTTTTGTTTTTGTTTTTAAACACTAATAGAAGAAGGGCAATTTAGGTATTATCAAAGCTTCACTCTTTTTGCCTTTTATCCATTTTATCCTGTTTTATCCAATGTTAAAATGGTTTTAATCGTTAATATGTTACGTTTTCCCAATAGTTTGTTAACTATATCCGTTGTTTTTATTTGATTCTCGGTGGAAGTTTGAACATCGTCAACAGTAGAACAATCTTTCCGTACGCATTGACCGCTTCTTACTGGAGCCAAATTTATATACGGATTAAACATGGAATGGAGGGTGATAAACACATTCCTAAAACTGGCATCATTACATACATAGATACGTATGTCTAAATTTAGTCTTTCAATCTGATCACCATTCATTTCCCCTAGAAAATTATCTGTAGATATAAAGGGCTAATAGCCAACCCTAGAATTCTAAAAAAAAATAAAAAAAAATAAAAATAAAAAATCACCATCAAATGATTAAGTTAGGTTTCATCCTCCTGCTTGTTCTTGGCGCAGTCACAACTGCCAAGCCAAATCCAAAGCATAAAGATTGTGCTTCATGTGACGTTCATCACATCTTCAACCGGAGCAGTTTTCCCCCTGGTTTCATATTCGGATCTGCCGGAGCGGCTTTTCAGGTACGTAACTCATCACCTCTATATGTACATATTTTCTTTCAAGGTTAATTAATTCTCATTAGAATGATGGGTTTAATTTCTTGTGTGTTTGGGAATTTTATTAGTTTGAAGGTTGCTGCTAAAGAAGGGGGTAGAGGACCATGTGTTTGGGATACATTCACTCACAAATATCCAGGTATCTTAATTATTTTACTTTTTGTACCCCTCTTCTTCCATACAACTTTAACATAGTGAAAGTAAACGACATAACTTGCATTATTTTCTACCAAATATCTAGTTAATGTAAAATTTTATGTGATTTTTTTTATATCAACTTTTTTTTATGTGACTCCAAACTTCAGGAGTGTATTTTGCAATTAGGTTTTTTTTTTTTTAAATTTTTTTTAATGTTTTACTCAACAAATTAAATTTATCCGCTCAAAATCAATAGGTTGCTGATAAGTCTACCCACCCACCTGTCATATTTTATCACTCACTTTTATACATGTGGGACTAACGTGTTTTTATTTATTTATTTTTAATCATACGATATTATCTACACTAAAGGGAGAGAGTGGGTTAAGTCTCACAATGGGCTAGCAATAATGTGGTTCAAATTTGCCTTTGGTGAGAATCAAACCTAAGACCTCTCACTTACAAGTGAAGAGGAATACTACTAAACTGTAGTACTAAGTGGCCTAACGTGTTATTTGAATGGTGGTCTATAATTAAATGGAGTTTAAATAGCATCACAAGAACTAAAACATGAATGACAAATCAACTTCAGATGAGTGGGAAAATAAGATAGGTGAGTAACTATAGCAGCAGTGCTCCCAATTAGTTTATAAGATACTTACATATTTAATGGACAAATAAAATAATTCAGATAAGATAACGGACCGCAGCAATGGAGATGTGGCTGCTGATTCATATCATCGATATAAGGTATATCTAAGTCACACTTCTTTTTACCTTTACTTCTTTTTAAAGAATGTAGCAATGAAGATTATTAATTTATAAGAAGAAAAAATTAGGTTCCTATCCCTATTTTTCCTACTTCATTGATTAAAACCTTATTCATTTTCAATTTTTGATTAGCATCCTTAGATTTTAATAAACATCATTAATTATTTCAATGATAAAATATTTTTTTATTTCTAAATATATTTATTTAGTGTTAGAAACGTTACATTTGTTATATTTATATTCATGGCTAAATTTTTTATCATATATTTTTATTTTTAGTTTGTACCCATTTTTAATTTGCAACTTGTTTTTAAAAAAAATTTGTACCAATTTTCTTTTCATTTTTAATTTGTACCCATATATTAATTCCTTTTTGTGCCCATATTTTTTTTAACTCTTATTTGTATTTGTACCCATATTTTTTAATTTATTTGTACTCAATTTTAATTTTGCTAAATGTACCAATGCTAATTATATGTATTTATTTTATGTTTTAAAATATATCAATAGTTATTTTTTAAAATATGTTAATAATTATGTGGGTACATTATTTTTTGGCTATAATTTTTGTGAAGAGCAATATTATTCTAAAATTGATTTTTAAGTATTTATTATAATTAAAAATATTATTTGAATTTGTTTAAATTTCATAATATGTGGAACATTAAATGCATAAATGCATGAGTTAAATATCTTAAATGAGGTTAAGGACCTCGATCAAAATATTTAAACAAATAAGGTTTCAGTCTAATAATTAGGTTGATTAGGAACCGGAACCAAAATGACCCTTATAAGAATTTGAGTAAAAGAAAAATAACAAGGTTCTTTTGAAATGTTACAGGAAGATGTTGGGATTCTCAAGGATATGGGTTGGGATTTTTACAGATTTTCCATCTCATGGTCTCGCTTGTTACCTAGTAAGACAATCAATATGGGATATTAAAAATCTCTAATTGACTATTGTTTTAAAATTATATACTATAAATATGATGATTATTACGCTTCTAATAATGCAATTACATTGTTTTTCTTTCTCCCCAAAACTTTTTGATCAGATGGTAAGCTAAGTGGGGGAGTGAACAAGGAAGGAGTAAAGTATTACCAAAACCTCCTCAATGAGCTTCAAGCCAATGGTTATCCCCATGACTCCTTTGCGACTAATTTTACCCAAAAAGAAAAAGATAATACTAATTACTGTTCATTTCATTTCTGTAATGTATTAATTTTTAAATATTGCAGGTATAAAACCCTTTGTGACACTCTTTCATTGGGATTTTCCCCAGGCTTTGGAGGATGAGTATCTTGGCTTCTTAAGCCCTACCAGTGTGTAAGTGAAATAATAACTTCCTGATCAGCACTTATAAACTAATGAAATGCTTAATTTAGAGTTCAAAATTTAATTAAACATTTTATTTCATATATAGGAGTCATTTTGTGGACTTTGCAGAACTTTGCTTTAAAGAATTTGGTGACAAAGTTAAGCACTAGATCACGTTAAATGAGCCTCAAACTTATAGCGTCCAAGGTTATTCAGTCGGAGCATTTGCTCCAGGCCGATGCTCTAACCATACAAAATGCAAAGAGGGTGGAAACTCGGCGACGGAGCCATATTTGGCCACGCATCACCAACTTAGAGCTCATGCAGCCGCTGTAAAAGTGTATAGAGAAAAGTACCACGTAAGTTTTAAATATATACATATATGTATACACACACGTACATATTACATATAATCAAATATTAATATCGAATATGCATGCATGCACAGGCTTCACAAAAGGGCGTGATTGGAATAACAGTTAACGCAGGCTGGTCTGTTCCATTTTCTAATTCAACGGAAGATAAAGCAGCTGCAATTAGAGCACTTGACTTTTCGTATGGATGGTACATACGCTATTCTAAATAATTAGATCACTAAAGCAATTAAACTATTAGACCACTTGATCTACAATTCACATTTTTTTTTGAAACTTGCTTAATATATACTTGAAAATTTCGATATAATTATAGGTATATGAATCCAGTGACAAAGGGTAGCTATCCAAAGATTATGCAAACCCTAATTGGAAGTCGATTGCCCAAGTTCACCAAAGAGCAATCCAATATGCTAAAGGGTTCGTGTGATTTTATTGGATTGAATTACTACTCATCGTCTTATGCAAAAGATGTTCCTGTTAAGGCTGCGCATGACACACCCCGTCCCGAAGGAGGGCATGCTGGCCGTCACGTGAGAGTGACGTAACCATTTACACAGTCGGAAGCTTTAAAGATACAATTACTAAGGTATAACACCCGAGGGTGAATCCTACTTTTGTGAATTCTGTCAGAACACCGTTGGATTCCTCGTGGCCACCAAAGCTCTACTATCTTGAACCTGGAGGGGCGCAAAACAAAAGTGAGTGGGTCAGTAAAACAAACTTTTCGAAAACATTTCATTTAAAACATTTCTAACCCCTCGCTGTAAAACCTGTATACTTTCCCAGAAAAATAGCATAATAGCATATAACTTTTCATATATCTCAAATCATCAATCTTTCAAAAACCAGAAAGGATGCCATGCTATAATGTCGAAAACAGAATGAATGATGCATCAATGTAACAGGTGAAATAATGAATCAACCGGAGACCCTGCAGTTGGTCCTGTACGGTTAATTCTATAGCTCAGTATCCAAACCAAACCGGAGTCACCTCGATGACCTATACGGCACTACACTGCACATAAGTCAGAACTACCTGAAGTAGTCTGTACGACATGAATGATGTAATAATACGCTCTAGTGCTTCTCTCATCAATCATCTGTGCACATAATCTAAAGTCACCTACTAGTCGGAACCACCTCGGTGGTCTGTACGACTAGTATGTCGGAACCCTCTCATGGTCTGTACGACATGTCGGAACTCTCTCATGGTCTGTACGACATGCACCTACTTGGATCCAAGGTGAGCGTGCGGTGCAGGTGAATAATATAAGCACTAACACCATGATTGCAGGTTATGAGCTATCAACATAATATACATCATCAACAATGCACATGAATAACATAAACTCACCTGATACTCACCTGTGCGTCCACAGCACCAATTCACATATATATATGCATCAATTATCAATTCATATAACTCATATTATGCATGCATGGCATTTTAGAAACATACTTTCATTAAAACTCAATTTCTGGGAAATTTAATAGTATATAGGTATAAACAGAAAATACTGCCCACTCACCTGGAGTTCGCCCAACAACTCCCTAGCACAACACATCAAGGCGTCATGACGATCGGCGCCTAGAACAATAATCAAATCCAACCTCAGAAATCATATCGATAGAATATATAACTTATATAAAACACGTCACTACGTAGTTCGATCCGGAAGATCTGCAACTCAGATTTCCAATCCATAACTTCCAGAGGTCCACAATATACCTCTAGGACAACATCCTAAAATTTCATTACCATCCAACGGTCGGATCTCTGTCAATTTCCAAAACCAAGTGACAGTTAACATTCTATATTATGAACTTACAACTCCAATTCCGAAAGATCCGTAAATCGGATTCCCAATCCATAAGTTCCTATAATCCTCAAATATTACGTATTACAACGTATCAAAGTTTGGTGACGATCCAACGGTCGGATCGTCAATTCACATGTTCACCTAACCACGAATCGTAACGAACTTAGGTTCAATTACTCAATTTACGTCCATCAATTATCAAAACTGAACCTAGAGCATTAAACACATGCTAAGAATGACATTGGCGGGCCACTGGCCATGCGCCGCCGCACGGGCCGCCGCGGGTGGCGGTTGGCCGCCCCGGCTCGCCGGAAAATCCAACTATTTCCAAAAATTACCAAAATTTACATATTTGAAGATCTCAATGAGTAGAGTAAACTTTATACCTGAGGCCAAGGCCAATTTGGCTTGGAAACACTTCAATTTCACCAAAACCGTGAAGAACCCTAGAATTGGGTGTTTTCAATTCGACCTTCAAATCAATTCCGCCGTACCAACCAATGCTTGGGCTTTGTTCCAGGTCCTAAGGGAATGCTAATGGTGTTAGTAATTGAAAGAAAACATTTCAAGATTGAAGAATTTGAACAAAAAGTCGCGGCACCCACGGGTGCGTTTTTCACCAAATCACCATCAAATTTCATGATTTTGGGGGTGAAACATGAAGAGGGAAGGCCTAGGTGTTGATTGGGAGTGGTACCTTGATCCAATTCGTGAGAAATCCGGTGAAAATCATCGGAAAAATGGAGGTGGGTGCGCGGGTAAACGGGTTGGGGGAAAACCCGTTTCTGATCTTCTCTCCTCCGCTTCTCGCCCTCTCTCCTTTCCTCCTTTCTTCTCCCTCTGATTGGTCCTCCACTTTCTCTTCTTTCTGGTTGGCCCAACTCCTCCCTCTCTCCTATTTTGATTGGGCAGCTTTGCCCAATCCTCCATCTTCTTCTTCTTCTTCTCACGTACACACACACACAAAACATTCTTTCATCTTTTTATTTTTATTTTCTTTCCCTCACATCCAAGCCATCCATTTATTTCTTCACTAAATCTGGGCCGTCCATTTTCAAAAAAGAAATTCTAGATTTTACTAAAATTATAATTCCTTAAAATCCCAAATTTCAAACGTTAATAACTTTTTCGATATAACTCCAAATCACGAACCGTCTGCGCCCACACGTCCGTAGCGACGAATACTACGAGGATATGTCAAGAAAATAAATCTTAGATGGCACGACACGACGATTAACCTCGAATAATGCGCGTGCCTAAAAGAGCATTTTTGTAAAATCCTTTATTAAACTTTAAAAACTCTTAAAATTAGGGACGGTCTGTGATAGCACAGCCAAGCCAGTCAACCGACGCTGAGGTCGAATCATTAAGTGAGTAAATTTAGTTAAAAAAATTTAGCTTCCGATATATAATTTTTTTAATCAAAGCACCACTAACAAGACTTTGAAAAATGAATATTGTTGTGGCAGACAACCGCAATGGAGTCCCTATTGGTCCAATGGTACGTCTCCTATATATACAACAAGTTCATACATATTAAACTTTTAAACCCTCTTACCTCATACTATGATGTAGCTCACACAACTTTACATGCTTGGTTTAAGGCTGCTTCAGATTGGCTTTATATTTATCCACGAGGACTTCTTGATCTATTAACTTACACAAAGAGAAAGTATAAAAATCCAGTTATTTACATCACAGAAAATGGTAATTAATGTCAAATAATATATACATACATACACGTATTGCCATTTATATTTCCACATGAAACTAAATAAACATCACTTTTTTTTTTTCGCAGGAGTTGACAAGGCAAATGATCCCAAATTATCACTCGAGGAAGCTCTCCTCGACAATCAAAGAATTAAATATTACGATGAGCATCTTTATTATGTTCAAGAAGCCATTAGGTAAGTGATTTAACAAAAGAAAAGATTTGATTTGTTCTCATTTCTTGGACGAACATGATTGTATCTAACATTTGATTAAGCAGGAAGGGCGTTAATGTGAAAGGGTTCTTTGCGTGGGCTTTGCTTGACAACTTTGAATGGGCTAACGGTTACACTGTGAGGTTTGGTATCATATATGTGGATTTTAAAAACGGACAAAAAAGACATTACAAACTCTCAGCTCGTTGGTGGAAGAATCTTCTTAAAGGTAATTCCCACTCGGGTTCTAAACATAATTCCTCAAAGGGCAACACCAAACCCTCAAAGGGCAACATCAAAAACTCGGGTTCAAAACCTAAATCCTCAAAGGGCGACATCCTTTAATTGCTATGTGGATAATGAGTTTCATATATATTGTCATTCTTATAATAATGGATAAGTTTTTTACACGGGGGAAAAGGAGCTCCCTTGGTTGTAAATAGTAAATACGGAGGATGCCTCACTCAAGTTAGTGATTGGGGATATGATAATTAGTTGATTGGGATGCTACGAGTAATTAAGGTTTAATACCTTCTACTCTACTCATGTAATAATACAATCTCCATTCTCCTAGTTTCTCTCTTCATCTCAACTTTTTTTTCTTGTGCCTATTTTCATAATACGTTATTAGCACATTGTTTTTTGTTTAAAATTTTATTTTAATATTTGTCGACGATTACGTATAAGCAACGACGTGTGCAAGTCACTCTTCCTACGATGGTATGAAGAGGAAAAGTTGTTCTCTAGTTATTGAATAGAATAAATTGGCATGTTATTGTGTAAATATAATAGGCAAGAACTTGCACAAGTCGTTGCCCATTGTACTTTATGTAAATATATATAACACACACATACTAGTTTTTTTTTTGTTTTTTGAACAAACGATATTATCTACATTAAGGGGAGGGGGTCGGCTTAGCTCACAATGGGCTAGTAATAATGTGGTTCAAATTCATCTTTGGCGATAATCGAACCTAAGAACTCTGATTTACAAGTGAAGAGGAATGTCACTGGACCGTAGTACTAAGTGACACATGCTAGTTATAGATATAAAGGAAAATTAATGAAAAATGTTTGAAAACTTTGAATGTTAACCAAAAGCTATAATTAAAGAGACACATCATTCCCAGTCAACTCAACAGTGCCAACTAGGATCCAAGTCATCAGTGTAGTAAGCAATTACTTAGTGTAGAATCTTTGTTTATTGTAACTGAATTGTAACTAATCATAGCTTAAGGTTAATTAGTTACATTAGCTGTTTTCTAATCTTTATTAGCTGACTTGTATAAATACCCCATGTAAAACTCAGATTCAATCAATGAGAAATATCTTTCTAAATATGGTATCATCCCTTTCTGCTTAACCGTCTTTCTTCGATCCTCTTCTCATTCGCTTCTTGCGATCTCTGCACCTTCCATGATCGTTGATCTCTGCAATCTCTGTGATCTCTGCCATTTCTACACTATCTGATCTGTGATCTTCTTCCTCTTTTCGATCTCTGTGCTTTATGTGCTCTCTTCGATTTCTACGATCTCCGATCTTCGATTTTCTCAAATCTTGATTGATCTTCTCCTCTCTGTGATCTGCAGTAACGATGCCATCGTCGAGTTTATCTTCGGTGAATCCTAAAGTTCTTGCCCCAAATTCTGCTCCGATGAACCCTAATTTTTCATCGGTTTCTTTTTCTCCCTCAATTTCTTCAATTTCAATTCAGAATATAAGTTGTATGGTTCCTACGTAGCTCAAACGAGACAATTACCTCGTATGGAAGGCATTATTTGCTTCTATCCTTTGTCGCTATAAGCTCATAGGAATTGTTGATGGCTCTGAGGTTTGTCCCTCACCATTTGTTCTTGATGAATCTGGCAAGAACACTGGAATTCTGAATCCGGATTTTGATTTGTGGTATGAAAAGGATCAAAATATCCTTATTTGGCTGAATTCTACACTTTTGGAAGATTTTATTCCTTTCACAGTTGGTGTTCAATCATGTCGTGAACTTTGGCTCACGCTTGAGCAATGTTTCAAAGGTGTCTCAGCCGCTCACATCCATCAACTTTGATCTCGACTTCATTCTGTTCAGAAAGGAGATCTCACAATTTCTGAGTACATTCAACTCATCAGGACCATTTCTGATGCACTTATGGCTGCAGGCGCTCTAGTTTCTGAAAGTGATCTGATTGCAATTACATTGCAAGGGCTCTCTGATGATTATGAGTCATTCATTGACTTGATTATGCTCCGTATCTCATCCACCTCTTTGGACGAATTACATGGATTGCTGATAAACAAAGAGTTGTTTATGAATCGCAAAAAGAAGTCTATTGCCTCTTATGTCTCTAAACCTTTTTAGGCTTATGCAGCTTAATACTCTCAGCCCCAAGCCCCTCTTCTTCCCCCACCACAAGGTTATGCTGCACCAAATTCTCATGGAACTAAATATCGTGGCAAAGATCATTACAGGGGTAATAACTATCGTGGCAACAACTCTCGTGGTCACTATCGGGGTAATTACAAAGGCAATTCTAATAACTTTAATCGCAATTCTGGTGGCTACAATCGCAACTCTGGAGGCCATTCTTCTAGTAACAACTCTAGTAACAAACTTCCATATCAAATCTGCCATGCTTTAGATCATGAAGCTATTGATTTCTTCGAAATGATGAATCATGCCTTTGTTGGAAAAATACCTCCTGTAAAATTGGTAGTTATGTGTTCTTACACCAGCTACAAGCCTTCTGCTCCTACTTGGCTTATGGACTCTGGAGCCACATCACATATTACCAATGATGTTTTTGCCATTCAATCTCCCGTGCTATATAGGTAATGGTCAAGGTATGCCCATCCATCACATTGGTACTGCCACTCTTAGCACTCCTATTGCTAATTTTTGTTTAAATAATGTTCTTCATGTTCTTGCAATAAAGCATAATCTTCTCTCTACTTATCAATTCCTAAGATATAATCACTGCGAATTAACCCTCGATTTTGATGGATCTAAAATCAAGGATCGTATTTCGGGGGCCAGTTAAACATGGCTTCTATCCATTTCAAGGCACACCTACTGCATTCAACTCTCATTTAACGCTTGTGAGTACTAAAGCTTCCTTGCAAGTTTGGCACAACAGACTTGGTCATCCATCATCTGCCATCTTCAGGAAAACTTTAAATAATAGTTCTATTGTCTATACTGGTAAAAAGTTCATTTCTTTCTTTTGTTTAGATTGTGCCATTGGCAAGAATCACAAACTGCCAGTGTTAGTTCAATGTTTGTTGCTTTAGAACTTGTGCATTGTGATGTTTGGGGACCTGCACCTACATCTTCTGTCAGTGGTTATAAATATTATGTTTTGTTTGTTGATGAGTTTACAAAGTATAGCTGGATCTTTCCATTGAAACTCAAATCTGAAGTGTATTCCATATTTGTTCATTTCAATTGGCAATAAAATCAAAGTTCTCCGAACAGATTTAGGAGGTGAATTCACTAGTTTTATTCTCAAATCGTTTCTGTTACAACATGGTATTATGCATCAGCTTTCTTGTCCTCACACACTAGAACAAAATGGTTGTGTCGAAAGGAAACATAGGCATCTCACAAAAACTGCTCGGACTCTTCTCACTACATCAAAGGTTCCACACAAATTTTGGGTTGAGGCATTCTCTATTGCCTTGTATTTGATCAACCGGCTTCCCATGTCTAGTCTTACAATCTCTCTATAGGAATTATTATTTCATAAGTCTCCAGATTACTTCATGCTTAAAGTTTTTTGGATGTAGCTGTTATCCTTGGCTTAAACCTTATACCACCTCCAAGTTAGATGGCAAGAGTATTCAGTGTGTTTTTCTGGGCTATAGCTTGCATCACAAAGGCTATAAATGCCTTGATCCTCTCATATCCAGAGTATACATCTCAAGACATGTCTTATTCACAACTACAAACCACTCATCTCTCTACCTTCACACTTCCATTTTCAATACCCTGCAAACCACTAACTTCACTACCACAGTCAACTCCCTCAACTCTAGCCACTTCTCCACGGTTAACCAACTCCTCCCCTCCCTCATTACATCCACCTATCTCTTCAAGCCTCGATTATTATTCATAAGTACCACATCCCATCATCCCCACAAACACTCATTCCATGATCACCAGATCCAAAGCTGGGATTTTTAAACCAAAAGCCTTGGCAGCTACTAAACATCATCTTGATCCTTTAACCTTTGTTCCCACTACTTACCTTCAAGCCTCCAAACATGATCATTGGAAGAAAGCCATGGCTGAGGAGTTTCAAGCACTACAATCTATAGACACTTGGTCACTTGTTCCTTCATCTTCACATCAAAATCTGGTGGGATGTAAATGGGTCTTTCGAATTAAAAGGAAACTCGATGGTATTGTGGACAGGAACAAAGCCCGTTTAATAGCAAAAGGGTTTCATCAACAAGAGGGTATTGATTTTCAGGAAACCTTTAGTCCAGTTGCTAAACCTGTTACTATCAAGATTCTTTTGACTTTGGCTGTGCAGTTTGATTAGTTCTTAAACCAATTGGATATTAGTAATGCATTCCTGCATGGAACACTCAAGGATGAGGTCTTTATGCAACAACCTCCGGGTTTTATTGATCCATCCAAAGTTTCTTATGTGTGCAAGCTCCATAAATCCCTATATGTCTCAAGCAAGCCCATAGGGCATGGTATGACAAGTTATTTCAGACTCTCATCTCTCTTGATTTTTACAATTCTCAATCCGATTGTTCTCTATTCATTGCATATGAGCCTGCCTTTGTTATTGTCCTAGTATATGTTAATGATATACTAGTGACAGGGCCTAATGCACAAATCTGCAAAGATTTTATCCATAAGCTCAGTCAACTATTTCCAGTGAATGACTTAGGCCCCTTACACTATTTCTTGGGTTTGGACGTCCACAGAAGCTCATAAGGAATTTTTCTCTCCTAACACAAATATGTCGTTGATCTTTTGCTCAAAACATACATGGATGGCAGTAAACCTTGTGCTACACCTCTTGGCAGTAAAAAATTGGATCATAGTGGTACACTTCTTTCTAATCCACATGAATACCGATCCATTGTTGGGGCATTGCAATATTTAACTTGGACTAGGCCTGATCTCTCTTTTGCTGTAAATCAACTCTGTCAATTCTTACATCGTCCAACAGAGACACATTTTCAGGCTGTTAAAAGGGTTCTCAGATTTCTCAAAGGTACTGTTGATGAAGGCCTTTGGTTCAAGAAAAGCTCACTGCATCTCACTGCCTTCTCGGATGCTGATTGGGCAAGATATGTGTTTAACATGCGCTATACCAGTGGTTATTGTGTTTACATTGGTAGTAATCTAATTAGCTAGAGTGCAAAGAAGCAACACAATGTTACTCGTTCCTCCACAGAAGCTGAATATCGATCTTTGGCTCACACTTCTGCAGAGGTTACTTGGATCTGCAAAATCTTCAAGGACATTGCCTTTCCTTTATCTAAATTTCCAGTACTTTGGTGTAATAATGTGTCTGCCATCTCTCTAGCATCTAATCCGGTCTTCCATGCTAGAACCAAACACGTGGAAATATAGCATCATTATATTAGGGAACTAGTATTGGCTTCTCTTATGTCAGTTCGATTTGTGCCCAGTCACTTGTCCAAATCTCACTTTCAGCTTCTCAGATCCAAGCCTTCACTTGGCGCTCCTCCGTTCAGCTTGAGGGGGTGTAAAGAGACACATCATTCCCAGTCAACTCAACAGTGCCAACTAGGATCCAAGTCATCAGTACAGTTAGCAATTACTTAGTGTAGAAGCTTTGTTTGTTTTCTAATCTTTATTAGCTAACTTGTATAAATACCCCATGTAAAACTCAGATTCAATCAATTAGAAATATCTTTCTAAATAATAATAACTTTATTTAATGGTTAGGACATATCCAACACTAAACCAGTTCAATTAAAATGGCCCAAATATTGAGTTTACGATTTTACCCCTGATGGCAAGTCTTTGTCCGTTGAGTATCTCTTCATTTATGGATCTCTTTGCCATTCTGTCTCTCCCTTTATTCCTGACATTCGAAACATTTCATTTTTCTTACTAATCTCGTAACGCAACTCCATTGCTGTCATTATGCAAAAACCACATACCATAGTCATTTATAGCAAGATGTGTGCCAATTCCACTCTCTAGGTGCTCTTTCTTTCTTTTGTTCGGCAACTCTGAAAAGAAAAACCAAGCACCATGCACCACCGCATTTACAGCAAGATATGCGCCAATTCCACTCTCTAGGTGTTCTTTCTTTCTCGTGTTCTGCAACTTTGTTTGTATTTCTGGGTTTATGATGTTTTGCGATTAGCTTCCGTGTTTATGTTTATGTATTTTCTCCAAAAACCCAAAAAATGGGGTTTTCTAGATTTTTTAGTTTTTGTGTGAAAGGAATACGATATCTTTTATTTAAAAACTCAAAGAGAGTACATGTCATGGTCAAGGTCACCCTGGATAACATAAGATGACTCCTCAAACTGTATTACAGAATCACTGTGGATTAAACTTAAACTGGCTAGGCGATGCACCACACCATTACAAGTACGCGAAAACATACAAGAACGTACACCCACTAAACTCTGATGCGAACTCAACAATATCAGAAACAATAAAGCCGAGACTGAAATAATCAGCAGCATCTTCCTTAATAGCAGAGACAGCTTCCACGGAGTCAGATTCCTCCTGTATCAACCCACCCCCACCCTCATTGCGAGTTGCAACCCTTCCTTGATGGCTGCCAACTCCACATGCTTCACCGAGCTGCAGTCTTGAAACCGCCAAACTCCCGCAGCCACAAAGCTCCCATCTCGCCTGCAAATCACTCCATCCGCCCCCACTAACACTGATCTCCACTTTAACATCCCTGTCCACATTTAAGTTGAACCAGCCGTCGCTGGAAGCCACCCACCGCAGTTGTTTAGGTAGTGCAATGTGACTCGGTTGGAGACTGGCAGTATGGAACTCTTGCAGCCAAAGGAAAGACCTCTACACCACATCCATAAGGTTGCTAGCCGTACCCATACCGGCTTATGCCTCTCCAACCATAAAGACAACACAAGTATCTGCACAACATCCACATAAACTCGTTTCTCCTCCACCAACCTATACAACCACTCCTTAATGGATCCATGAGAATGCAACACTAGACCAAGCCCCAATGGCGTAGCAAACCAAATTGCATGTGAAAAACTACACTCACGAAGAACATGGTTAAATTGGATCGAGTTGGCAGAATATCAGAACAAACTCGCCACCCACAAACCTGAACCTTTAGCGGCACATTGACTTTCCAAATGGCTTGCCAGAACGCACTATAAGCTCATCCGCTGCCTGAAGAAGTAGAGGCCGAGACTGCAGTGGACATGCAAGTGGACCTCGCCACTCTGTAAACACTCTTTATTGAAAAAGCTCACTTTTTATCAAAATGCCACATTAGCCGATCGGTAACACTTCGATAAGTAAGAGGAATTGAACAGATGAGGCACACATCATCCTATGAAAAAAGCTAATGTAAGAGATCAATTTTCCAACTATATGTTTCCTGCTTGATCAGATCCTTAACCAAAAGCTCACTCTTATTAGTAACACTAGGGGTGAGGATACGAAATGTATTAGGCGTGGAATCCACCTGTCATTCCACACCTTTATTGACTTTCCATCCCCCAATGCTCGTGTCCTATTTACAAGAACCACACCAGCCTTTATGATGCTACGCCAATAGTAAGACGTCGGGAAATACTTAGCCTTCAGCACACGGGCCACCATTGATTGAGGTTGTTGCACAATTTGCCACCCTTGCTTGGCTAGAAGAGCAAGGTTGAATGCATAAAGATCACGGAAACCTAAATCCCCTTCGCTCTTTGGTCTACACATTCTATCCCACGACATCCAATGAATTTTTCAGGCTTCAATGTCACTACTTCACTAGAATCTAGCCATAAATTGTTGGAGTTCTTCGCAAAAAGACTCAAGGAGTAGAAAACTTTGCATAGCATAAGCCTGCAAGGCATGTGTGACCACTTTAATAATTAACTCTCTCCCTGCACTACTCAGAAGCTTGCCCTTCCAGCCATTCAACCTCTTTGTAACACTCTCATTTATGAAAGAAAAAGTTTTCTTCCTATTCCTCCCGACAAGTTGGCAGCCCCAAGTAACAGTCATGCCACTCAACACGTTGCACCCCAAAACAATCCAGCTAACTGCCCTTGTACTTCCAAAGCCACGTTTGCACTAAAAGCCACGTTGCTCTTACTGAAATTAATAGCCTGACCTGAAGCTTAGGAATATACATCCAGGATATGTTGAATAACCTCACATTCTTCCATTGTAGCTTGGGTGAAGAGAAAACTGTCATCTACAAATAACATGTGATTTAAGCTAGGAGCGGAATCTGCTATATGAAGCCCATGGAGACTGTCGTCTCTATTCTTCTTCGAAATCAAAGCTGAAAGGCCCTCTACACAAAGAAGAAACAGATACGGTGAGAGGGGATCGCCTTGCATCAACCCCCGTGTAGGGACTAAATATTCGCCTCTCCATTTATCAGAAAAGAATACGATACTAAGGTCAAACAAGCCATGACAAGATTCACCCAGGCATCCGTGAACCCCATTCATTTTAGCATGGCTTCCAAAAAGCCCAATTCTGCACGGTCATACGCATTACTCAAGTCAAGGTTAAGGGCCAGAAAACCATCACGCCCACTCCTCTTATTATGCAAAAAATGACCCACCTCTGCCACAAATAAGGAGTTATCCGATATTAAGCGCCCCGACACAAATGCGCTTTGGAAATGAGAATAAGCATAGTCATGAACGACTTCAAGCGATTAACAATGACTTTGGCATATATATTGTAGAGTACATTGCACAGACTAACCAGACACAGCTGTGACATATCATGTGGTTACTTCACCTTGGGTAACAGTACTGTTGGAAATGTGCCCTAAAGCCATTCATATGATGATACTTTACGGATATTTCACATGTTAAACTAATCTAGTTTACATATAAAGGGCAAACATTATTGTTTGAGACGTCTCATATAAATGTTATATGCTTAAACGATAAAGTCCAAGGAATATGTGATTGGAAGAATGCAATCTAATGAAGTTAGATTAATGAGACCATTCTTTCGTAGACACATCCTAAACGTTCCTGATCATAGGATTGCCAATTGGGCATTGACAGTCCGATAAGATCAGTACGTGCTATGTCTTCTCTCAGGGAGAGTGACTAGTCTCGAGTCATTGGTGTGTGTGACATCAAGACAAGTACGTAGGTGCTCAATAGAGAATGAGTTCACTGAACACGATCAACGAGGAGTTCTCATACTCATGTCACATGAGAACTCATGTTTGGGATAATGCAAATTAGTCATTTGACATGAGGCATCACAGTTGTTGTCTTGTGGTTAAGTCCTTGATCTTTGATTATGTCAAAGTCACCCCATCGGGGTGTCCACGACATCATTGGGGTTAAGCCACTTAGTCATGGAGACAAGTGAATGCGCAACAAGGGATCTCTAACCTTCAATTGGCTTGAGGGAGAATACTCTATGATATGATTAAAATCTCTGGCCAGAGTATGAATGAGATTTGGGAATGCGTTCCAATTCACATTCAAAGTAATCATATAAGCACAAGAATCACATTGGATAGTAGACATGAATAAATAAACTATCAAACCAAACAATGTGGTCAAGAGTATTAGATTAGAGAAATACCGTATTGCATTTGTAATCCTAAACTGAATAGGTTCTCTACCTCTTCTGATTAGCTTGGGTAGCCATGATATGCTGCTAGGGGTCACTCATGGTTTGCGGAAGCCCTAAACGTGTGTAATCACTAAAGGGAGAATTGAAAGTAAGTTTCAATTCACAATCGATGTAAAATGGTTTTAATCGCCCACTGCCTCGCTAAAAGGAACCTAATGTATCGTACACCAAATAAGGTGGAGATTGAAGAAACAAAGGAGATGAATTAAATGGTTTAATTATTTATGGCAAGGATTAATTAATATGTTAATTAATCAAACGAATAAGTTCGTTAAAGACCTCGGGATAGTTTTTGGACCTTAAGGCCCAATGGGCTTCGAACGTCAAAGCCCATTGACTTAAGTTGTATGACAACTTAATGAATAAAGATTCACAAAGGCCCAAAAGCCCATATCCATTTAGTGTTGAATTAGGGTTTTTGGTTCTTTAGGTCATTTAAAGAAGTGACTATATAAAGAACTTTATAACCTAAAATTCATAAGTTGTTGATTTTAGAGAAAATTGGTGAGAACACAAAGCTTCCATTTCTCTCTAAGAGGCCAACCACCTTGGGGGATATTGTCTAGCAATTCTATTTCCTCAAGGTCACTCATTTCCTCTCCAATCCAACCTTGGTGTAGAATCTTTAGAGGTTCTCAATTTTGGGAACTTGGAGAACCTATTCTTCTAACCAAATCCATGGAGCTAAGAAGCAAGGAATGAAGGCCCTATCTCTTGGGTGATTATCCTTTGCATATGCAAAGAGGAATCTACAAAGGTAAATATTTCTCAACTAACAAATTGTTGTTTTTAAGTTGAGTCAAGGTTCACCAATCTACTAGGCTTTGAATTTCATGGTAGATGTTTTGTTTTTGAATGCATGAAAGCATGATTCCGCCTTTAATTGTTAATTGCATGCTATATGATGTTATTCAAATGAACATGTTTTTCACAAAATTTCCTTCAAGTGGTATCAGAGCCTAGGTCTAGTAGTTGGTGAATCATTTTGGGTTTTGTAGTTCATAGTTTTTTGATTTAAAAGTTGTAATATGTTACAAGCTTTATTCTTGTTTCTTTGAATGTAAATTTTGTTAGAAAATTTGCCATCTCAAATGTTGTAGATGTAGTTCATATGAGCATGAATTTTGGAGCTAAAATTTGGTGCCATGTTTTTGGGGAAATTCGGCCAAATCCAAAGGGTGATTTTTTGGGTTCATGTTTGTCTTGTTAAAATGGTTTTAAAGTGACTTTTGGAACCCCTAAGTACCCTAGGATGTTAGCCCTCTTTTGAGTGGTGAAAATTTGAGTTTTGGTGAGTGAAAACATTCATGGAGCTATTATGAGTTTTCATGAGTGTTCTTCAATGTTCTTGAAGTTCTTGCCAAGAACAAAAAGTTTTGAAGTTTTGATTCAAAATGTTTTATGTTTTTACATAAAGTTTTGGTTTAATTTTAGTGGGTGATTTTAGTGGGTGATGATTATTTGTAAAGTATTATTAATGGTTTTAATGGTAGACAAACTTTTTTAAAAGTTTGACATAAATTCAATTAATGGCTATAATGGTAGACAAACTTTTTTAAAAGTTTAACATAAATTCAAAATATTTCATCTTTACCTCACCTAACAAAACCCACTTACAAAAACTTTGTAAAAATCATATTTTTTCTATCATGGCCGGCCACCCTAATAGAATAGGGTATTTTTGGGTCTTTTATTCAATTACATAAAGTTTTGATACTTTTGTGTATTTGCACTTTGGCCCAAAAGTTTACGTTTTTACGTTAAGGCCCAAAAACGTTAAAGGACAAATTGTTTTGCTCCTTTAATGAAGTTTTTTGTATTTGTTGAAATTTTTGGGTTCTAGTTGTAATTACATGAAGTAGTGGACTTTTGTGTTTTTACAAAGTGACCCCAAAAGTTTGTGTTTCGCAATATAGCCCAAAAAGTTGTGGTTATTGCATGATGGCCCAAATTAAGTAGGGAACAAAAATTGTTTTGTCTCTTTAAATGAGAATTGGATTTTCATTTCATTTAGCTCCATTTAAATCAATTTTATGGATACAAAAACCAAATGAAAATGTTGCATTCAATTTAATTAATTAAAGTGTTGATTAATTAAAGGGTGATTATGAACCTAAGCCTACGATAATTGAGCTATGTGAAATGCCGTTTCAAATTTGTTTGAACCATGGGAATGTGTAGATTAATTTTGGTTGTAATTTGATTTGATCAAATGTTGTAAAAGAGCATAAGCTCTTCTTTACTTTAAAGTAATTTGTTTTATGCAAATGTTGTAAAGAGCATAAGCTCTCTTTTACTTTGAAGTACTTCTTTCTTGCTTTATTTGATATGCATGAAAATGAAGTAGTTGGGTCCAACGCCCCTAAGAACAACACGCCTTAATGTGATTAAACGCGTAACTAAAATCAATCTCCATCCCTAGTCCGAGATTCAACACAAGGCTCGTGTTGAATCTAAACAAAGGTTCATAGTCATCCTAAGGCCCTAAGGCAACTATATAGTCCATCAAATGAATGCAAACCTTACGTTAGTAGTATCATATACTCTTGCTTTAAAAAACCGTTTTATAAATATAGTGGGAGTATTATATACAACTAAATTGAATCAAATGGACCAATAGTTGTAATAGGACCAAAATTGTTTTAATAAAGATTAAAATGAATATGTTTATGTGATGAGACCTAAAACCCTCAACCAAACCATTATTAAGTTGAAAAGCGTGAGAGTGCTTAGAACACTCTTTCGTGGCCTTCCACCGTGGTAGGCTCCAATCGTTTATGACTTGTACACCGGCTTCAACCCTATCATGGGGGAGTACAAAGTGCATGCTTATACTCAGGAGGAGTCTATATACATACTTGATGAGGTGAGTGTAGGCAACGAGGATGGCCGACATCGTATCATCGTGAGGCTATTCTTGAACCCCTTCACGCACTAAGCATGGTGGGAATGACTTAACTAAGTGCAATGGCGCCGACATCGTATCATCGTGAGGCAACATTCTCTAGAGGCCAAATTGATGGGTACTTGCATTAGTTGCAAATGAGTAAGCGTACTCTCTCATTATTATTAATGCTAGCCAACATCATATCATTGTGAGGTGGGCTTGGTAATAGTGAGTCTCCCATAACCTACTAAGAGTTTCCTCCAAAACTCTCGAATTCCAATGAGGGATATGGAATTTGCCAAAAATAGTGGGTGGTGCTATTTGATTTAAAGACCCGAATCAAATAGCTTAAAATCAATCAATTTATATTCGTTATGTATTTGTTTACCAATATATTTGCAAACGCTATCCAAAACTTGACAAAGAAAAGCAGAATGTTTTAGTTTCCGGACTTGGTAACACAATCCCAAAGATTGTCTTAAATGGATTGTGCATGTACCTAAGAAGTCTCATCCTCACAATCTTCCTATTGATAATGTATCATTGGAAGAACATGTTAGAAATGTCTATCATGAAGAGGACAACACAAACAACCAATGCTTATTCCTTCGTTATATGAACAAAGGAACTTATGAAGAAATGAGAGTTGCCTTGAACAACTCTTGAAAGTTTGTAATTATGTTTAGAACATAATGGTTGGTTGACAAAAATAGTCCATCAACATGGACTTATGATGATTTTGAATCATTGAGTGTTGAAGTGATAAACCACTTAACGAGACGGAAACTAAGCTAGGACTTCACCTTTATGTCCCTATCCTAATGGTTCACTAAGTTTATTGTAAACTATGTAGTGAACAATAACCACACACTCTCCAAAATGTTTGATGTGTATAACACAATTGAAAAAGGTTTCAAGAGAGATAGTGGGAGTTTAGGGACCATGACTATTGTAGTCAAAGGAGAAGTCAAATGAAGAAGATAAAATTAACTCCAAGGGAACAAACTTTCTTTATGAAAGGATGGACATTGGAAGGGGTATTTGCAAGAAATGTCTTGCAAGTGTCAAGAACACACCTTTCGAAGGTGTTGTAAATTGTTCTTGAAAAGTTCAAAACAGTTGGTTCTTCTACTTGAATGCTTGATTCCGTATTAGTAACTATGTTTTACAATCGTTGTAAAAGTGTGGCTAATAAGAAGTAGAAGATTAATGAGAGAAGAGAAAGTACTTCACATTCGGAACGTGAATAAAATATAGATCTCTGCGAAAGCAGATGGTACTAACTTCCTCATATGAACTACCAAAGAAATTGGAAAAACCAAAGATTGTCTTTACAACCTAGTTCCTATACCACAAGCTCCAAGGTAGTCAAGAAGGAACCATTTTTGACGTAGTCTTAGTTTCAATTAATTCGAAGATAGCTAGCTACAACTAAATGTTGATTCAATGTTTGGACATAATATAGGTTTCCGAAACCATTATTAAGATAGTCCTAATAATATATGTCTAAAACTATGAATCACAAAACATGTAAGTTGTAGAGATCCAACCATCATGGATCTTAGCAAGCTAGTGGGAGCCATAAGCGTTTTATGAGAGAAAAGGTCAAATCGTTTGATTTCTCATAAAGATGTAAATGAATCTTTTGTTTACTAGGTTTACAAAAGATTAGTGGGAGTTAATCATGTTCCTAAAATTTAAATATATATATGATATATTAATTTTGGAAATGAAAAGAATACTTCATTGTTAAAGTTATGACTTTAAACATTCTATAAAGATAGAATGTATATGGGAGACATAGTCTATATACATGGGATGGAAATCTATAATGATAGATTTTAGGATATAATTGGATTATATCATGCCCTAATAATAGACAAAAGGATGCTAGGAAGTTTCTCATATGATGATAAACTTCAATAAGAAGAACAACTCTAGTGAGACTAGGAGGTAGCTCTTCTCAAAGGGAACGTACCCTTTGACTCCCAAAGAAATAATGCGTAAATCGAATCCTTTATGCATACGCAGAAAGGTGATTTATGTATTTCATATTGTATGAAAAACATTGATATGAGTTGTACCTAGAAAGGTACAAGGCGATATCAATGCAAGCTCAGGATCAGAACCATGGCAACTGTCAAGTGAATCCTTAAGTATTTAAGAAATACTAAAGGATAGGTTCCTCGAAGAATGAGGAAGAATCAGAGTAACGTAATGGAAGCGTAAATGTATTAGATTGTGAATCTAATCCATCATTGGATGTTTCTTCATTATGAATGAAGAGATAAACAGATATCTCTTTATTATGACTAAAGAGATATTTGGATGGAAACATTAAAGTAATGACTTTAGTGTGTTCCATTATGAATGCAAAATATATTGCCATATAGAAGTTTACAACAATGTTGTTTGGATGGGAAAGTTCATTTATGAACTCTCTATTCGGTTCCAACCAGAAAGTGTATCTAGTGTACTGACACTACGACACTAATGGGGCGATAGCTCAAGCCTGGGAATCAAGGTCTCATCAAGATCCGAACTCATATGAGAGACTGAACCACATGATTGGGAATCATGTATAATGGTGACGTCGATATTCTCAAGGTTGCTTCTATGGATAACATATAGATATCCATTTCCTAGGCCTACTACTCAGCCATTTAGGAAATGACTACAGAAGAGGAATCATAACAGATGACCAAGCTGATTGGCTTTAGTGCAAGTGGGAGATTGTTGGAAATGTGCCCTAAAGCCATTCATATGATGATACTTTACGGATATTTCACATGTTAAACTAATCTAGTTTACATATAAAGGGCAAACATTATTGTTTGAGACGTCTCATATAAATGTTATATGCTTAAACGATAAAGTCCAAGGAATATGTGATTGGAAGAATGCAATATAATGAAGTTAGATTAATGAGACCATTCTTTCGTAGACACATCCTAAACGTTCCTGATCATAGGATTGCCAATTGGGCATTGACAGTCCGATAAGATCAGTACGTGCTATGTCTTCTCTCAGGGAGAGTGACTAGTCTCGAGTCATTAGTGTGTGTGACATCAAGACAAGTACGTAGGTGCTCAATAGAGAATGAGTTCGCTGAACACGATCAACGAGGAGTTCTCATACTCATGTCACATGAGAACTCATGTTTGGGATAATGCAAATTAGTCATTTGACATGAGGCATCACAGTTGTTGTCTTGTGGTTAAGTCCTTGATCTTTGATTATGTCAAAGTCACCCCATCGGGGTGTCCACGACATCATTGGGGTTAAGCCACTTAGTCATGGAGACAAGTGAATGCGCAACAAGGGATCTCTAACCTTCAACTGGCTTGAGGGAAAATACTCTATGATATGATTAAAATCTCTGGCCAGAGTATGAATGAGATTTGGGAATGCGTTCCAATTCACATTCAAAGTAATCATATAAGCACAAGAATCACATTGGATAGTAGACATGAATAAATAAACTATCAAACCAAACAATGTGGTCAAGAGTATTAGATTAGAGAAATACCGTATTGCATTTGTAATCCTAAACTGAATAGGTTCTCTACCTCTTCTGATTAGCTTGGGTAGCCATGATATGCTGCTAGGGGTCACTCATGGTTTGCGGAAGCCCTAAACGTGTGTAATCACTAAAGGGAGAATTGAAAGTAAGTTTCAATTCACAATCGATGTAAAATGGTTTTAATCGCCCACTGCCTCGCTAAAAGGAACCTAATGTATCGTACACCAAATAAGGTGGAGATTGAAGAAACAAAGGAGATGAATTAAATGGTTTAATTATTTATGGCAAGGATTAATTAATATGTTAATTAATCAAACGAATAAGTTCGTTAAAGACCTCGGGATAGTTTTTGGACCTTAAGGCCCAATGGGCTTCGAACGTCAAAGCCCATTGACTTAAGTTGTATGACAACTTAATGAATAAAGATTCACAAAGGCCCAAAAGCCCATATCCATTTAGTGTTGAATTAGGGTTTTTGGTTCTTTAGGTCATTTAAAGAAGTGACTATATAAAGAACTTTATAACCTAAAATTCATAAGTTGTTGATTTTAGAGAAAATTGGTGAGAACACAAAGCTTCCATTTCTCTCTAAGAGGCCAACCACCTTGGGGGATATTGTCTAGCAATTCTATTTCCTCAAGGTCACTCATTTCCTCTCCAATCCAACCTTGGTGTAGAATCTTTAGAGGTTCTCAATTTTGGGAACTTGGAGAACCTATTCTTCTAACCAAATCCATGGAGCTAAGAAGCAAGGAATGAAGGCCCTATCTCTTGGGTGATTATCCTTTGCATATGCAAAGAGGAATCTACAAAGGTAAATATTTCTCAACTAACAAATTGTTGTTTTTAAGTTGAGTCAAGGTTCACCAATCTACTAGGCTTTGAATTTCATGGTAGATGTTTTGTTTTTGAATGCATGAAAGCATGATTCCGCCTTTAATTGTTAATTGCATGCTATATGATGTTATTCAAATGAACATGTTTTTCACAAAATTTCCTTCAAGTACAACGTGCGTAAAACACCCCTATTTGAGAAGCTTACCTGAGGTGAAAAAAGAACGCACAGCCTCAATAACCTCATCCCCTACCATGTGCCAGAACTTCTGATTAAACAACGGAGACATCCAGTTAGGACCCAGAGACTTCAACGAATGCATATGAAAAACTGCACACTCGATTTCCTCAACCGTAATAGGAGCAAGAAGGTTCGCATTAACATCAACAAAGACTGATGGTGTAATAGCCTCCAGCACCGAATGCAAGGCATTGGGAAATACCCCTTGTGACTTGAAGATATTAAAGAAATACTCAAGCACCGTATCTTTGATACCTCCAGGAAACTCTTGCCAAACTCCGGATGAATCTTGTACCCTTAAGTGCATTCTTCCTTCGCCTATTCGATGCCTTCTTATAGAACCATTTTGTATTCCTATCTCTCTCTCTTTCAACAAAGTCGTGCGTGAACGCTGTTTCCAATACGTTTCTTCGCATGATAGCAAAGGGTCCAGCTTTTCCATCACTTCTGTACGCCGTGATAAAGTGTGCGCCGTGTACGGCTGCTCAAACAAAATACCCAGCTTATCCCACACCACACTTATCTCATTTTTAATGTCCCTAAACATGTGTCGCTGCCAATCAAGCAATGCAATATGAGTTGCCTTAATCTTGGCACACACCTCGAAAAGCTTCACACCTGGCCTGATAACGTCCCCAACACTTCTTCACATCCTTCCCGTTGCACCCACATCTCCTCAAAACGAAAGCGTTTGGACCTACCATCAACACTGCATTAATCACACGAATTTCCACTCGGAGAGGGAGGTGATCTGATTTTAAAAGGTTCAGGTGCACAACACGTGAAATGGAAAAATGTCCCTCCATTCTCGTGTAGCCAAACCTCTATCCAAATGACACTTCACTTCAACCTCACAATTTTGGCCCCATGCATATTCAGTGCTAACAAAACCAAGATCAACCAGATTGCAGAAATTTATCACATCCCTGAATAGCCTCATATGTCCTTCCCCTTGTAGATTTCCTCCTAGTTGCTCATGCTGGCTAGGCACCTCATTAAAATCGCCCACGCATAGCCATGGAAAAAGACACCGACCCCCAAGCTCTGAAAGCAACGCCCATGATCGATGTCTTTCTGCCTTAACTGGGCAGCCATAGAAACTAGTAAAATGCTAAACAAAGCCTCTAGGTAGTCAACTTGCGTGTCGATATGAGAAATCGACGAAGATAGAATTGACACATTCACCTCTTCCCTCCACAACAACCCTAACTCCCTAGCAAGGTTCTAAAAAACACTAGGCGTTAGTTGGACGACAAGTTAGTGTTCGTGGCAGGAATTTCTGTAGGGGATGTTCCCTGGCTGACGAGCACACAGCTCCCCGAGAGGTTGGCGCCAGTTGATGCTTTGTTGTCGGGCTTCTGCTTCACTGGCGGGCTTGTCGGGCAAGGCTCGTCGGACAAGGCTTGTCGGGCAAGGCTCGTCGGGCAAAGCTGAAAGAGAAGGACATAGTTAACTTTGAATGGTGCCTTCGTGAGGCCTTAGGTGTAGGCCTTGAGGCTCACAATCAAGATTAACTTTTAAGTGCTCAGGCGTGCCACTGCCATCTTCAGCATGACAGATGTAAAACAGATGTTGAGTTTCAGTTATGTATATGCCCGAGAGCCCGTGTTGATTATGATAGGTGCCTTTATGGGGCCTTAGGTGTAGGCCTTGAGACTTCCAATCAATAACTAATCCAGTACTCGAACATATAATGTTTGTTTCTTTGTTACATACAGTATTATGACTGTTATACTTCTGATCATCGATCCCGAAGAGTAGAATGAATCCAAATAGGTGCCTTTGTAGGGCCTTAGATGTAGGCCTTGAGGCTTCCTATCAGAATTAACTCTATACTCAAACGTTCTAGCCCAAAGAGTAGAATGAATCCAAATAGGTGCCTTTGTAGGACCTTAGATGTAGGCCTTGAGGCTTCCTATCAGAATTCATTCTATACTCAAACGTTCTACGATAATCATAATATAACATAAATAAAACTACGATATAGGTCGATTACTTGCGCCCCAAGTAACTTCGGACTTCTTGTTTATCAAGGACTGTCGTGGATGGGTTAAGTCCACATAAGGTTCTTTTTTTATGCCTTGAGGCCAAGGACTTTTAAATGATCAAATCTTACATGCCCGAGGGCTTAGAACTCAGATCTGGTTTGAATTGTGAAAACATATTCAAATCGGATTCAAGAGTTGAGAGAGTCTTTTAATAGTCATCTTACTAGAAATAACTAGAATACAACTTGAAGTATACAACATATTGCTAGGCTAATGAATGAAAAGACAAAAAAAAAAAAAAGAGGGTCGGGCAAGGTTTAACCTTGTCGGGCAAGGCTGATCGTCATGCAACTTCATATCTTTGTGGTTTATCAAGGGTGTTTGAAAGCTTTAGAAAATGGGAAGGGATATGAGTTTACAGAGAGAAATCGATACTACAGCAAGAGTTGAACAGGGTAGCAGAGCTTATTACAAAGGCTTGAGTGAGGGTTTATCCCGAAAGGGATGAAGGCTTAGGCTGACTACAGCTTCGTTTTGAAGGCAAATCTGGCTTTTTGAGCAGAATTTGTGCTTGTATTTGTTTCTTTGATTGAGTGTCTTTATCTCTGATTTCTCTTTCTTCTTTTATAGGCACTTTGGCTTGGCCTCCTGTAGCAGTAACCCTGCCCAACTGCGTCTTGAAGGGTAGTGACTCATCAGCTATTTACTTGTACTACCACTTGTAAAGTGCTTTTGGGCTGATGAGCTGGCTGGTCTATACCACTTGGTCTTTGGGTAGATGAGCAAGTTGTTCATATTGGCCTGTACCCCATCAGAATAGGGCCTCTCCTGCCTCCTAGGATTCGGCTGGGCTTCGGGCTTCTCTCCTCCTTTTGGGCCAACCTCATTTTGAGCCCAAAGTTTAAGTTTTACCCCAAACATTTAGGGCCTCGCGCCTAGGCGGAGCCTAGGTGGATTAGACGGATTATGCGGATTTAAGTAAATTTATTATATATCTATAGTATTTTTGTGAATTTAAGGTATAAGATAAAAGTTCAAATAATTTCAAGTTCATTGTAATTTACATAATATTTTTTGAGATCTTATTGATTTATATTGAATTTTAAGACAAATAAAAGTGTCAAATATGTGGGTGTAGAAAGCAAAATGAGACACTAGACGCATAAAGAGGGGAACCACACCAATTAGCAAAAATACACCTAGGGACTGACATCCTATGTTGTTTATGAAAACAACAAATAGTAACTTGATGCTAGGTATTGACAGCCCATTTTCATTTTTTGAAAGATCAACTTGATGCTAGCTGTCCAAACGTGGTTGGACGAAATTAAAAAATAAATTAAATGGAAAAGTTTGGGGGTGGTCACGTGTGAATGAAAGGATGAGAGAGAAACTCATTTTTTCATCTTCTTCATCGTTTCGTCTTCGCAAGAACAGAACCAGCAAACCCAGAAATTACAGAACACACTGCACTCAACCTTTCTTAAGTTTGAAAGTAGAAAAAAATTGAAATTCTAGACCGCTTAGGCCAACCAATCGGTCACCTAGGCCGCCCAAGGTCCGCCCAGGCCGCCTAAGGCCAGCTCAAGCCACCTCGGCGCCCGCCTAATCCCTTATCCGATTTTTCTCCCAATTAAAAGTTAATCCCAACGGTTGGCCATCGCCCAGTGCCTAGGCGGCCACCTAGGCCGATTTTTGGAACATTGACCCCTAGAACTCCTTCGACTTGGCACATTGAACACATAATCAAAATCAATACTTCGACGAACTAACTCCATTTTGTCTCACACAAGAACACCACCAGGGGACATTGTTATTGGATTATATCCAACAACGCTTGAACCGCAAAGGCTTTCCCCAGACCTTTGCAATTCCAACTTAAGAGATTCATTGTGAACGGTGGAGTTGTTTTTTAGGCAACCTCCACCACTGGACTAGAGCAAATCTTCTTCGTACGAGACAAGTCATCATCTCTAGTAAGGCCATCAACTTTTTCTCCATTTCTTATTACCAATATCACCATCAATCCCCAAACTCCTAGTGACTGGAAACACAAAAGCAGGGGCAAGATGACCCCTAGAGCCAACACGCCGTCCTCGAGTACCCCTCTTTTTACGACTTGGGTTGCCCCGCTTAACAGGGCTACGTGCCCCAGCTGTGATAAAAGGTCATAGTCTAAAAAGATCAAACCCAATAGGCGATGCTGACTCATTTGGGCCAAAGTTCAAAGAGCCTAACCCAATAAGGAATAGACCCCCCAAAAGTAAAGTGGGCCTATCACACTGATCATCCACATGAACAGTTCGGTCTATGACCTCTTCCAGATTCGAAACCTCATCCCGTGCTGACCCTAGCCTCCTCGCAGATTCTAATCTTATCCCATCCCGAGAAGTTAGCTCCACATACATCCTAGAATCTCGGTGGTCCATCAAACTTCCCCTTGATCTCCGCTGACCACATCCATGCCTACCAAAACAGTTTTCGTCAAGTCAACCTTTCCCAAACCGCCATCCCCCAAGCCCTCAATTATTTTGTTCTTGGAATCCATGGCCTCCTCATCATCTGACCCTAACTCCGGTGCCTGAACACACTAACTTTCAAAGCTTCTAGTCCGGGACGCTCACCCAGAGCAAGCACCATGGACAAGTTTCCCTGCTTGAAGAGAGATTTTTCAATATGATCGGTACACCGGGTGGTACACCATGTGTCACTAAACAAATGGTAGGATATGTATGTTAAAAAGTTAATAACTTAACAAATAAAAATTTTCACAATTCCTATTAAAACACGTGGTGTACCACTTGTGTTCCCGTCATAACTAAAAATTTCTCCAACTTGAAGCCACACCCCATATGGCGAATTAAAATCATGCAACGACCCTTCCTTATGGCGAATTAAATCCATGAGACCACACCAATAACAATATGCAGGAAGTCGTTCATATTGAAGGAGAACATCAAGCATATCTCTCCCCTCCAGAGTAGATAACCTAAGGCACAAAGCACGACGCATTGGTTTAAGTATATTCACCCCCACTTTGATCCTCATGAATTCCCCAAAGCAGATACCCTCCCGGGGACAATCCACAGCCACCAAACGTCCAAGAGCCCGCCTTATTTCCTCCCCTATTGACTGAGTCATCAACGTTGGAGGAATGCCATGTACCCTAATCAAGAATTCCTGCTCAAACAAACGAGCATCTGCAGGAACTTTTGTAAAGTTGTGAATGACAATGAATGATGTATTGGATTACTTTTGTTGTAAGCCACTTGTTTATCGAGTTGTTAACGACATAAGTAATCAGATAGTCCTAGTAAAATAAGGATTATGGAGTCGTAACCTTTACAATTGACCTCAAAGAAATCTAATAGGTTTCCCTACAAAGATATAGAATCATGGTAGGACTCAATCACTTAAGTGATAGGATTTGATTTTCACAACCAATAATAGGTTTGCTGTGATTAAACCCCAATGATATAAATATTATGGTTAAGTCCCTGCTTCCATACACTTAATCTCTCAGATACGCTGAACCCTATTCATATAGCAGAGAGATATTATTGAAGTACTGGAAGTAGAAGACTCCTTTTGAAACCCTAGCAATCATGGCGTCTTCTTCCTCTGCTTTGGAAGATAATTTATTTCCCTTAATTGTTTGATTGGTTTATTGTAATTATTTATGTTTTATATGTGATCCTAGTAACTTGTTGTTTTTCGAATTACTTCTTACCTATGGTGCTTGTAGTTGTATTATTTTTGTCTGCAGATACAAATCTCCTAGGGCATTTGCAAAGCTTGGGGGTTCGGATTAAAGGTAATCTGTTTGAACAAATTTTTGACAAATTGAAGGCACAATTAGTTTGTGTTTTAGTTTAAGGTCTTTTACTTATCGATCCCGAGGCTTCCGCTTATTTTTAGAGTATTTTTATAATTACTTTTCTGACTTCATGATTCTCATGTAATTATCAAAAAATGGTTTTGTTTTGCTTTCATGGGAAAACATAAAGATAAGTTTTCTTAGCCTTGTCGCGATAATGATTAATTAAGAAGCAAATCTGATTGCTTTATATATGGCTATACCTCTGATATATATATATATATAATAATTTTGCATTAGATTTAAAGTTCGAAGGCTTGACACATATGCATCTTAATAATTTGATTTAACTATTATTATTTTTTAACATGATTAATATCAAGATTGGCTTTGATCTGCTTGGATGGCATTTGTGTTGCTCCTGGGCAGTGGTTAGGGTTCCTTGTTTTGGAATCCCATTTTAAATTAATAATTATTTTGCACGCTTCTCTTTCCTAGCACACCGTGTCAATGATCAAGTTTAAAATTTGGGTTGTTTTCGAAAGTTTTTCAATGTGAATCACTTGCCATCAGGAGATAACTTGGGGAGCCATTGTGCTCTTATATCATGTTCACATTTTATGTTTTTTGGACCTTCAATTCCTAATGCCTACAATGAGGCTTGCCTACAATGAGGCTTTGAGGATTTTCCTCAATTGCATTTAATTTCGTTTATTCCAGTCCGCTGCATATTTTTGAGTAATGGTTTTACAAGAATAATGGTATGGCCACTTTGGTGTATTAGTTGATTAGTTGAACTAATTTGAATATAAAGTCCATCTTCTTTTGCAAACTAACTTTCCCATACATATTAATTAAGTTGATTTACGCTTCCATCTATCGATATGCCTAGAAGCATCCCTCTTCAGGAATAAGAATTTGGTAACTTTTGATTTCCCTTATGCTTCTATGACTGATGGTTGGGACCAATTAATGTTGATACTTTCTTTTCTAATATCAAATAAAAGTTGTTGGATTAATAAGTCTAATTTATCCTTCATTTAATATTATATATATATAGTTCATGTTTGCTATGTTTGTCCCTTGTGACTTTCATCTTCAAACATAAAATTATTACAGTTCATGTTTGCTATGTTTGTCCCTTGTGACTTTCATCTTCAAACATAAAATTGCAAAGTTGAGACTCAAGTGCTTTTGGGAAATTTCTCAAAACACACTAATGACTGGGCGTTTTTGGTTTCCCTTTTTTGAATTATGTTCTTATCTTAAAGGGAGATTTTGATATATTATGGACATGCTAAAGGTTATTTTATCATGCTATGTTAGTATATGATTTTTATAATTAAAAGTTCACACGTCATTTTGGCATGAAATGAAATTATTGTAAAATTTAAAAAGGAGATTATGCTACTGAAAATTTGCAAATTTCTGCAACTTTGTCTGTTTGTGATATTATTTTGATATACTTATGCAACTCCTAAATTTATGAAATTTTATTATGATATACATTGAGATGTTTATTTTAAATCTGGAAATTTTCACGAGCAGTGGTCTGATTATTGGTGAAGTTTTAATCTCAGGAATGTATTGCAGAATTTATGCGGTTTCTGCAGCACATTCCATTTTGATTTTATGTTTAGCCCACTTGTAGAATCGAACAAATTATGAAATTTTGGGTGACAGTAAACTTATATGTCTACTTCATTTCTGAAAATCTTCATGCATATTGGACAAAAATTGAATTTTTGGTGAATTATTTAGTCTCCAGTATGTACTGCAGAATTTTTCCCGTTTCTGCAGCACATCCCATTTCTAATTTTCTTTTAGTACAATTGTAAACTCTCAAAAATTATAAACTTTTAGGAATTAACAGATTTGTATGTTTACTTTATGTCTGAAAATTTTCATGCATATCGGATGAACAATGAATATCTGGTGAATTTGTAATCTCATTTCTGTACTGAACATTTTCTGCAGTTTCTAATTTTAAGAATCATGAAATTTTGCGAAATAGTATCCATATATCTCTAGTGCATACCTAAAAATTTTCATGACAATCTAAAGAGAATTGAGTTTTTTAGTGAATTTGCATACTAAAGTAGTACTGCTGAATTTTGGTACTTCAAGACTAGTTTTGTTATGTGATATTGTTTCACTGATTTGTGCACATCTATTGGTACCGATTATTATACAAGGTTATGGTTCCAATATGTCCTTATTTTAAGAATCATGAAATTTTGCGAAATAGTATCCATATATCTCTAGTGCATACCTAAAAATTTTCATGACAATCTAAAGAGAATTGAGTTTTTTAGTGAATTTGCATACTAAAGTAGTTCTGCTGAATTTTGGTACTTCAAGACTAGTTTTGTTATGTGATATTGTTTCACTAATTTGTGCACATCTATTGGTACCAATTATTATACAAGGTTATGGTTCCAATATGTCCTTATTTTATGCAAATTCTCAATACTAATGAATTTTATAGACAACACTGATTAAATTTTGATTTAAAGATGTATTGGTTTGTTTTGCTTAAACCAATGTTTTGTTTGGTCATCAATTCTGATTATGATGATAATTGTCTTTTGAGAGAAAATTGGAAAGTGGCATCAGTTTACTAATTGATCATTTTGGTTCATTGGGATGTTGACGAAACCGTTGAGAAGCAGCGGAAGCATTTGGATGGACTTTTCAGGTAGCGTTTCCGGCAGTGGAAATTTGATGTGCTGCGGGATGCTGAGGTGGAGGAGGCTTGAAGTTGAATTGTTAATTTTTTTTTTGTATAAATAAGATTTTGTGGACTCTATATTTATTTTAATTAATATATTTATGTTATATGGATGAGTATTTAATATTTACATTAATTATAATTTGTATTTGGGATAGTAAATTAGTTTTGGTAATTAATTTAATGTTTAATTAGGTTTGAGTTTTTAATTTAGATTAAAATAAAAATTTACATTACATAAAAAGAAAATGGAAAAACTTAAAAAAAAAGTTAAAAAATATGCATTGCGCAACGATACATGTTTTCGTCGCATAATTTGTTGAAAAGAATAAATTATAAAGTATAGGAAAAAAAAAAGGGTAAACTTGTGTGACGAACACATTACTTTTGTCGTGGGAAATCATTCATTCAAAAGTCAACTTTATAACTAATATGGATTCAGATTGTGCAGAAATAAATTATAAAGTAAAGAAAATAAAATAAAAAAATGGTAAACTTGCGCGACGAACATGTAATTTTTGTTGCACAAATTTCCTTTGCGCAACGAAGTATCTGTTAGTCGCTCAAATTCTCTTTGTGCGACGAAAAGGGTATGCATCGCGCAAAATCATTCATCCAAAAGTGAAATTCATAATCTGGATTGAGCTTGTGCAGAGGCAAACTGCACAAAAATTGCAGATTTAGTCTCTGCACTCATCCCCTTCGGTTTTGCTCAATCCGGCATCTGTCATTTCCATTTTCTCTCAATTTCATAATCTAATATCCCTTAATCTTCTTTTCTAGGTTGATCGAGCAATCTTGGTGTGTCTGGTAAGCCTTTTTTTTTGTTCGTTAGGGTAAAAGTATTAATGTAAATTCATACTAACGCCATGAATTTCGTTGTTTATAGGGATATTGTGTGTGATTAGCGATTGGAGGAGAATGATTGAGAAGGCATTTTCTTCGTTATATTTTAAAAAAATATCAAATTAATTAAATTATGTTGAACTTATGTTGTTATGTTTATATTGTGTTGTGAAATTATATTTATATTATGTTGTTAGATTTTTACGTGACGTACAAATATGTGTTGTGATGTACGGAGTTAATTGAAATTAACTTCGTACTTGTTTTTTATTTTTAGTAAAACTTAGTTTCATGTTCGAGGATTAGTTGGATTTCGCACATGGATGCGAAAGCATGACTGCGATCCAATTAATTCTTGAATTGTTCCATTCTTTGGACAGTTTGGAAATGCACAGTTATGGCGCATAGTTTATGGTTGTAGGATTATGTTTCAGTTGTGGAAATTTCAGTGTCATCTTTGTACGTTATTCGGGTGGCACATAGGTATTTTGTATCTACGTCGTACATCTGAAGAACTGTATCGAGATGCTGCCAAAATTCATTCACGTCGAAATCTAATATGATGTAGCCGTAAATTACGTGACATAACTATGCATTTCCGAATGGGATATGGCCCTTATCGGAGGCATAAGGTGACACTATCATTTGTATGAAGTTGTTGTGATTGTTGTACTATTATTGTGGTTGCAGGAATTATGGACAAGATGTGGATACAGAACCCGAATAGATGCGTGGACGAATACTTAGAATCGAGGATTTTATTGACTTTGCACGTAAACACAACCTGGATGCAACTAGAATCCGTTGTCCTTGTAGAAGGTGTAACAACACGTTAAGGGAGACAATTGAAAATGTTCGATTTCATTTAGTAAGGAATGGAATGATTGAGACATATAATACTTGGAACCATCATGGGGAACAACTAGACAATGCTTCGTCTTCAAACGCCATAAGAGTGGACAATGTTGAACCTATTGTGGATCCTAATGAACAAGTCATGATGGATATTAGAAATGATGCTTTTCCATTTGTATCAACAAACACCAATCAGGAAGGGGAAGATGACATGCCTACACCAATGGACAATGCAAAGTTCGAACAATGCGAAAAACTATTAAAAAATGCCAACCAAGAGTTATACCCGGGGTGCGAGAGCTTTTCGGTTCTCTCGGCTATTGTGGAACTAATGCACTGAAAAATAAAGTATCGTATGTTGAACCAATGTTTCAATTATTTTTAGGGGGTTTTCATGAAAATGCTTCCAAAGGACAATTGTTTGTTGAAAGACCATAGACATGCGCAAAAGGTGTTGAATGGTCTTGGATTGGGTTATGAAAAAAATTCATGCACACGTACGATAAGTCCATTGGGAAGATATTCACTTTGCGGGCAGCAGTTATGTAGACTGTGAACGATTTTCCAGCATATGCAATGGTTTCTGGGTGGAGCACTAAAGGTTATATGGCATGCCTTGCATGCAAGGATGATGTAACATTTGGTTGGCACACCGAAAAAGTTTGTTACATTGGTCATCGGAGATGGTTACCGTGGGACCACGAGTGGAGGGAAAAGGATAAAGAGTTCGACGGCAAAACAAAGCATCGCCTCATACCTAGAGAATGGTTTGGTGTTCAGATTTTGGAACAGCTTAACCATTTAGATTTTGCTCTGCTCGGGAAAACAGTGAGTAGGATCATACCTTCTACACATGAACTGGACGCACAAGCCTATGTTTTTTGAGCTCCTGTATTGGTCTAAACTCAAATTGAGACACAACCTCGACGTTATGCATGTTGAAAAAACGTATTTGACACATTGGTGGGCACCATTCTAGATATCGAGGGCAAAACAAAGGACAAGATCAAAGTTCGTCTTGATTTGGAAAGAATGGGCATATGGAGGGGTTTATGGATCAATAGGGACAATGATAAAGCCATAAGGGATCTTGCGTTTTTTTCCATGAAACCGAATGACAAAAAAGAGTTTTTAAAGTTTGTATCGTCTGTATTTTCCGATGGGTATGCTTCTAATATCGCACATTGCGTGAATGTTGACGGGGGTAAATTTGCTAGACTAAAGAACCATGACTGCCATGTGTTTATGCAACGCTTACTTCCTGTGGGTATTCGACACCTATTGCCGGAAAATGTTGTGAAGCCAATCATGTTATTGTCCAAATTTTTTTTCCTAACTGACGGCAAGAACATTGCGAAAGATAGACGTAAATCAGTTGCGCCATGACATTTTCCAATTCCTATGCAAGTTTGAGATGATATTCACTCAAGCTTTCTTCACAAGTATGATCCACGTGATGGTTCACTTGCTCTAATAGGCATTGCTTGCTGGTTCTGTCAACTATCGCTGAATGTATCAAATGGAAAAGTATATAATCTTCATCATTTGTTTATGCATTATTAACCCACACTTACTAATTTGTATTGTATCGTTTTATTTTGGCAGGCTTCTCGGGGAGCTGAAAAAAAGTGTACGCAACAGGGCGAAGCTTGAAGGATCAATTATAGAGGCTTGGGTTCAATATGAGTCGCTTATATTTTGTGGAATGTATTGAAAAGACGTGGAGACAACTTTTAATCATCCTCAGCTCAATAATGACGGGGGTGTGAGAAAGGAGAAACTTTCTTTTTTTTGCCCAAAGCACACGACCCTTTGGAGATCCTGTATAAGGAGAGTTGTTTTCCAAAAATGACATGGAGGTAGCTCATTGGTTCGTACTGAACAATTGTGATGAGATAATGCCATACTTAGATGAGCATGAAGAGATGATAAAGCGAGAACATCCATCACATTTGTATGCCAAGAAACATCAAGAATTGTTTCCACAGTGGTTTCTCGAATATGTTAGTTATAAGTGTTTTGTATTTGTGATATATACTATAGTATTTAATTTTCTCAAACTAACATGTGTATGTTTTGTATAATATTAGGTGAATAAATTGAAAGCATCGAATTCCCCCACTTACAGTGAAAAGTTATATAAATTGGCCTTCGGCCCGATTCGCATTGAATTGTTCTCGGGTTGCCATGTTAACCGCGTCAAGTTTTTGGGGACTGCACGAGATGACAAATTGTGTATGCAAAATAGCGGTGTCCATGTCCCAGGTGGAGGCAAAAGTATGGACATTGATTTCTATGGCAAATTAACAATTGTCGTGCAATTGCTTTGCAAAGATCGATACCAAGTGATCATGTTTAAGTGTCAATGGTTTGATACAAATCTAAATAGGCATGGAAGTGTTAAAATTGACCATGGCTTACTATCTATGAACATTAATAGAACTTGGTACGATGACGACCCTTACATTTTGGCAAACATAGCAAAACAGATTGTGTATCTAGATGACCCTAAAGCGAGAGAGGTTGGAAAGTTGTTTAGAAGATGGATCAAAGGAACGTGTATGCTATACCAGAACAAGATCCAATTGACGACAATGTCGCTGACCAACGTTTAGAATCTTTAATGGAAAATGATGCGGAAACACTTTGAGATACAAATCTTATCCAAGAACCGTTTCAGATACAAGGAGTGTCTTCAATCAAAATACCGATTCAATCAATTACAACTGACCTCGGTGATCTTCAGCGATACGATGTTGCAATGGGCCCGAACGACGACGGTGACGTAGTTATCGAGGAGGAGGATTGGGAGACTGAAAGTGATGATAGCGACGATAGCAAAAGTTATTATAGTTCGGATGATGAATAATGCAATTTATTTGTGACTTGCCATGTAAAACATAGTAAATGAAATTTTTTTGTAATTTAATTATCTTATGTTATAAATAAATTGTTTTTATTTGAATAAATATAAATTTTAAAAAATTTACCCTGGTAAATTAAATTTTTAGCTCATTGTGCGACGAACAAAATATTATTCGTTGCGCGAATGGCTTTTGCACGACAACTAATTATTCTTCGTCGTGCAATGAGATGGAAATTTGACATCCTGGGCGCATAAAAATAATTTCATGAAAATTTGAATTTATTGCGCGACGAATATCTTTTGTTCGTCATGCAATAACCTTGGGATTAAACTAAAATTGCACACACTATCCCACTTTCCCCTCACCTCTCCTATTTGTAAACTCTCCCTCCGACAACCATCTCCCTCAACTACATCTCGCACTCTCTCTTCCTCCTCCGACAACCCTATCTCTTCCTCCGACGACAACGCTCTCCCTCTGTGGTAAATTTCAATTTACTTAACTTTAGTAAAATTAGGAATTAAGGTTCTAATGTTTTGAGTAATTGCTTTGATTTGATAATTGTTTGAATTAGGGTTCTAGAACTAGGGTTCTAATCTGCTTTAGTGTTCTAATCTGACTAGGAAGAATCGGTTCTAAAATTCACATCTACAACGCACATGCAAACACAAAGTGAAGTTTAAAACTGCAATTTAGAAAGAAAAAAAAATTAAAAATCCTCAATTTGAGTCATAAAACCCTAAATTCAAGAAATCCTCAATTCAAAATTCCAAACAATAACATAGATATTAGAAAGATACACAGAATAATTACCTTTGATGCTCGCTGCTTCTACCTTTCAGGTGTCGCCCCTCTCAGAAGGCCAGCACCTTTAACTATCTCTCTCTCTATAGGTGTATATATGTATGTATATTTGTATATGATTAAACCTCTATGTATAATTGAATGTATGTATGCCATGGTAGTTTTTTGCATATTTTTGTAAATCTCTGTTGGTTTCTTATATTGCGTGGAATGCAGATTGCAATAATGCAATATCTACATGCACATTTGTCAGTTTTTCTTGTTCTCTTTCATTCGGTTAGTGTTAGAACTTGTGTTGTCGTGTAATAGCAAGGTTCTAAAAAACGCTAGGCACTAGTCGGGCGGCAAGCAGGGGCCTAGCGCCTAGGCGGTTAGGCGGGGGTCTAGGCGGATTTGAATAAAATAATAATATATATTGTATAAATTAGTTAAATTTATTATATAATAGATAAATAAAAATTGAGTAATACGTTATTTTTGGAAAGATATACATATATAATGCAAAAGTATAATTTAGTCTGATCTTCAAAAGAAAAAATAATAAAATATTATATTGTAAGAATATAATATAATGTTGTTTTCAAAACAGAACAAAAAATTTGTCTAATATATTTATTAGTTGATATTGGGTAATTATTATTTATGTTTTTTTTTATTATGAGGGACTTTCACACAAAACTATGCACTTTTTCTACTCTTCCAATTTTCCCTGCTACCTAGTCTAGTCTCTATCTTCTTCTTTTCAACCCTCTCTCTTCTTCTCTCATTGAAAACAACAAATCACAATAACTCCAACACTTCATCTCTCATCCGCACATTTCCCTCTATCTGTTACCAAGAGAACCCTCTATCTTCTTCTCTTCAACCCTCCGTCGTCTTCTCTTCTTGAAAACAACAAATCAAAACCACTCCAACCCTCCCATCTCTCATCCGCACATCTCCCTCTATCACTCCCTCTAAGCCACCACGGTAATACTTCGTTTTCATGCACAAAAGTTATGGGAAAGAGGCGGAGCCGCACCAACTTTAAGTTTTGATTATGTGCGATGCGGTCGTACTCCTTCATCATGTTGTTGACGTCCTCGTTAGTGGTGACAGAGATCAACGGGTCAGTTTGCACAGACGCAGAGCGAAAAGACGAGGGCCACCCAGCTCCACCTAGGGCCGCCTAGCGCTGCCTAGGCGGCCGCCTAGATCCTTTTCGATTTCTTGAATGTTTTGCCCAAAATCGCCACGGAAGCCCACCGCCCAGCACCTCGGTGCCGCCTAGGCCGATTTTTAGAACACTATGTAATAGAGGCTGTTTTTAGGTTCAGTTTTCATCCTAGTAGGAAGAATAGGAAATCTGCTTCAAATTCCAATTAATATTCCAATTAAATTGATTTCTCTTAAGTGGTGTTTTAATTAGGAATTGTGTTGCCATTTAGTAATAGTCGTTTACTGTGATATATTGGGCTAGCAACTTGTGTTTGTAGTTCTTATGGTTGCTAGCTAGGCTCTCTAAATTATCTAACTATCTAGTCCGGAAGATTGTTTCTTTTGTGAATGTTTTCCCTAGTTTCCTTGCCATTCTGACTTTTGGTATTCCTTTCGAACTAGATAATTTTGTGGTTGCCAATATTTGTTTATATTACTTTATGTCAAAGTATCAACTTGTTTACATTATCGTGGTATTTAATTGTAAGTCACTTAGGTGTGAATCTGTCACGATATTAGAACAATTCAAATCTTTATGCAATGAAATTACAAGTGGAGAACACAAAACCTTATTTGACTGATGTTGATGCACAAAATCAGTGAGGACTTTGGTACAACAGAAAGTGTTAAGTTTGTGACCTTCGCTAGATTGCTCCGGTCATTAGTGTGGATAAGTATGTAAATGAATAGAGATAGGGAAGCAAACACAAGATGTACGTGGTTCACCCAGATTGGCTACGTCCACGGAGTAGAGGAGTTCTCATTAATTGTGAAAGGTTTACACAAGTACATAGGTTCAAGCTCTCCTTTAGTGAGTACTAGTGAATGATTTAGTACAAATGACATTAGGCAATATTGTGAGAGAATGATCTCTATTTATAGAAGAGAGTTTCTAGTTTCATTTTGACATTGACACGTGTCGTGTTGTGATTGGCTTCTGTAACACGTGTCGCGCTATGATTGGCTTTTGATGTCGACACGTGTCGCGCTGTGATTGGCCTCCTGGTTGAAATGAAACTCTTATGGGTCCTTGACGGTATAACGTTGACAGGTGCTCAGTAGTTTAGGGATTGGTCAAGTATGGTACAAACAGTGCTCCCCTAAGTTCCCGAGTGAGGGAAGCTCCTCGATTGGGGACTTGCAAGATCCAAGCCATTGAGTAATCATGAAACTTCTAAGTACCGAAGTGTGGTATCATTTTCACTTGCCTTATCTGTCTCATATGTAGATGTGGCATCTTCTCTGGAAGTACTTTTCCTCCATCCAGGGGTGGTATATTTAACCGATGAAGATGCACAAGGTAATGTATCAATTTCAATTGAAGCTTACTTGTAGTTTCGGGCTTGGTCAAGTGCGATACAAACCCTATAGTAGGAGTCCCTCAAGTCGCCGAGCTAGGAGATTTGCCGAATGAGGTAACAGATAAGGTAAGCAATCAGACTTCTAAGCAAGCAACCTGGATCGGAGGTTCGACTTCGGCTTCCAGTTGATTGTTCTCATTCTTCTTGTGTAGTAAATAGCACCAAGGATAAGGAGAAGCAAATGGAGAAGATATGATATGAGATACTTTTGCTTTTGAAGACGTAACTTTCCACATGCTTATTCTTGAATTAGGCTGAAGGGTTTTCTGGTTTCCTCCAGAGCATAAGGTCGACTCAAGAATTTGAGGGTCAAAACAAGTCCATCAAATCTAGAGTATATTCGACCCTGATGATATGGGATACTTTTGCTGTTGACAAAGTAGTAGATGTATCGGCACGTGTTTTGTTACGCTTGTCTCCACATGCTTCCTTGTATCCTTTTCACTTGCCCTATCTGTTCCTCAGGCAGATGTGGTATCTTCTCTGGAAGCATAAGATGTTGAAGATGAGTACTCGAGAGCAATGCCAGGTAAGTAATCAGGCAAGGGGTTCCAGGCAGTCAGTTCCTGACTGGAAGCTTGATTCCAAGTGCTGACTGATTGCTCTCTTTCTCCTTGTCTTGCAAGTAAGAACAAAGCCAAAGGAAAAGACAGGGAAAAAGCATGATATGTGATACTCTTGCTTTTAACCCTGATGATATGAGACACTCTTGCTCTGGTGTGGCTTGTTTGCAGAGGTATTATCGGGAGGAAAAGAAGCTGAGTATTTCGAGAAACTCTGTTGAGAGTGCCCTCTCGGATGTGAAGAAAAGTTGAGCATTTTTTTTTATTTGCAGGTTTGCCTGGCTGTGGAGGATGAAGGTCGACATATATAGAAGTCTCCCTAATAACAAGTAGTAGTGCTATTCCTTTACCTTTCTTGGTCATAGCAATGTAGTGGGAGCAGCAAGCTTCACGTGTTTTAACTTTGTCAGAGCACTTTGAAAAAGTGGTTTGTGGTATCTGGAAAGCTGATGTTGCGTGTGAAGATTGCAGACAAGCTTTATCCAAGGAAATCTGGCTCTCGAAGTTCGGAGAGCGGTGCCTCTTCGGTTTTCGAACGAGCAATCTTGTTGGGGATCTGGCTCTCGAGATTCGGAGGGCGGTGCTTCTTCAATTTTTTAGCACGTAATCCTGTTGGGAGTCTGGCTCTCCAGATTCGGAGAGCGGTGCCTCTTCGATTTTTGAGAAAGCAATCCTGTTGGGAGTTTGACTCTTGAGATTCGTAGAGCAGTGTCTCTTCGATTTTTAAGAAAGTAATCATGTTGGGAGTCTGGCTCTCGAGATTCAGATAACAGTGTCTCTTTGATTTTTGATAAAGTAATCCTATAGGGAGTCTGGCTCTCGAGATTCGGAGGGCGGTGCCTCTTCGATTTTTGAGCACGTAATCCTGTTAAGAGTCTGGCTTTCGAGATTCGGAGAGTTGTGCCTCTTCGATTTTTGAGCAAGCAATCTTGTTGGGAGTGTTTTCTCGAATGTGAGTAAAGGTTGGGCATTTTTTCCAGTCTGCCTTGCCACGGAGCACGGAGGTTGACACACATTGGGATTTTCTAGTTATCAAGCAGTGGTGTTGTTCCTTTACCCTTGTGGGTAATAGTAGGGTAGCTAGACCTTCAAAATTTATGTGTCTAAACTTTGTCAGAGATCTTTGGCAAAGTTATCTGTGGTACCCGATGAACTGATGTTGCATGTGGAAAGTGGTGCCTCTTCGAAATCCGGAGAGTGGTGCCTCTTCGATTTTTGAACCAACAACTATGTTGCCTTTTCTTTTATAAGGGCACCAATTGTGTGCAAGAAGTACATTAAGAGAGTTATTGCTTGTAGGAATTTTCCCCTTACTTCAGAGATTTATTGCACCTCATTTCTCCTTCATCATTTCTGAGAATATCTGGCTCATCCGACCGTCGTTTTGACTTAAACTTTGGTGAAGAGGCAGCCATACATTCTCAAGACAACATATGGTGCCCATCCTTCTTATCCCCTACTGGTCATCTTACCGTTGGGGACTCTGTGATGAATAATGATATGACCGCTGCGGTGGTGGCTAGGAACCTTTTCACTCCCAAAGATAACAGACTACTTTCCAAACGGTCTGATGAGTTGGCTGTTAAGAATTCTCTGGCTCTCAGTGTTCACTGTGCAGGTTCTGTGTCTAATATGGCCCAACGCCTATTTGCTCGAACCCGCCAAGTTGAATCATTGGCGACTGAAGTGATAAGTCTCAAACAGGAGATCAGAGAACTCAAGCATGAGAATAAACAGTTGCACAGGCTCGCACATGACTATGCTACAAACATGAAGAGGAAGCTCAACCAGCTGTAGGAATCTGATGGTCAGATTTTACTTGATCATTAGAGGTTTGTGGGTTTGTTCCAAAGGCATTTATTGTTTTCGTCTTCTAGGGCTGTACCGCGTAATGAAGCTCCGAATGATCAACCTTCGGTGCCTCCTCATTCTGGGGTTCTGCCCAGTACTGAGGCTTCGAATGATCACCCTCCGGTGCCTACTCTTTCTGGGGCTCTACCGACTGCTGAGACTTCTCATGAGCAACCTTTGTGAAGGCTCCCTCTTGTTTGTTTATTTTGATTCATGTATATGTACATATTTGTAACTTATCGGAGATATCAATAAACAAGCCTTGCTTCATTTCAACGTATTGTGTTAAATACACCAAGGCCTTATTCACTAAGTTCTTTGAATTTTTCCTTTTGTTGAAGCTTGTATGTTGAAGCTTTATGAGTGAAGCATGTAGGTTGAGGTAGTGCTCCCTTAATTTCCCGAGTGAGGAAAAATTCTCGTTTGGAGACTTGAAAAATCCAAGTCACTGAGTGGTCGTGAGACTTCCGAGTATCAAGGTGCAGTAGCATATGGTAGGAGTCCCCCAAGTCTCCGGTCGAGGGAGTTAACGAATGAGGCATTTCTTTTCTAAGTGATAGCCCAAAACTCCTTCTTCATATATATTTGTTATGAAAGTTGTTAGGCCCAAAGAAGATGAGGCCTAGGCAATTTTTTTTTCTTTTCGAATTTCCGAATTTCTGAATTCGGTGTTGAAGCTTTGTAGGTGAAACTTTGAGGTTGAAGCTTTGTTGGGCACCATGAATTGATTTTGCTTCACACTATCTTGATCAAGATAGTGTGAAGCTTTTGTAGGTGAAGCTTTTGTGTTGAAGCTTTGTAGGTGAAGCTTTTGTGGGTCAAGCTTTTGTGGGTCAAGCTTTTGTGGGTCAAGCTTTTGTAGGTCAAACTTTTGTAGGTGAATCTTTTGTGGGTGAAGCTTTTGTGGGTCAAGCTTTTGTGGGTCAAGCTTTCGTAGGTGAAGCTTTTGTGGGTCAAGCTTTTGTGGGTGAAGCTTTTGTAGGTCAAGCTTTTGTGGGTCAAGCTTATGTAGGTGAAGCTTTTGTGGGTGAAACTTTTGTGTTGAAGCTTTTGTGGGTGAAGCTTTTGTGTTGAAGCTTTTGTAGGTGAAGCTTTGGAGTTGAAGCTTTGTAGGTGAAGCTTTGGAGTTGAAGCTTTGTAGGTGAAGCTTTGGAGTTGAAGCTTTGTAGGTGAAACTTTGAGGTTGAAGCTTTGTTGGGCACCATGAATTGATTTTGCTTCACACTATCTTGATCAAGATAGTGTGAAGTGATAAGAGCATATTTATGCAACTTAGTTAGCTTGTTTCTTGGCATTTACTTAGTTTAATTCTAGTTATTTTAGTATTTTAAGCTATTTTCGTGTGTTTGTAGGTTCAAATAACAAAGTTGGCAACAAAGTGCTATTTGGAGCATTTTGGAACATTTTTTGGGCCAAGATTGGATAGTGCAAGCATGGAGACATGAGGATGGACGTTTTTGAAGATTAGAAGGCTAGAAATCAGCATGTGTGTGTGCAAGTGTGTTGACCTACAAACAAACATCCACCCACTACACCGACTACACCCATTACATCCACCCAAACACTCACCCACTACCCCCATTACATCCACTCATTACCAAACACTCATCCACTACACCCATTACATCCACTCATTACCAAACATTCACCCACTACACCCATTACATCCACTCATTACCAAACACTCATCCATTACACCCATTACATCCATTCATTACCAAACATTCACCCACTACACCCATTACATCCACTCATTACCAAACATTCACCCACTACACCCATTACATCCACTCATTACCAAACACTCATCCACTACACCCATTACATCCACTCATTACCAAACACTTACCCACTACACCCATGCTTTGCATCATTGCTTCACTTTCACCTTTGAATCATTGCTAACACCACCATCCATCCCTCAATGCCATGCACTTTCTCTATAAAAGGAAGTATGTGTGGCAGCCATTACATTCAGTTTTTGCTAGAGAATTCATCCCCATTTCGATACAACCTTCATCCAAACACTTCCATTCATCCTCACATCCATTCCTCCATACAAATAAACCTTCAAACACTCACCAACACCTTGTGCTGTTGCAAATGAAGGGAAGGAAAGTGCTTGGATGTGCTTGCTGTCCAACTTGGATCGTTGGAGCGTTTATGTGTTTTCCTTCTTTTGTTTTTAATGTCTAAATTTGTTTATCTTTGCTTTGTAAGTATGAGAAACTAAACCCCCCTTAGCTAGGGGGAATTCGAAACCATGTTCATGCTTGCAATATGATTTGATTACTTTCAGTTATGATTCATAAGTTGTGAATTCAATTTACTTATCCATTTGAATTAAAACTGATTTGTGTATGTTGGTTGAGAGTGCACGCTTAATTTCCATGCATAAATATGATGCTAGGATATAAGGGAGTTTCACCTAATTGTTATGAACTTATATTCACAAGTAGTAAAGGTTGTTAGTCACAATCACGTTAAGTAAATTCTTGGCATAAGTTTCATGCAATTCATAGTTACAAGTGCCTCGTCAATGCTTATGATTTTCATAGAACTTAATGATTCTTGCTTGTATCTCTATTATGCAATTCATGTAGGGAACTTGTGGGGAATGCTTTGGGTTGTTGTATGCAATCATCCAATTCAATGAAATTAGGAAAATCTGAGGATTAATTTAAGCGTACCTAATTAATATGGGGTGTTAAGGTTCATGGTTTATTGAAAAGCAACTGGAAATTGGTTTATGTGCAAGTATGTCATGTGTGGAGAAGAACCCTCTAGCTAGCCCATCATCCATAGTTTAACCCATCACCCATCAATTCACCTAAATTTGTCTAGGAATCTGTTTAAATTGTTCTTGCTTTGTTTTCCTTATTTTCGTCCAAAACCAAAATCCCCTATATTTTATTAAGTCATATTAGTTAGAAACTGATTTAGTTTGTGTTTTTAAGTGTTTCAAACCAAGTTAAAACCAAAATTCGTCCAAAAGTGTGTTTAGAGTCAAAATCTACCCAGTTTGTGTTTTTAGGCAGATTTGAGCGTTTTTAGCTTGTTTTGAGTTCTTTGAGTTTGTTTTGAATTCTTTGAGTCTAGTTTAGTGTTTTTAACTTTGTTTATATGTTTTAAGGTCAGTTTAGAGGTTATTAGCAAGCCCTCATAATCCCCGGCCTAGAACGATCCCTACTTACATTCTTTACTACAATTGATACAAGAGGGTTTAATTTGTGTGTTAAGTTAATTTTCGCATCATGAAGCTTTTGAGAATTTGTAGTTGTCCTCCATTGATGAAGCTTTTGTTGGTGAAGCTTTTATGGGTGAAGCTTTTGTTGGGTACCATGAATTGATTTTGCTTCACACTATCTTGATCAAGATAGTATGAAGCTTTTGAGAATTTGTAGTTGTCCTCCATTGATGAAGCTTTTGTTGGTGAAGCTTTGGAGTTGAAGCTTTTGTTGAATTTCCCTTTTCTTTTTTTTTTGGGAAACTAGAAATTTGAAAATGTGGGAAAGACAACATATACAAATTTTGCTTCCACACTGTTGAGCAAGAGATTGTGATGCAAGCCACACCTTGTAGTAGTCGAAGGTTTGGATGAACCATAGAAATTGAATTTGTTTCGAACAGTCTTGAATTTGCTTCGAAGGTTTGAGAATTGTAGTTGCCCTCCATTGATGAAGCTTTTGTTGGCACCATAAATTGGTTTTGCTTCACACTGTCTTGATCAAGAGCGTGTGAAGCTTTTGAGAATTGTGGTTGAACTCCTTTGATGAAGGTTTTGTTGGTACCATAAATTGGTTTTGCTTCACACTGTCTTGATCAAGAGTGTGTGAAGCTTTTGAGAATTGTGGTTACCCTCCATTGATGAAGCTCTTGTTGGCACCATAAATTGGTTTTGCTTCACACTATCTTGATCAAGAGTGTGAAGCTTTTGAGAATTGTGGTTGCCTTCCATTGATGAAGCTCTTGTTGGCACCATAAATTGGTTTTTCTTCACACTGTCTTGATCAAGAATGTATGAAGCTTTTGAGAATTGTGGTTACCCTCATTTGATGAAGCTCTTGTTGGCACCATAAATTGGTTTTGCTTCACACTATCTTGATCAAGAGTGTGTGAAGCTTTTGAGAATTATGGTTGTCCTCCATTGATGAAGCTCTTGTTGGCACCATAAATTGGCTTTGCTTCACACTGTCTTGATCAAGAGTGTGTGAAGCTTTTGAGAATTGTCGTTGCCCTCCATTGATGAAGCTCTTGTTGGCACCATAAATTGATTTTGCTTCACACTGTCTTGATCAAGAGTGTGTGAAGCTTTCTACAAGTTGTAGTGTTTGCATTGTTACAGTGGGGAAATGTTTGAAGCAGATGCAAGAAGGCTGAATAGCTTGATCTTCGTATGCCATGCACTGAAGTTGTTGTTGGCTTGCAATAAGGCTTTGTTGGTGACTATAACTCTTGTTGGGCATAAGTGCTCCCCTAGTTGAGTTGTCAAGCTTGAGGGTTTTGATTATTTGTGAACGCTAGGAGTTCACATGTACAAGTTGTACCACTCGTCTTCTGGTAGGTGGAATGAATGGTGAGTTGCTTTCATCACTTGGTTGGTGGTACGAATGTGAGTTCCTTCATCACCTTTCATCACATTTCATCATCTAATTGGTGGCACGAGGATGAGTTCCTTCTTCCATTGGTTGGTGGCATGAGTGGCAAGTTGCCAAATGATATTATAGTACGGGTTGTACATTTCATCACCTGGTTGGTGGCGTGAAGGAGAGTACGGGTTGTACATTTCATCACCTGGTTGGTGGCATGAAGATGAGTTCCCTCTTCCCCTGGTTGGTGAGAATAAGGGCAAGGTGTCGAGGCACATTGTAGCAAGTGTCGAAGACACAAAGTATGTTGAACCCTTTCGAAGCACAGTTGGCTTATGTATGGATGTGTTGGAATGTATGATGTTTATGTATGAATGTGTTGGAATGTATGATGTTTATGTTGATTGATATGAGTGATGCTTATGAATGTTTTGCTATGCATGAAGGGATCCATGCTTTTGATATGTGAACCATGTTGGTTGTAACACTTAGTATCACATATTTTGTGTCAAAGTACGCATGTTGAAGCTTTGAGTTGGAGTATAAGGGTAGGTCAGCGTATACCAAGTGTTCCAGTGCTAGGAACGCAAAAGACTCAGAAGAAGTTGTATGAATTCCCTCTTCTTTAAATATTTGCCGAATGGCTTGTGTGACAAAAGATCTCAAGCGGTTGAGAGTCAAAACATTTGTAATGTGTATGCCTTCTTATAATAGCATTTCCTTCAGTACCTAGTCCTCCACTTTGAAAGAGTGAGGCTTGGCCCCGTAGTCATAATAGTCGACGGTACGTTCACCCCTGGTTGTCTTGATACAAACTTTTATCTCTCTTGTTGTAATGGGCTTGCTGAGAGTAAAAATTCTTCCTCTTACCAAGAGACAGATACGTTTGGTGACTTAGCGAGTAGCTAAATGAAGCAAGAGATGATGCAATGGGTGTCTGAATGGCCAAGATCTCCTCACTTGGTAGAACTTAACTTCCACTTCCCACTTGTTGATAGGGGTTAACCATATGGGGGTTCCCTTGGTATGTCCTTGCTTCGGCGGAGGCGTGGTTGTAAGCCTGTGCCATCACCTCAGAGTAAGTTTTCCAAGTGTTGGCATTGATCATGTACTTGAAGAAACAATCACGTAGGCCTTGAGGGCGGTCTTGTCATCTGCATCAGTGCAGCGAGAATACTCATGGCTGAAACGACCGGCATACTCTCGTAGTGACTCGTCCGGCTTCTGGCGAATAGTGTACAAGTCATCTGTGAGATGCAAGCGATCGGTCTGGAAGATGTGTTGAGAGACAAACAATTTCCTCAGTTCCTCAAATGAGTCTACTGTCTCAGGTAGAAGACGGCAATACTAGTTTAGAGCTTCGCCAGAGAGGGTGGAGGGGAAGATAAGACATCACTCTTCGTCGGTGTTCATCTGATATGCCGTGGTGGACTCAAAAAGGTTAAGATGTTCAATTGGGTCATCATTTCCAATATAGAGTTGTAAACCAAGCTTTTGTTTTGTCTTCGCTTGAAGAGGGTGTCGAGGATCCTCCTTGTGAGAGGCCAGGCCTGGGTTGGTTCCAGTCAGGTATCTCGGCCTGACGTTCGGGCTTCAACTTGTTTACTTCTTCAATGAGCTGTAGGACAAGGGGATCCTGAGTGGAGTCATATACCACTGGAATTGTTTTTCATAAGTTTTCATTGCCTCTTGGAAGTAGGAAAGTTTGAGCAAGGGCGTGTGGTTTTTTCTTGGACTCGCCGTACTGACTTCTAGGGTGAGTCTGTCGGAATACCTCAGAGTCCCCTGTACCTTCATGTTCCTCTGGGACCTGTTGTTCATTCCCTAGATTGGCAACTGGCCTAGGTCGTGGGAGGGGACCGAGTCTTTCAAAAACCCTTGGGTCATTGATCTTCGAGCATACGTGGAGGGGATTCTCTCGATGTTGCTTTAGAAAGTCTCGGTAGTTACGATAAACGGCTTTCGATCCTTCCAACACTTCTGCAATGAGGTGTCTTCATCCACTTCTCCAGCTTCGGGTCGAATCATCTGGGTTGAGAGAAGTCTCATGTTGATCAATGTTTTGATGATTAGCTCGCTCCTTATCAAGGATACCCATGTCGAAGGGAGGTGACCCTTAGTGTTGGGGGGTACCCAGATGATGGTTGATGTCTACAGGGGCAACGAGCTCGCGTGTTTGAGTACGCCTAGTTTCGTGGAGCGTCTCAAATAGCTCCTCATTCTTCATTGCTATCTTGTTGTTATGAGCTTCTAGCTCATCGACTTTAGCTTGAAGAGCAACCCTTTTTCCTTCCTTCTTTCGTTGCTTCACACTAGGTGCAAGAGGGGTGTCATTTTTGTGGCTTCATTCGCTCCCCATGTTGGAGAGGGATGCCTGGTCAAAAGAGAGTGTACGAATGGTGGAAACCAGCTTGGCAAAGCTGAAGAGAGTGGGAATAAGTGTCGTTTCCCACAGACGGCGCCAAATGTTGATACATAAAATCAGCAAGGACTTTGGTACAACATAAAGTGTTAAGTTTGTGACCTTCGCTAGATTGCTCTGGTCACTAGTGTGGATAAGTATGTAAATGGATAGGGACAGGGAAGCAAACACAAGATGTACGTGGTTCACCCAGATTGGCTACGTTCACGGAGTAGATGAGTTCTCATTAATTGTGAAGGGTTTACACAAATACATAGGTTCAAGCTCTCCTTTAGTGAGTACTAGTGAATGATTTAGTACAAATGACATTAGGCAATATTGTGAGAGAATGATCTCTATTTATAGAAGAGAGTTTCTAGTTTCATTTTGACATTGACGCGTGTCGTGTTGTGATTGGCTTCTGATGTTGACACGTGTCGCGCTATGATTGGCTTCTGATGTCGACACGTGTCACGCTGTGATTGGCCTCCTGGTTGAAGGGAAACTCTTCTGGGTCCTTGACGGTATAACGTTGACCGGTGCTCAGTAGTTTCGGGATTGGTCAAGTATGGTATAAACAACTGATTTTTATGATCTCAAGCTTTAAAGAAAAATAGTTCAAATCCCAAAACCTATATTTGTGGCAGAATAGTAGATCAAAATGGTTGGGATTCTTGAACTTGTCATGTTTATGGTTATTAAAACGCCCAAGAGTGTTTTAGGGTTCATGATTTCCAATGCTCAAAACATGGATTAGTGGTTTAACTTTGCCTAAGTTAACAACATAATTGATATTTTAACAACATAAGTTTTTATCATCATAAAGTGATAGGAGCATATTTATGCAACTTAGTTAGCTTGTTTTCTTGCATTTATGTTGTTAGTTCTTACTTATTATAGTGTTTTAAGCTATTTTCGTGTTTGTAGGTCCAAATGACAAAGTTGGCAAGAAAGTGCAATATGGAGCATTTTGGAGCAATTTTGGGCCAAGAATGGATAGCACATGCATGAAGCAAGTTGGATGGACGAATTTGAAGACCAAAGATGTCTAGGAATGTGCTAAAGAGTTGAAGAAGTAAATCCAAACTGCCCTATCTTATCCAAAACCTTATCCAACCTTATCTTAACCTTATCTTGTCTTATCCTATCCTAATCATATCTTAACTTAATTCCAGCTGCAAGGGGACCTAAAACCCTGATTTCTAGAAACCTTATCTATTCCTACATTGGTGCCGCATGTTTTAGGCCTTATTCTTCTAGAAATCAACCACATAACACTCTTTCTAGAAGTCTCTACAAATATGGCGCCTCCCCCTCTTCTAGAAGTTCTAGAACCTGCAATCCTTTTCCCCCTTGGTTTCTGCCTAACCCTAACCCTTTCCCTAAGGATTGGGCAATCCTTTTCCCACTTTGATTTCTGAAACCTAGCCTAATCCTTAGGGATTGTGCCGCACCCAGCCCTATAAATATACATCTATGCCGCACAAATCAAATCACCACCCTCTACCATATATTTCTACACTCACACACCCATATATTCAGATACAATTGAGAGAATTCTTTAAGCTTTGTGTCGTGGCTTGCAATCCAAAGGGAGGTTCGAAATCTTCCATTGAAGTTGCTGGGACGTTCCTGGTTCTTTATATCCTTAGAATTGTTTCAATGTTGCTTGTAATTTGGTTTTATGTTTTTAAAGACATGGGGAACTAATTTCTTTATAGTTATAGGTGAATTCGAAACCATGATTATATGCTTTATAATTGATTACATCCAGTTATTGTTTCTTGAGTCTTCAATGTGATTTGATTATCTGCGTTATCAAAACTTGTTTATGTATGTTAATTGAGGATGCATACTTGATTTGATGCTACGAACTTATATTCACAAGTAGTAAAAGTCACTAGTCATGATTGTGTTAAGTAAATCCTAGGCAGGAGTATCATGCTTTTCATAGTTACGAATGTCACGTCAATGCTTATGATTTTCAAAGAACTTAATGACCTTTGATATGTCTTTCTATGATGCTTTTCATAGTTAGGGAACTTGATAAGGATAATTTGGTTGTGATGTGTATCCCGTCCAATTCAATGAGTTAAGGAAAATCTGATGGTTAATTTGTGCTGTCACGGTTAACTTGAGGTGTTATCATTCATAGTCTAAAGGAATAATAACTGGAAATTGGTTTATAAGCATATGTCATGTGTGGAGAAGGATCCTCTAACTAGCTTTTCACCCTTGAATTCACCTTAATCTCATTTTAACTTACTTTGTTTGCTGCAATTTACTTAGTTTTGTCAAATTCGTCCAAATCAATCCCCATGTTAATTAAGTGTCTTAGATTAGTTAGAAAAAGTGTTTGAATCTGTCCAAATTAGTGTTTTGAGTCCTACTAGTCTTAAATTCGTCCAAATAGTCCCTAGAGTCTGTTTTGAGTCTTTTGGATTGTTTGTTGCTGTTTTGAGTCATTTAAGTCAGTTTTGAGTTTACAGAGTCAACTTTAGTGTTTTTGAGTCTTATTTGTGTTGATTAGCATCCCTAGTTAATTCCTAGTCTAAAACGATCCCTACTTACATCTTTACTACAATTGTCAACAATAGGGTTTAATTTGTGTGTCAAGTTAATTTTCACACCATAAAGTTGGTTTGTTGAATTTGTATTTGGGAATCCCCATGTTAGGTTTTCATTTGGTCAGATTGGGGATAAAAGATTTCTGCCATCCTTTCTGGGTGGGTTTTGAAGCTGCATTCTTTTGTTCGGATATGCCTGGAAATTTTTCGTATTATGTCCTTGTTGTAGTTTCTGTGTTGGCACATGGCATTATTTTGCTTTGCTTGCTGGTTTTGGGTGTACTGATTCTGCTCTGTACAGTTTTTTTTCCTTCACAAAAGACTCACCAATTATTATACCTTGTTCCATCAATTATATCCTTCAACATATATCAACTAGGAAACAATGGATGCCAATTTTCTATTTACCTTATAATATGTCTGGTGTACTGGAATTTCATACAAATCAACTCTAGGGTGATGATCTGTTGTCAAATTTGAGTACTGTTTTGATTCTAAATGTGCTTTGTTTTATTTTTCTTGAATTTCAAATACTTGGAAAATGATTGTCGGTGTTCATGTTTTACACCTGTGTTTTGTTATGAGTTAAGGAGTTGGTGCTTTGTTAGGGTCAAGTAATATGAGAAATATTTTTATGCTGCCAACTATGGTTTGCAATTTATATCTAAATGTAATATAGAGAATAAGAATAGGCACTGATTTTTTTCCTAATTGTGCAAATGTCGCAGCTTATTAGAAGTCTTAAGGTGGTGACGATTGCGCCCCATCTGATTCCCTCGTCTTCTATTTTAGCTGCCACAACTCCATCAAATATGGAGCCCAGACCAGTTAATCCGGTTGATGCGACTGATGCAGTTGCTCCCCAGTCCTCCCAAGTGCGGGCATCATCAACCTCTTCAATTGAGCTACTTGTTAGCGCTAGGCGTGGTCACCGCCACCCCCTCACGCCCGACACAACATCGGCATCCACTACTGATGCCTCGATGTCCCAACCAAGTAAACATGTGATAAATGCAATAACTACTCAAATAAATCTCGTATGCTAAATTTTGTCAATATTTATATTGCTAATCAAATTTACCGTATTTTGTTACCATTGTTTGATATAAATAATTCTTTTTGTTGGAGCATGAATGCCAATGGTCGATTTACTATCAAACCTACGAATTGAATTCAAAATAATGTCGCAACAAATAACTTAAAAACTAAGTTGCTAAATAGAATATGGATGTTAAATGTTCATCATACGATTAAAAATTTTAGTTGGCTTTTGATTCTGGATAGGTTAGAAACTAGATATACACTATGTAATATTTCACTTGGCGTTCACTACTTAAGCATTCAACTGCTGTGATTGTTGTTGGATATCATATATTATTTATTACAATGTCCAGGGTTTGGAAATTGTTATAATTTTAGGGGAGGTTCTGCTGGAATTTCAGTTTTATTTGTTGTGTTTTTTTTTTTGCAACAAAGAAAAATACTGGGGGGACTTTGTCGCCAATTGAAGACGGTGAAGGTCACCCGAGTGACCAACAGGCGTATCACGATCAAATACAACGACCGGCATAGGGCTGTACCAATGACAGAGCAGCATAGTGCATTGGCCCATGACATTGGTCATGTCTTTTGGACCTATTGCCCTATGCAATGGAAGTCTTGGAAGGCGATGCTGGACTAGGTGAGGATGAAGGTGCGCGCATAGTTGTCGGAAAGTATCCTACCTTTTAATTGTTTTTCCTTCAAATTTTATATATTTATATTACTTATTGTATGTAATTAATTTGTCACATTGCATACAAACTACAATTTCGATGACATCAACGACGATATGTTGGCGTACGTTAACATGCTCCTTGCTGAACGGTACAAGCAGTGGATGTAAAACCCATCCTTAAATTTATTTTGTAATTTTACTTTTCCCCTAAAAGTATTTGAAGTTTTCATTTTGGTCCCTTTATTCCTATCTAATCCGGACCCTCCATCTTGATTTCCCTTCTCCCTCACACTGCCACGTGGCAGCTTCTTAACTCACTTATCTCTCTCTCCCCGATCTCTCTCTCGAATCTCACTCTCTCAGCTCTCACTCTCCTTCTCCCAAACCCGGCGACACCCACCCCCACACAAACCCAAAGAGGCTCCCTGGCCACGGCACCACAATTATCACCATCGTAAGGATCTCCATTCCCTCTCCACTGTCTTCGTGAAGCTTTGGGGTGCCCATAGAACACCAAACCCAAGTTTGACGAGCCGTGGGTGTGCGAGCCCAAATTCGCCATCTCTGGCCATTTCACGGCAAACCTCAGGTACCAACTTCTCTATCTCACCTTTACCTTCAATTTCATAGGTAGATCATAATTATGGTGACCAAACGACGACGATTAGAGCTTGAGAAACTCCGGCCTCCTTTCCCAATAAGTAACGGGTCGAATGACCCAAACTCAGTGAACCCAGACCCTTTGGGCCTTTTAAGAGTCGGATATTAGGCCCGTTAATCGTTAAGCCCAAACCCAAAATATGTTTACCTATTTATTTTCCTTTTATTTTTATTTAAACCCAAAACCCTTTTGTTGGGCCAGGCCTTCAGCCCAAGACCAAAAGGCTTCGGCCCGTAAGCTCTTAAGCCCAAAACCCAATACCCTTTGGGCATTAGAACCCAACCCCAAGAACCTAGGGCCTCTAGCTCGTTGACCCGGTTCAACCCAATACCCCTGACCCGATTTAACCCGACCCGTTGATCCGATCAACGGTCAGCGTTGACTTTTAACTTTGACCAGTCAACTATCAACGTTGACTTTTGTTGATTTTTTCAGGTTTTCGTCCGGGACCTCTCCTAGGCTAATTTCAACGTCCTAGACCCGTTTACGACATCTGTTTTCCCAAATTGAATTGTTTTAATATAGTTTTATTAATTTGACCCTTTATGATCTTAGGTGCATATATTGTCGCGTTTCCGTCTTAGCTAGTTTGCGTGGCTCTTCAGCGGCAAAGTATCTGTGAGTAGACCCCTTCTAAAATGCATGTTTTAATAGTAGAAATGCATACATGAAAAAACATGATTTAATTGTTACATTTTATGAAATGTTTCATGAGATATTATGCTTACTTAGAATATTTTGGAATACCATATTTTCTATTGAACCCATGTTCTTGTAAGGTATATGATGGATGACGATATACTATTTAGAACATGCTTTTACACATTTCTTTATAGTATAGATGACAGATGAATTTATACTATGAAGATGATTTTGAGATATATGTACCTATGTTTGGAAATATCATGTTCAGTGTTTTGTGCATATCTAGTGGTCACTATTCCACCTGGGGTAAAGATCTGGTGTTGGCTGCGGGCCGGAAGAAATAATCCCTGGCTTCAGGCCGAGGGACATAGAGCTGGCATTGGGCCGGGAGAAAATAATCTCTGGCTTCAGGTCGAGAGACATGGTGCTGGCATTGGGCTGAGATATATTATATTTGGATAACACTATTTAGCACACTATATACGAGATATGCTTTATGAGATGTTTTATGGCATGCTAGGGTTTTCGGAGAAACCTATTACATATTATGCTATTAGTTTTCATAAAACTCTGGGGGTTAGTATGTTGATAACTATTTCAATTATATATATATATATATATATTTCAACTTGGTCCACTCATATTTGTTTTGTGCCCCCTCAGGACTTAGAATCTAAGTGTACAATCCTGACGTCAAGGCTTTTCCGCATCGGCATCTTTGAGTCCTTTCGATGTAGGACTCATTCTTTTATTCATTCAATTTTATATTATTTATTTTAGTGTTCTAGTTAGTTGTATGCTCTGAACACGTTCCTCAATTGGATATTAATCATAATTAAATTTATAGGTTATATTTAATTCCTATTCTCATGCATTCTAAATGGCTTGCATCACCTTCGGGTGTTAGCCAACACGTACCTAACTTGGTGTAAAGGGAATATCGGATCGGGGCGTGTCAGATTGGTATCAGAGCGTGGTTTATTCAGAGTATACTTAGGATCTTCTGTTACTGTAGTAGTGTGTCGATAATGACATCATTTGGATGTCACGACTTCCGGATTTTTTGTCTTTCGACACGATTTTGAAACCTTCGTACTGCATAAATAGTCACATCGTATTGAAAAAAAGAAAGAAAATTTATGTCGGGATTGTGCCTCATCGGTGACGAAATGGATTGTTGAACAAATTTCGACATCAGCCCGATACTTTGCAACATGTGTTCCCTAGGAATGGCGGGCATAGTCACATCTATGTTCAAACTACTCGAAACATTCGAAGTGCGTGTTGGAGAAGGCGAGTAAGCGCTAGCTGTCATGAAGTTTTGTAAGTGGTAGTTGGTGAGATCAAATCAATGTTCTCAGACTCGTTCCTGTCGAGGAAATTCGTGTGGATCTTTAGAACAATTCTAGGCAATTGTTCTATTGATAACCCTCTTGCTTACTCTAACGTCGAAATCAAGTTCCCTAACCATCGACTGTTAGTTTCACCCCAAATTTTTTTAGCGTTGACTTCATTTAGATTAAATACTTCCTTAGGAGGACGATTTGTGTTCACTCATCTTGTGGCTTAAGCACATGTAGAATTTACACTTCTCTCGAAAGGTGTGTGCTCTCATTGGGTTTTTAGGTTGATCATTTGCGAGTCCTTCTTCTTTCTACCAACATTGATCTTGTTTGACTAGAAATCTGCTACTAAGCAAAAATGGAGAGGTGGTTTAAGCACTACAACGGCTCCCAAGAGATACTGCTTATTAGGGAAGGTGACTTCTCGTTTTCTACTTGTTTAGCTCGAGCTTTTAGGTATACTATTAACATGGTAGCCACTTATCTTGAATCCTAAGGTACATCTTTCAAATGGGTTCTTTGTTGGCATCTAAATACTTGTCTTGGGAGACTTTTCGGTAGCAGACGTTATTCTCATCAATTTCCAAAAAGGTTGCGATCGTTGGAAATTGGAAATCCTCACCAGGTATCGTGAAATGCGAAGTATCCTTGGTCTTGTACTCTAGTTTTGATGGACTTGTTTTGATCCTTAAATTCTTGAGTATTCTTTTAGCCTTCTCAACATGGTTTCTCGCTCAATCAATAAGGAATTCACGATCGATCATTTCAACGGAAGTGTATGCCCAGTTCTTATCGATTCGGACATGACCGTTAGGAGCATAACCTTTTCACAAGTTTACCAGACTTACCAGGAAGAATTCCATGTATATGTGAGGTTAAGCCGTCTTTTAGTAAATATTGGTGAAGATTGTAGTGCAGGTGATCATCAGATTGCATCACTATCTTCACGCAAAATTGAATAAACACCCCTCATGATCTTGTTACAATTCATGAACATCATATTGTACTATGGTAGACCTTTTTGATGATGTGATGTGTTCACCTCAATGCAACTTTCCACTACCTTACACCAGGATCCTTTGGTTCGCTAGCACGTGGGTGTGAGGTTTGAGCCATCTTTTAGTAAGGGTTTGGATGAAGGTTTTAGTATAGAAGGTCAGCGGATTGTATCACCATCTTGCTATAATTCATAGGCATCACATCGTTTCTTTTCCAACTACATATGTTTATCTCAACGCATCTTTTCACTACTTTACTTCGGGACCTTATTGTTCATAAATTCGTGGATGTTGAAACACTTCTAGCATAGTTGTTTAGTGCGCTCTGGAATGGTAAGATAGCACGGTCGAGGCGAGAATCGGACGATCTTTGTACACTCTCTCGTTGTGGGGCAAAAATGGTAATTGTGCACCCTTGGGAAATTAGTACTTGTTTATCGAGACAACAATGTGTTGTTGATATTGTGGGCTACAGACTGTGATATTGATGGCTTATTCGTTGGGTTTGTTAAGCAAGTGGGTAGGTAGACCCGTCTACGGCAGTTGTTACGGATTTGTTATTGCTAGGACTCGACCCAAACACAACTATTCTCGAAGTACGTGACGTTACGTATGCTTTCTACTTTTACACTGATGCAGAAAGAAGGTATAAGCTTGAAGGCATGAAAGATGGAATCATTGCAACCCGATCATGATGGTGTGGCATTTTCCCTTTCGTGCAACCACTTCGACGTGATTTCTTCGTTACGTATATATATTTTCTTCTTCCTATCTTTGAGTTTTTCGGTGTAGTAAGTTATTTCAAATTTCAAGGACGAAATTCTTTTAAGAGGGGTAGATTGTAAAACCCATCCCCAAATTTATTTTGTAATTTTACTTTTTCCCTGAAAGCATTTGAGTTTTCATTTTGGTCCTTTTATTCCTATCTAATCCGGACCCTCCATCTTGATTTCTCTTCTCCCTCATGCTGTCACATGGCAGCCTCCTAACTCACTTATATCTCACTTTATTTCCCTGATCTCTCTCGAATCTCTCATTATTTCAACTCTCACTCTCTTTCTCCCAAACCCGACGACACCCACGCCCACACACCCAAAAAGGCTCCCCGGCAAAGGCACCACAACCATCACCATCGTAAGGATCTCCCTTCCCTCTCCATTGTCTTCGTGAAGCTCCGAGGTGCCCATAGAACACCAAACCCAAGTCCGGCAAGCCGTAGATGTGCAAGCCCAAATTAGGCCATATCCAACCATTTCACGGCAAACCTCAGGTACCAACTTCTTCTTCTCACCTTTGCCTTCAATTTCATAGGTAGATCGTAAGTTATGGTGACCAAACGACGACGATCGGAGCTCCAGAATCTCCGGCCTATTTCCCCGACAAGTAACGAGTCGAATGACCCAAACTCAATGAACCCAGGCCATTTGGGCCGTTTAAGAGTCGAGCCTTGGGCTCGTTAACTGTTAAGCATAAACTCAAAATCCTTTTACCTATTTATTTTCCCTTTATTTTTATTTAAACCCAAAACCCTTTTGTTGGGCCAGGTCTTCAGCCAAAGACCAAAGGGCTTCGGCCCTTAAGCTTTTAAGCCCACAACCCTAAACCCTTTGGGCCTTATAACCCAAGCCCAAGAACCTAGGGCCTCTAGCCCATTGACCCGGTTTGACTGACCTGTTGACTTGGTCAACAATCAGCGTTGACTTTGACTTTGACCGGTCAACGATCAACGTTGACTTTTCAAGTTTTCGTCTGGGACCCCTCCTAGGCTAATTTCGACGTCCTGGACCTGTTTATGATGTCTGTTTTCCTAAATTCAATCGTTTTAATATAGTTTTATTAATTGGACCCTTTATGTGCTTAGGTGCATATATTGTGGTGTTTCCGTCTTCGCTAGTTTGCGTGGCTCTTCGGCGGTGAAGTGTATGTGAGTAGACCCCTTATAAAATGCATGTTTTAATAGTAGAAATTCATATATGAAAAAGCATGATTTATTGATTACGTTTTATGAAATGTTTGATGAGATATTATGCTTACTTAGAATATTTTGGAATACCATATTTTCTATTGAACCCATGTTCTTGTAGGGTATATGATGGATGACGATATACTATTTAGAACATGCTTTTACACACTTCTTTATAGTATAGATGATGGATGACTTTATACTATGAAGATGATTTTGAGATATATGTACCTATGTTTGGAAAGATTATGTTCAATGTTTTGTGCGTATCTAGTGGTCACTATTTCACCTGGGAGAGGATCTGGTGTTGGCTGCAGGTCGGGAGAAATAATCCCTGGCTTCGAGCCGAGGGACATGGAGCTGGAAATGGGCCGGGAGAAAATAATATTTGGCTTCAGGTCGAGAAAGACATGGTTCTAGCATTGGGCTGGGAGATATTATATTTGGATACCACTATTTAGCACACTATATACGAGATATGCTTTATGAGATGTTTTATGGCATGTTAGGGTTTTCGGAGAAACCTATTACATATTATGCTATTAGTTTTTATAAAACTCTGGGGTTTAATATGTTGATAATTGTTTCAGTAATATATATATATATATATATATATATATATATATCAATCTACTTGGTCCACTCATGTTTGTTTTGCGTCCCTCCAAGACTTAGAATCGAGGCGTACAATCATGGCGTCAAGGCACTTCGGCATCAGCATCTTCGAATCCTCTCGGTGTAGGACCCATTCTTTTATTCGTTCAATTTTATATTATTTCTTTTAGTGTTCTAGTTAGTTGTATGCTCTGAACACGTTTCTCAATTGCATATTAATCATAATTAAATTTATAAGTCGTATTTAATTCTTGTTCTCATGCATTCTAAATAGCTTGCGTCACCTTCGGGTATTGACTAGCACGTTCCTACCCTAGTGTTCGGGGAATATTGGGATCGGGGCGTGTCAATGGAAGAGCGACCTGCACCAATATTTTGAGACATTTGATGATCCGCAGGTTTCTCTTCAGGAGGGTTGCCTAAAGGAGTTTGAGGACCGGGAAGATAATTAAGTGTGGCTCTGTAGTCATTTTCAAAAGCCCAGCTATGTGGTACATTTTTTATATTTCATTTAAATTAGAACTAATACGTTTGTTTTTTGTTTAACAAAAGAAGGCGAAAGCCAACAAGAGCAATCGGGAGAAGAAGACTCTTCTCCACCTTCCGATTTGAGGTCCTTCTCATATAGATGGAGGCACGGCGGCATGTAATAATAAATTTTTTCATATTCAATTTTTAATATGCCAATAATATTGTTTTCGTACTAACAATTTTTGTATCTTGTTCTATTCAGGGGGTTCAAAATTCCCGGAGATTAATGTCTTCAGCGACGTTTATGTTCGACCCAGGGATGAGTTGGCCGAGTCACTTCATATAAGTATTCTTCAATTCTAATTATTATCTTACGCATTCAAGTATCATGGTTATTATTTGAATGTTATTATTAATATTTTCATGTTATATTACACAGGCGACGATGATGGAAAATAGGCAGTTGGTTCTTCAGGAGTTTGCCTCCCAACTTCCTCCCGAGACTCCGCTCGAGTCTATGGATCCCCTAGAGGATGCGGGGTTTCAGATCCTTACAGAGACCTTAGATCAGACTCTCGGGTGAAGGTCGGGGACGTATTGTAGGGAGATGGGGAATGCTCGGCGGCGAGAACCTAGACCCTCTTCATCATCATAGTCAAAGAGTCAGGCGACAACTTTGACAGCAAAGGTGGCCGACCTTAGGACTGAGCTCGCCTCGTATAAGAGTAAAATATCACAGATTGTACAGGCCCTCGGTTAGTCCGGCATTCGTCTCCTGGATCTTCGTCCGTCGTCGACATCCAAGCCCCTCAACCCGAGCATGCCCACAACTCTGCCCCTTTGACCTTCAAGCCCATCCCCAACTTCGAGACCTTCCAAACGCCTCCGACTGACGACCCCGTAGATTACGCCACATTATTTTCTTAGTTTTTTACTCCTTTACTTTTTAAATATTTTCCTTGTACATACATTTATATTTATTTAAATAAATTATTTTTCTCTTCCTTGTACATACATTTTTTTAATTGCAATTTAATTTTATTACAAAATTAAAAAAAACAGAACAAAAAATTAAATTTAAAAAATATATATATATTTTATTTTTGCGCAACGAATACCTTTGTCTTGCAAAATTCTAGTGACTAACAAGGTTTCCTTGCGCAACTATAAATTGTCGTCGCGCAAAGTTTCGAGAGACGAATATTAGTCATCCCACATTTATATCCTGGTATTTTGTGCGACGAAGGCTAAACCGTCGCGCCGTGTTTTTGCACCAATGCTATTGTTTGTCGCTCAAAGTCTTTCTTCGAGCAGACATTTGTGCAACGGAATGACACTTTGCGTGACCAACTTTTGTTCGTCGCGCAAATAGTTAAACGTAGTATTGTAAACTGGGTTGAAATCCCCGACAAGGTTTTTATCGAGGCTCATTGTATGCACCCTATCCTCAATTGTATGTATTATATTACCTTATCAATGAATATCGTACTGTTTGCGGAAAAAAAAAAATTTAAAATCGCTAGATCACTAGCAAATATAGAAGGAAGAGCATATATCACGTTTCATGTATAATTTGGAAGACTTTTTTTTTTATTGAAATTGAATACTACAATATTGATCTATAGGGTTTTAGGATTTTTGATATATTATTTAGGAATTAAAAGGCATATTAAATATTTAATCTTAAATTTTCAAAAGTTAGGCATCTGCATCAAAACAAGACAAAAAAAGAAACACACATGTCACCAGCAAAATCAAACACTTCCATGTATCCTGTTCTATCCAATATTAAAATGTTTTGAATCGTTAATTTGTTAGGTTTCCCTAACAGTTCGCTATACCATACGTGATGTTTCTAGGTTGAACATGGTCAAAAGTAAAACAAATCTTTCCGTATGCAACGGAATGACCGCGCTTATTGGAGTCAAATTAAAACAAATCCTAAAACTGGCATCATTACATAAATACATACATATGTCTAAATTAAGCCTTTCGATATCCTATCACGATTCTTGTCCGCTACTAAGTATGAGTATATATAAAGGGCAACAGCTAACCCTAGAATTCAAATAAACAAATCACCATCAAAACATGATGATTAAGTTAGGTTTCATCCTCCTGCTCGTTCTTGGCTGTGCAGTCACAATTAGTGCCAAGCCAGAGCCTCCTAAACCTTATGCTTCATCTGATGCTTATCAGAACTTCAACCGGACCAGTTTTCCGCCCGATTTCATGTTCGGGGCTGCCGGAGCGGCCTACCAGGTACGTAACGCATCTCTATATACATATTTTCTTTCAAGGTTAATTAATTCTAATTAGGTTGATGGGTTTAATTTATTGTGTGTTTGGGAATTTTATTAGTTTGAAGGTGCTGCAAAGGAAGGGGGTAGAGGACCATCTGTTTGGGATACATTCACTCACAAATATCCAGGTATTTGAATTATTTTATTTCTCATACCCATCTTCATCCATACAAAATTAACATAGCAAAAACCAAGGATAGAACTAGCACTTATTTCTACCAAATATCTAGTTAACAGTGAAATTTTATGTTAATTCTTTTAAATCATCTTTTTTTTTTTTTTAAGTGAGTCCAAGTTTCAGGAGTGTATTTTGCAATTAGGTTTTTTGTTTTTATTTAAATGTTCTGCAGAGCAAAGCTCAAAAGCTAATTTTTTTTTATCAAAAAGGTATGCTCCGAATCGGTTTATAAGATACTTACATATTTTATGGACAAATAAAACAATTCAGATAAAATAAAGGACCGCAGCAATGGAGATGTGGCTGTTGATTCATATCATCGCATTAAGGTATAAGTCACACTTTTTTGACCGTTAATTCTTTTTGAAGAATTTAGCAATGAAGATCTTATAAGAATTTGAGTGCAAGAAAAATAACAAGTTCTTTCGACATGTTACAGGAAGATGTTGGGATTCTCAAGGATATGGGTTGGGATTTTTACAGATTTTCAATCTCATGGTCTCGCTTGTTACCTAGTAAGACAATCAATATAGTAAAAATTTGTAAATTACTATTGTTTTATTTAATTATATTAATATATATCATAACCCCGACAAGTTGCCTTGTGGAAAAGTTCGAACAGCTTCTCCCTAAAGAGAAAAATGGAAGTTCTGAGTTCAATACTTTATAAGTTGTCAATCTGTTTAATTATGGTCACGGAATAACTATGATTCGCCACTAGTTGTCTCCTTTTAAAGAAAAATAAATAAATGTGGTGATGATTACTATGCTTCTAATGCAATTACATTGTTGTTCTTTCTCCCCAAAACGTTTGGATCAGATGGAAAGCTAAGTGGGGGAGTGAACATGGAAGGACTAAACTATTACAAAAACCTCCTCAATGAGCTTCAAGCCAATGGTTATGCCCATGACTCCTCTGCGACTAATTTTATCCAAAGAGAAAAATATATTACTATTATTGTTTATTTTTTTTGTTTCTGTAATATTGTTTTAATTTTTATATATTGCAGGCATAAAACCCTTCGTGACACTCTTTCATTGGGATTTTCCCCAGGCTTTGGAAGATGAGTACCGTGGCTTCTTAAGCCCTAACAGTGTGTAAGTGAAACAACTTCCCTAGCACTTGTAAACTCGTGAAATGCTTAATTAATTAAGAGTTGAAAATTGAATCAAACATTTTATTTCATATATGTAGGAGTCATTTTCAGGACTATGCAGACCTCTGCTTTAAAGAATTTGGTGACAAAGTAAAGCACTGGATCACGTTAAATGAGCCTCAAACTTATAGCGTCCAAGGTTATACAGTCGGAACATTTGCTCCAGGCCGATGCTCTAACCATACAAAATGCACAGAGGGTGGAAATTCGGCGACGGAGCCATATTTGGCAGCGTATCACCAACTTCTAGCTCATGCAGCTGCTGTAAAAGTGTATAGAGACAAGTATCAGGTAAGTTTTAAATATATACATGTATATATACACAAACGTACATATATTATATATTCAAATGTTAATATTAAATATGCATGCCTGCACAGGCTTCGCAAAAGGGCGTGATCGGAATAGCACTTAACTCCGGTTGGTCTGTACCCCTTTCTGATTCTATGGAGGATAAAGGTGCTGCAATGCGAGCACTTGATTTTTCGTATGGCTGGTACGTACGCACTTCTAAATAATTAGATCACTAATGAAGTTAAATAATTAAATCACTTGATTTACAATTCACATATTTTTAAACTTGCTTAATATATATTTGAAAATTTCGATTTAATTATAGGTTTATGGATCCGTTGACAAGGGGTAAATATCCAAAGCATATGGTAAAGCTAGTTGGAAGTCGAATGCCCAAGTTCACCGAAGAGCAATCCAGTCTGCTAAAAGGTTCATATGACTTTATTGGATTGAATTACTACTCATCGTCATATGCAAAAGATGTTCCTGTTAAGGCTGCACAGCCAAGCCAGTCAACCGACGCCAAGGTCGAATCATTAAGTGAGTAAATTTAGTTAAAAATTTTAGCTTCCGATATATAATTTTTTAATTAAAGCACCACTAACAAGACTTTGAAAAATGAATATTATTGTGGCAGACAACCGCAATGGAGTCCTCATTGGTCCAATGGTACGTCTATATATATGGCAAGTTCATATATATTAATTTTTTTTCCAACAAAAACAATATTATTTACACAGAAATAATATTAAACTGACTTTATATTAAACTTATAAACCCTCTTACCTCATATTATGTTGCAACTCACACAACTTTGACATGGTATTTTTCAGGCTGCATCAAATTGGCTTTATATTTATCCACAAGGGCTTCTAGAACTATTAAGTTACACAAAGAGAAAGTATAAAAATCCAGTTATTTACATCACAGAAAATGGTAATTACGGTTCTACGTATTAATTGTGTGATTTCAATCATTTTAGTTTCGTTAAAAATGTCAAATCATACATACATACATACACTTATTGCCATTTATATTTCCACATGAAACTAAATAAACATCACATTTTTTTTTGTAGGAGTTGACGAGGCAAATGATCCCAAATTATCACTTGAGGAAGCTCTCATCGACAAAGAAAGAATTAAATATTACGATGCACATCTTTATTACGTTCAAGAAGCCATTAAGTAAGTGATCGCTTGACAAAATTAAGCAAAGATTTGATTTTTGTTCTCATTTTTTGGCCAATAATTTCACAAACATGATTGTATCTAACATTTGATTGAGCAGGAAGGGCATTAATGTGAAAGGGTTCTTTGCTTGGTCTTTGCTTGACAATTTTGAATGGGCTGACGGTTACACTGTGAGATTCGGTGTCATTTATGTGGATTACAAAAACGGACTCAAAAGACATTACAAACTCTCAGCTCGTTGGTGGAAGAATCTTCTTTCCCGCTCGGGTCCTAAACATAATTCCTCAAAGAGCAACACCAAACCCTCAGGGGGCACCACCAAAAACTTGGGTTCAAAACCTAAATCCTCAAAGGGCGACATCCTTTAATCGCTACGTGGATAATGAGTTTCACGTATGTTGCCGTTTTTATAATAATAAATAAGTTTTCTGCAAAGGGAAAAAAATGCTCCCTTTGATTAGGATGCATTTGTTTCATGAGTAATTAAGGTTCATACCTTCTATTGAACTCTTGTAATTATCACAAATAAGGATTTCCCCAAGGAAATAATATAAGATCCATTCTAGTTTCTCTCTTAATCTCAGACCATCTTCGGAGGAGATTTCAAATCTTAAGTGGAATGTCATGTAATCAAATTTGAAGGTATTAAAAGCACCAACCGATTTCTCAATTTTATTGACATATGAATCTTTTGATGTCAAATTTGACATAAAGGTGATATTAATTAATTTTTTAATTATTTTATTGTATGGGTCTCATTAGTGCACCAATTATAAATCTTGAAAATTTATTTTAATTTATTTCTTTTTAAAAATGGGTCCTACATATATCCTTTATAACAAAAAACATATGGGTTGGAAGAAGATAAAATTTAACATTGTCACATCAACCATCAAATTAACATTTAGCCCTTGGTTTATTTTTTTTATTTTTTTACATCTCCATCGGAGATACTCTCACCTTTTTTTTTCTTTCTCGTGTCTATGTTATAATACGATATCAACACTAGACTGTAATAATGAGTTAAGCCTCATAATAGGCTAGACATAATAATACGTTCAAATTCGTTTTTAGTAAGAATTAAATCTAAGATTTCTCACTTATAAGTGAAAAGAAATATTACTAGACCGTAGTACTAAATGGTAGTTGTTATCTAATTATTGAATTTGAATAGAATAAATTGGTGTGCTGTTGTAAATTATTGAATTTGCACAAGTCGTTGCCTATTATACTTTATGTAAATACACACTAGCTATAGTTATAAAGGGGAGGAAAACAAGCTCACACAATCCTCTATGCAAGACGCCATCCAATTCCACGATCACCAGCATCACCACCAGACACGACCTCCTCTTCCTAGTTGAACCCCACAACCATCTTTTCTCCGTTGAACCCCCACCACCAAGGTAATATTTGATTATTTATTTTTAAGTTTAACTTTTCTTGAATATATAAATGTCTCAACGTTATTTTTCTTGAATTTGGTGGTGCAGGTGCTGATTTTGAGGTTAAGTTTCTATACAGATTGGAAAGGGCGGCCCTGAGAAATTGGGGTATCTACTATCTAGTCGAGTCTTCAACATGGGTTCTAGAGTTTTCTGAAACTCGACTATTTGTACATTGATATGTATAAAAAAAAGATGTAAATACATAAAAAAAATCTATTTCTATATCAAATGTCATAAAAAATTAATAACAATGGAAGAAACCTATGTACTAATTAAGTTTATATAATCAAAAATTTCAATCAATTCTCTTTCAATTAACAAAATAGCAAACTCATTCAGTATTTCTTGTGACATAATTGATCAACGATAAGATTTGATCAAGATATTTGAAAGTTGCAGACCTGATAAACCCATTTGGCAGCACACCACCAATGGCGCCTTCAGTGTTAGTGTCCAGTCCTTTCTATCTTCTTTGTCTGAAACTCGGCTCAATGGATTTTCTTATGCATCTGATCGAGACAGAGCTCAAAACGTCTGGGCTTCGGATTGATCTTGATCACCTTGGGATGGTACGGGGGAACAAGATGGACTCGGTTAGGTCACCCCGAGTCCTTTTGCTGGAAGTTCGAATGGCTTCTAGTATGGCACTCATCAAAACCCTAGACTTCATCTTCTAATTAATTAAACGATCAAACCTATAACCTATCCTAATCAAAACCCTAGACTTCATCTTCTTAATTAAAGGATCAAATTGGCACTCATCTAAAGTACAAGGCAATGAGAGATTAAAAATTGGGTTAATCTCAGTTTACTACCCTGAAGTTTCTTGGTTTTCAATATTTGGTACATGAAGTTTTTTTCATCCCAGAGTGGTACATGAAGTCATAATTTTGGGATACTTTCATATTTTAGTTAAAATTGCTGTTAAATCAGCTGTAGCTGATGACTTGGCATTCACATGGACAATGACATGGCACCATGTGTCAATATGGGTTCACATAAATATTTAAAAAAATTTAATTTAAAAAAATAATAATTTGGTCGTCTTCTACCTCCCCCGACTTCCTCCCAATCCCCTTCCATCCCTCTCCCCTAGACTCGTCATACATCCACCCTTCCCCCTCCATCTTCGACTCCACCCATCCACCCACCCAACCCTCCTCTTCTCTTAAAATGCCTTCATGAGCTCAAACCTCCGACCCCCATCTACTTGATTTATAGCAGTGGAAAGCCACGGGGTGCTAACCAAAATTACAACCCCTTTGTCGCCGATCTTCTAGATCCCGAAGCTTTTCTGATTGCAACTGGATAACGTCAGTGCTTCGTCAATGATCTCTTCGATTGTCGCAGCTCGGAGCAACAACCCAAGACAGGGTGCGTCATCGACCGGATGTGGTATGAGGGTTTGGTGGGTTCGGGCAAAGGAGAGAAGGGAGGGAGAAGAAGGGAGCGAGCAAGGGAGACGGGGGAGGTAGAAGACAACCAAATTTTTTATTTTTTATTTTTGAAGTTTTTTTTTTAATTTTAAATTTTAAATTTTTTAATATTTATGTGGACCCATATTGACATGTGGTGCCTCGTCATTATCCACATGGATGCTACATCATCAGTTAACGACTGATTTAACAGCAACTTTAATTGATGTATGTGAAACTGTTCCAAAATTATGACTTCAGGTACCACTGTGGGATGAAAAAAAATTCATGTACCAAATATTGAAAACCAAGAAACTTCAGAGTAGTAAACTGAGATTAACCCTTAAAAATATCACTAATTTAGTTTCTTCTAATTTACAAGAAATAGAATTGGTGTCAAATCAGATTTTGCATTCGTAAGACTGGGGCTGGTTTGGTATTGATGTGCTTTGAAAAAAAAACTGTTTCTGCTGTGCTGTGAGAATAAGCAGCTGAGTGTTTGATAAACTTTTTTGTGAAAGTGTTTTTGGAAAAAAAAAAAAAACAATATTATAGTGTTTGGTAAACTTTTATGTAAAACAGCTGTGACTATATGAAATGACCAAAAAGGGTATAATACTGGATGTGTCATTAATTTAATTTTCTTAACAAATAAAGGTGAATTAATCAATATACTTTATTTTTAAAAGAAAAATATTTATCAACTTTATCTTAAATATTAATTAGTATGCCAAACTACTTCAATTGAAATATTTTAGACTGAATAGCTAGGATTCAATAATACAATATTGTTAATGTACTTGAAAGTAGTCTAATTAAATGCATTCATCAAACTTGCCGCTATTCTATTTCTTAATGCTTCTATCTCATGTGATTCTTCAACTTGATATCGCTCTTTTCACAATAGTCCTTGGGGTCATCAAAATGACGATCACGTTCAAAATACCTGTATGTAGTTATGAAGAGTCATTGTAGCAATTACAATCTTCGCTTGTTTATTGAACATGTAATTAGGCATATCCCTTAAAATTGCCCATCTTTTCTTCCATACCCCAAAATTTCGTTCAACGATGCTCCTAAGAGAAGAATACATGTGGTTGAATACCTCTTTATGACCCGTTGGTTCGGGACCCCTACGAAAATCCAAGAGATGATATCTTTCACCTTTATATGGTCCCAAATAACCCCTCATTTGAGGGATAAACGTTGTGGATCTATCCCTGAGGAAATGACACACAAGCTAAAATGATGCCCATTGAGGTAATGACACACAAGCTAAACATCAGTACAAATGCACAATACTCTACAGGGACTTATTAGTTTAGTTAGACCCCAGATCATAGGATACAAGGATTTAAGCTATCCACAGCCACTTATATGCTTTGTTTTCCTTTTTGGATAGTTAAGCAACCTTCTAATCTCTACAGAAGCCAACTTAAAAATTCAAATATATCAACCTGCACTTAAGCCCAATAAAAGTAGAAGCATAAAATTCCAGAAGCAGAAGTATAATGCAGCAACTTTGAAGCCTTGTGGTCATGCAAATCGACATCACCACCAGAATCAAGTTGGCACGAGTCATCGTAACCATGCAGACCTGCACCCTTACCTTCCCCTCTGCCCAATCTGCTGTGCAGCTCTTAGAAACTTATGCCCTATGACAGACGATAGGCCTTATAAATCTAAGGAACCTACCTTATTTCGTTAGGGTCATTGACTAAATCAATGAACAAATTGTAGGTAGCTATGCAGCTTATTCTAAACAATTCGACATTACAGAAACAACCATTACGTTTTAACATCCCCTTATTTCCACTAAAATAGCAATTGTCATGTCATTTGCAGTTGTAGTTGTTATTTAAGAACCCATCATTCATGTTAATTAATCTAAAAATCGACTCTTACTAATTGCCAAAATCCAATACATGACATATAATATGACAGATAATAAGAAAATCAAACAAACAATAACCATCCAAAACACCATTGAAGAAAAACACGAAGCAAGAACTCACCAGTAAAGCAGGATGTGATTCAAAATCTTACAATTTCAAAACTTTCCCAGTAAGGGGCTCCGGAATCTAAAACCAATTCCCAGACAATCAAAATAAAGAACAAATCTTGACAAAATTTAAAAAGAACAAGTATATATGTGGTGCCCCAAAATTAGGAGCTCGGAACCCCAGAAAGACCCCTTTAAATCTATCCTAAACTGCTCCTACATGGTATTCATTCGAGAATCAAATTAATTTCTTTTACTGAGATTGCTAATAAAATCAACTAATTCACCAAAATTGATATATAATCACTTTACAGTATCATTAATTTTAAAATGTGCAATCAATACATTCATCATTTCTTGCATATACTCTTATATCAGACACTCTAACCAACTGAATAGTTCACAGAAGATTATAGACTCGGTTCGAGCGGCTCGAACGACAAGCTTCGTTGCGGGCAGAGAAGTAATCAATTTTTCTTACTTCTCTCTCAATTTTTCTTTCCTCCACAAACCCTAATTTTTTCCCCAATTAATTTTTTTACTCCCTAAATTTAAAAATCCAAACAAATAAATAACGAAATTTTAGACAAGAGAAGCTTACCAGAGAAAGGACGTCGAGCCGGAGAACGTGACCTGGAGAACGAAAGAGATCGCTGGGAAGAAGGAAGAAGTTTCTGGTAGGCGGCTGCTGGGAGTGAATGAGTGAAGACGGGAGGGAGAGAAGTGAGATGCAAGAGCAAGGAGAAGTGAGACGAGAGGGGTGAGGGGTGAGGGTAGGATCGTCATTTGAAAATTTTCATTAAAGGTTACTGTTCACTCGTGGTGCTGTGATTGGAAGCAGCTTGAGTTACCAAACACAATATTGAGCTCAACTTTTTTTTATCCTAACTTTTAAAAAAATCTAAGCAGTACCAAACTAGGATTCAAGCAATCATTCTGTGGTGCAGTTTGGGATTGAGGTGATTAAAAAAAAAAACTATGATAGAGAAAAGCTGGTAGAGATTTTTATGTTTGGTAAATATTTCAAAACAGCTTTATTTCAAAGTTTCACATGAAAAACCCAAAAAGTGGAAGCTGCTTATTATCCAAAACACAGAGCTACAGTACCAAGCTAATGAATTTTTTCAATTTGCCAATACTGCCCCCTCCTTTCTCCTTTCTCCTTTCTCCTTTCTCCTGATTCCTACACTCTGCACTCTCTCTGTCTCTCTCGCAAAACACGCCGCTGCACCTCTTCCTCCTCCTCCTTTTCCTTTCTCTTCGTCGGTCTCAGCGCCACACCGCCGTCGTCTTCCAGGTACCAGGTACTCGATTTGCTTTCAATTTTTGCTGTAATTAATTAATTTAATTTTTAGGTTAGGGTTTGGCTGCTCTCTGATGATGAACCCATTTTTTTGGGGTTTTCTGAAACAGGGTTTTGTGTGGCAACCAACGAACGAGCTTGATCTCATTGATTAGGTAAACATAACTCTTTCTCTCTCCCTCTCTCTCTCTCTCTCTCTCTCTCTCTCTCTTCCATCGTTGTGGGAATTTCGGTTTTGGTGTTTGAATTAATGTCCTAATTTTCAGGTTTGGGGTTTGAATTAATTCTCTAAATTTCAGTTTTGGGGTTTGAATTAAGGTTATTATCATGAGATCCATGAAACAATTTCAATTCTTAGGGTTTGATTGGCAACGATGGTGTTGCTCTGTTTGTTATCATGAGATCCATGAACCCAAATCTCCTCCTCCTTTTCTGCCCTTTTTTATTTCTCATCATTATCTCTTACTTTTCTACTCTTGATTAAGGTAGACGAAGAGACGAGTCGGAGCTGTCAGTGGATTCTCTTCGCTGCCGTCGCGCTCCTTTTTTATGGGTATTTTTTCGTTCTGCTGTGATTTTTTTTGTGGCCAACTTTTTGCTTGATTTATTGACGAAAAATTGGTTAAGTTTGGATTATGTTGATGTGGTTAACATTTCTTTGTTTGACAAGGGTTTCTAATTTCTTAGATATATGGGTTTATATTGGAAAGATTTTTCATTTAATCTTAACCCATGTTTAGTTCTGGATTTCTGAAACAATGTTGTGCAGTATTTGAAATAGTTTTTCATATTTGATCTTTAACTGGTGGCCAATTGTTAGCATGGGATGTAACTGTACAAGTAATCATCTGCATGCATTAATAATCTGTTTGTGTGTGTAGTCACTTTTTACAGGATAGAGCCTTTTAAAAGAGCCTTTCACAAAGAAAAGAGCCTTCTCTGCCTCTTTATCCAATTTTATTGTTGCCAAAGCCCTTCAAAGAGAAAAGATAATCAGTCAAGCTTATTTATGTAATCATGGGTTATCAACTTATCATAAGAAGCACATATATACACACAGAATTGCAGACACGCACATTAGAGAACTAAGGGCAACAGTTATAAGCATCAAATATACCAGGAACTTTTGATTCAGTTTTAAGAGCATCTACAATGGGCTCCCTAAATGAGCTCCTAGTTAAAATTTAGGGAGGATTTGGAAAAATTCACCCCGTCACTCCCTATCCACCTCCTAAAATAAGGGATTCTACAACGAGCTTTTAAATCTAGGGAGGTAGAAAAGAGCTCCTAAGGCTCCTAGCATTTTGATTGTTATGTGAATTGCTGTTGATTGTTTGATTGTTTTGTGAATTGCTGTTGGATTTTGTAGTTGTATGTGGATCGTTTATTAGTTATTTCTTTGAATTGTTGTTGATTGTTCTGTGAATTGCTGTTGATTGTTTGATTGTTTTGTGATTTGCTGTTGGATTTTGTAGTTGTATGCTGAATGTGATCGTCATTTTGATGACCCCAAGGACTTTTGTGAAGAGAGCGATAGTAGTGATGATGATGATGAAGAAAACCAAAATTATCAAGTTGAAGGATCACATGAGATAGAGGCATTAAGAAATAGAATAGCGGCAAGTTTGATGAATGCATCTAATTAGACTACCTTCAAGTACATTAACAATATTGTACTAATGAATCCTAGCTATTCAGTCTAAAATATTTCAATTGAAGTAGTTTGTCATACTAATTAATATTTAAGATAAAGTTTATAAATATTTTTCTTTTAAAAATAAAGTATATTTAGTAATTCACTTTTATTTGTTAAGAAAATTAAATTAATAGCACATCTAGTATTATACCATTTTTGGTCATTTTACACAGTCACAGCTATTTTACATAAAAGTTTACCAAACACTATTATACTGCTTTTTTTTTTCCAAAAGCACTTTTACAAAAAAGTTTACCAAACACTCTGCTGCTTTATTTCACAGCACAACAGTTTTTTTTCACAGCACAGCAATACCAAACCAGGTTTGTACCTGGTGGATGTACAGATTGAATCTCTATTCCCTAAAAATTTTTAAATCCTAAAATTCCTAAAAGATTGAATCTCCAAATACTGACTACCTTTAAAGGCCAACACTCAGTTTAGCCGTTGTTTTTTTTTTTTTTTTTTTTTTTTTACTATTTCGGGTTTGAATCTTCCAGATATCCAATGCCCCTATGCATTTCTAATCGTGTAGGCGAATATGATAGATAAAACTGTACTATAATGGTTGATGTACAAAGTTGCTTACTAAATTGACTAAAAAAAAGAAAGCACCAAACACGTGTACCACCAACAACAAATAGAAGGGCCTCCAAACAAATACATGGACAGTTTCTTCTACTAATAATTATAAATAATTGTAAACATGGTTGAATTTGAGTGCACATATCTAAATAATCATTGAAAAACCGCTAAATCACTAGCAAATATAGAAGGAAAAGTAGAGTGAAATTTCGGTGATGATAGGACAGAAATTTCAACGATGGTACAATAGAAAATTCTTCTGCGCATTGGTGTAAGCCTGTAAGGAAGAGCATTTCACTTTTCATGAGTAATTTGAAAGAGTAATGATATTCATACCATATATTTGTACCACATTTTCATACTATCTTATGTGACATTTGACGTGGACAGTCATATCATTTGAAAAATTTGCAAAACCCAAAGAAATGAAAGAGAAAGATTTCTCGTATACCACAATCATCATTTAATTAACTAGTTTTTCTTAATTATTAGTTTATTAAATAATGAACTAAATTTAAAAATCTAATTAATTCAAATGATGTGGCTGTCCACATCAAATGTTAAGATGATATGAAAATGTGGTACAAAGACATGGTACAAATAGCATTACTCAATTTGAAAGACTTTTTATTAAAATTGAATACTAAAAATTTATATACCAGAGTTTAGGATTTTTGATATATTATTCAGGAATTAAAAGATATATTAAATATAATTGCAAGGCTGTAGGAAGATGTTTAATTGCAAGTCAAAATAGCCATGAATAAACTTAAAATTTCAAAAGCTAGACATCTTTATCAAAGCAAGACAAAAAATAAAACAGACATGTCGCCAGCAAAATCAAATACTTACATTTATCCTGTTTTATCCAATGTGAAAATGTTTTTAATCGTTAATTTGTTAGGTTTCCTTAGCAGTTCGTCAAATCATATCCGTTATTCTATTTGAGTCTAAAACAGAAGGTTGAACATCGTCAACAGGAAAACAAATCTTTCCGTATGCACGGATTGACCGCTTCTTATTGTAGTCAAATATATATACGGATTAAACATGGAACGGAAGGGTGATGATGATAAATATAATCATAAAACTGGCGTTGACAGATAATATTTGTTTCTATTCGAGTTTAATAAGATCTTCTCATTATTGGAATATCATACTTTATCAAAAAAAAAAATAATAATAAGATCTTTCTTTCGACAAAAAAAGACAGACAATTATATGTTCAAATTTAGTCTTTCAATCCTATCATGATTTTTTTCCGCTAGAAAAATTATGTGTATATATAAAGGGCCAATAGCTAACCCTAGAATTCAAATTAAAAAAAAATTAAAAATCAGCATCAAAACATCATGATTAAGTTAGGTTTCATCCTCCTGCTTGTTCTTGGCTGTGCAGTTACAACTAGTAAATCTGCCAAGCAAAATCATCCCAAAGACTATGCTTCATGTGACGCTCATCACATCTTCAACCGGAGCAGTTTTTCCCCCGATTTCATATTTGGGTCTGCCGGAGCGGCTTACCAGGTACGTAACCTCTATATATATATATATATATATATATTTTTTTTTTTTTTTTTTTTTTTTTTTGTTCTTTCAAGGTTAATTAATTCTCACTAGAATGGTGGGTTTAATTTGTTGTGTGTTCGGGAATTCTATTAGTTTGAAGGTGCTGCAAAGGAAGGGGGTAGAGGACCATGTGTTTGGGATACATTCACTCACAAATACCCAGGTATGTGAATTATTTTACTTTTCATACTCCTCTTCTTCCATACAACGTTAACATAGCGGAAATCAAAGACAACTTGCATATTTTCTACCAAATATCTAGTTAATCTAAAGTTTTATGCGAATTTTTTTTTTAAATCATCTTGTTTTAAAGGGTTTTTATCATAAATAGTTCATGAGATTGATCAAACTTATCATTTTGGTCTCTCACTTTCAAAATCAATCAATATCGTTCCTGACATTTACTACTTCACATCAATTTGTTCATTCCGTTAAAATTTTGTCAACTATTTTGTTAGTTTGTATGTGGGACCCACAAATCCAATGAATTAGTGACACGTGGATTACACAACATAAGAATTTTTATCGCAAATGGTCCCTGACATTGATTCAACTCCTCATTTTGGTCCTTGAGTTTTACAAATCGATAAATTTGATCTCTACTTTCAATACCGAACGTCAATTTAATCCTTCCGTTAAACTTTCGTCAATATTTTTTGTCTCACTAATCCAATCATATGGCGCCATGTGGATTATCTACAAGAAACTTTTTTTTTTTAAGATTTAAAACTAAAAGTAAAATAAGAAACTAAAAACCAAAACTAAAAGAAAAAAAAAAGTCATCGTCGTCCTCATCAAGATATGCTCAAAAAGAAAAAGAACACACCATAACACCACTAAAGTACTTGGCCTCCTGAACTCATTCCTCATTCTCTCTAGTTGTTTATGATCCTATCAAATGTGAATTGAATTTGGATTCGATTTTATCGAATTTAGATTGAATTTTTTTTCCAATTAGGGTTGTGGGATGCAAGAAAAATGTTAACGCGAAATACTCGTCTGTTGCTTCACTCGTAAAAAATAGTTTCTTATAGTTAATCCACATGGAGCCATATGATTGGATTAGTGGGACCACATCAGCACACAAACGAAAAATATTGATGAAATTTTAACAGAAGAACTAAATTGATGTGCGGTAGTGAAAGTCAAGGACAAAATTTATTGATTTTTGAAAATCGGGGATCAAAATGAGGAGTTGGATCAATGGCAGGGACCATTTGCAACAAAACCCATTATTTTGTGTAATCCATGTGTCACCATTTCATTGGATTGTGGGTTCCACATACAAACTAACAGAAGAGTTGACGAAATCTTAACGGAATGACCAAATTGATGTGGGATATTAAATGTCAGGGACAATATTGATTGATTTTGAAAGTGAGAGACCAAAATGATGACTTTGATCATCTCAGAGACCATTTGTAATAAAAACTCATTTTTAAAGTGACTGATCCAAGTTTCATGAGTGTATTTGCAATTAGGTTTTTTGTTTTTATTTAAATGTTTTACCGAGAAAATTAGAGTAAAACGCTCAAAATCTAAATTGTTTTCATCGAATAGGTTTGCTTCCAATCAGTTTATAAGGTGCTTACATATTTTATGTACAAATAAAATAATTCAGATAAGATAACGGATCGCAGCAATGGAGATGTGGCTGTTGATTCATATCATCGCTATAAGGTATAAGTCACACTTTTTTTACCTTTAATTCTTTTTTAAGAATGTAGCAGTGAAGACTAATTATAAGAATTTGAGTACAAGAAAAATAACAAGGTTCCTTCGACATGTTACAGGAAGATGTTGGGATTCTCAAGGATATGGGTTGGGATTTTTACAGATTTTCAATCTCATGGTCTCGCTTGTTACCTAGTAAGACAATCAATATAATGTAATTAATTGACTATTGTTTTAATTAATTATATAATATAAATATGACAGCAAAAGCGGAAGATTTGACGCAAAACCGAGCACAATGATATTTTAGAATTCATACATGATACAACCAACCTCATTTGATGAGATAAAACTTGATTGTTGTTGTTGTATTTCTGTTCTTCTAATGTACTACATTGTTTTTCTTTCTCCCCAAAACTTTTTTATCAGATGGAACGCTAAGTGGGGGAGTGAATAAGGAAGGACTAAATTATTACAAAAATCTCCTCAATGAGCTTCAAGCCAATGGTTATGCCCATGACCCTTTTGAGACTAATTTGACCCAAAAAAGAAACAGATAATACTAATTACTGATCATTTTTATTTCTGTATTCTATTAATTTTTAAACATTGCAGGTATAAAGCCCTTCGTGACACTTTTTCATTGGGATTTTCCCCAGGCTTTGGAGGATGAGTACCTTGGCTTCTTAAGCCGTAACAGTGTGTACGTGAAAGAACTTCCTCAGCACTTATAAACTCGTGAAATGCTCAATTAATTAAGGTTCAAAATTTAAACAAACATTTTATTTCATATAGGAGTGATTTTCGGGACTTTGCAGACCTCTGCTTTAAAGAGTTTGGTGACAAAATTAAGCACTGGATCACGTTAAATGAGCCTCAAACTTATAGCGTCCAGGGTTATACAGTTGGAGCATTTGCTCCAGGCCGATGCTCTAACCATACAAAATGCAAAGAGGGTGGGAATTCGGCAACGGAGCCATATTTGTCGGCACATCACCAACTTCTAGCTCATGCAGCTGCTGTAAATGTGTATAGAGACAAGTATCAAGTAAGTTACATACATATATATATACATACATATATATATATATATATATATCTATAAACATATACGAGTGTGAGCTTGGATGCAACTAAAAGGTTGCTTCTTTATGATCAAAAGGTCATGAGTTCGAGTCGTGAAACCAGTCTTTTTGCAAAGCAAAAGTAAGGTTGTGCACGATAAGCGGTTTTCTTCCGACTCTCGCAAAGCGGGGAGCCTTATTGACTTGGGGTCACCGCTTATATATATATATACACACACATACATATATCCATAAAATCAAATGTTAATATTGAATATGCATGCATGCACAGGCTACACAAAAGGGCGTGATCGGAATAACACTTAACTCAGGTTGGTCTGTTCCATTTTCTAATTCAACGGAAGATAAAGATGCTGCACTTAGAGCACTTGATTTTTCGTATGGATGGTACTTACTCTCTTCTAAATAATTAGATTACTAAAGCAGTTAAACTAATTAGATAACTTGATTTACAATTCACATTTTTTAAAACTTGCTTAATATATGTTTAAAATTCTTTATTTAAATATAGGTTTATGGATCCGGTGACAAGGGGTCGGTATCCAAAGAGTATGCAACGCCTAGTTGGAAATCGATTGCCCAACTTCACCAAAGAGCAATCCAAAATGCTAAAAGGTTCATATGACTTTGTTGGGTTGAATTACTACTCATCGTCTTATGCAAAAGATGTTACTGCCAATAAGTCTGTAAAGCAGCCAAGCCAGTCAACCGACTCCAACGTCGAATCATTAAGTGAGTAATTAATTTATTAAAATTTTAATAGCTAATTTTAATTAGCTTCCGATCATTTTTTTAATTAAAGCACACTAACAAGACTTTGACAAATGAATATTATTGTGGCAGACAACCGCAATGGAGTCCCCATTGGTCCAATGGTACGTCTACTATATATATATATATATATATATATATATATATATATATATGCACGATTAGTTCATATATTAAACTTAAAAAGCCAAAACAAATAGTAGAAAAATGTGAACAGTAGCTTCTTAAAGGAAAAAAAAAAGGGAAGTCCTAAGTTCGATACTTCTTAAACTGTGAATCTGCTTGATCATGATCATGGGTAAGTTGCAAGTCCCAGTTAGCCTGAGTGTATAACCGTAGTTCGTCACCAGTTGCACCCCTTTTCAAAAAAATGAAAATAATATATATTAAACTTATAAACCCTCTTACCTCATATCATGTTGTAGCTCACATAATTTCATATGGTTGGCTGCAGGCTGCTTCAGATTGGCTTTATATTTATCCACAAGGACTTCAAGAACTGTTAACTTACACAAAGATAAAGTATAAAAATCCAATTATTTACATCACAGAAAATGGTAGTTACGGTAGTTATGTCAAATCATATATACATATATACACGTATTGCCATTTATATTTCCATATGAAACTAAATAAACATCACATTTTTTTTTGTAGGAGTTGACGAGGCAAATGATCCCAAATTATCACTTGAGGAAGCTCTCATTGACAAAGAAAGAATTAAATATTACGATGCGCATCTTTATTACGTTCAAGAAGCCATTAAGTAAGTGATTGCTTGACAAAATTAAGCAAAGATTTGATTTGTTCTCATTTCTTGGCCAATAATTTCACGAACATGATTGTATCTAACATTTGATTGAGCAGGAATGGCGCTAATGTGAAAGGGTTCTTTGCGTGGTCATTGCTTGACAACTTTGAATGGGTTAACGGTTACACTGTGAGATTTGGTATCATCTATGTGGATTACAAAAACGGACTCAAAAGACATTACAAACTCTCAGCTCATTGGTGGAAGAATCTTCTTAAAGGTAATTCCCACTCGGCTTCCAAACATAATTCTTCAAAGGGCAGCAAAACCTAAATCCTCAAATGGCGGCATTCTTTAATTGTTACGTGGATAATGAGTTTCATGTATGTTGTCGCTCCTATAATAATAAATAAGTTTTCTACACATGAAAAATGCCCCCTTTGTGGTAAATACGGATCGCCTTAATCAAGTTATTGATTAGGGATATATGATAATTTTTTTATTATAGATGCACTTGTTTGATGAGTAATTAAGGTTAATACCTTTTACTGTACTCATGTAATTAGCGCAAATAGGGATTTTTCCCCAAGGAAATAGTACAATCTCTATTCTCCTAGTTTCTCCCTCATCTCGCATTTTTTTCTTCTATCTAGTTATAATACGTTTGTTTCTCTTTTTAATTCTGTTTTATAATAGTTGTCGACAATGTACCTATAAGAAACGACTTGTGGAAGTTACTCTTCATAAGATGATACGAAGGGGAAAAGTTTGTCTAGTTTTTAATAGGATGAATTGATTACTCTTGTAAATATAATAGGCAAGAACTTGCACAAGTTGTTGCCTATTATATTTCTTGTAAAAAAATATATTTATACACACGCACACACTAGTTTATAGATATATAGGCATTGTTCTAAAAATCTCTGTCTAGCGCCTAGGCGGTTGGACATCGTCCGTCTAGCGCCTAGGCATTGGACATCGTCAGTCTAGCGCCTAGGCGTTGGACATCGTCCGTCTAACGCCTAGGCATTGGACATCGTCCTGCTTAGGCACCCGCCTAGACCTCCTAGGCAACCGCCTAACCCGTCCAAATTCACCTAGACACCCGCCTAGGTTGCAACTCACTTAGACAGAAAATAGATAACTTTCATTTTGCATTTTTTTTAAATAAATTGTAAGAGACTTGTTGAATACTTAAATGAGCACACATTATATGCTTGTTCCCCATGTTTTCATTATGTTTCAATACTTTATAATATATATGTCATTCTATTTTGTAATTTATGATGTAATTATATATATTTTTAAGTATAAACAGACATTTATTTATATGAAATATAACAAATTTACTTAAATCCTTCTAGGCACCCACCTAAGCCCCGCCTAGGAGCCTAGGCACTAGACCCCAACCTGCCGTCCGACTATCGCCTAGCGTCTTTTAGAACCTTGTATACAGGGTAGGTAAACAAGCTCACACAATCTCTGTATGCAACACTTCATCTAATGCCACTGATCACCACCACCAGACACGACCTCCTCTTCCTAGCTAAACCCCACAACCATCTTTTCTCCGTTGAACCACCACCACCAAGGTAATATTTGATCGTTATTATTTATTATTTATTATTTTTAATTTTTCTTGAATGTACTAATTAAATCTCTCAACTTTTTTTTCTTTCTTGAATTTGGTGGTGCAAAAGCTGATTCTGAGCTCAAGTTTCTAGATTTTGGGTGTTATTTTTCTTACTGTTTTGTGTTTTTATTTTTCAGGCACAAACGATTTCACTGCTTGTCCACCAATGGCTCCCTCATCAAGTCCACAACCCCCCACAACATCTGGTTCGGGTTTGAACCTTCCAGGTATCCGACGCCCCCATAATCATTTTTAATGGTGTAAGCAAAAGTAATTGGTAAAAATTTACCACAGTAATTGACATGGCAAGTTGCTTAGTAAATTGCCTCATAAAATAATATGTCAGTCCTATAGGATAAGCAAACTAAATAGGCAAAGTTTTATTTTATTATTGTCTTTCACATTTGATATTTACTTGTATCTTTTCTGGCATCTTCCCCTCACATAGAATACTTTATTATAAATATATATTTGAGTTCTAGTTTTGCCTACACATATAAAAGTAGGCAATGTTGCGAGAAGTTTTTTACTGTACCGAAATACGTTCCGGTACATCAAGTTTCATAATATAAATTGTCAAAATTTTCTTCTTCAATGCAATCACAACATTTGATGTACTTGGCGAATTCCTGCTACACTAAAACATCTCTCCAATGTTGTCTACTCTAAAGGAGTAGGCAAAGTTTGCTTACTCAATTGACCACTCCAGATTTTGCCTGGATGGCTCATCAAAAGAAATTTAGCTACTCATTTATCTACTCCATTAGAGATGCTTAAGATCCGTAGTTTATAAAGTTGTTATTATTCTTATATCTTACAATTTTAAACATTTGGTTAAATTTGTTTTTTGTAAATTTTCAGGTCTTTTTCAGATCAAATTGCTGCTGATTTATGTTTTGATTACAATTCTATGAAAGGTAATAATTTGACTTTTTACTTTGATTTTCTAAAAGTTTAATGGCTATCAATTTTTATTGCGTATTTTAAGAGTTTTGTGACTCTTAACACGTGTGGTCTTAAAATAAAACTGAGCAAAAGTATAGGGTTAGGGTTACCCTAAACCCTAAAGTTAAGAACACTCCCTAAAGTTAAGAATACTGAATAATCTGTCACTTAAATTCTTTAGATGTAATCTAAAGACTGTTCATTATTTTTTACAATCATTGGATTAAATTTAAAAGCTCTACGTGACGGAGTATTCAATACTCGAGAATACTATAAATTATTTGAAAGTATAGATGAATAATCTTAGTTTTAGTGTGACTTGTGTAAGTGTAATTGAGTTCACAATTTTTTTGCTCATCTTTGTTTATAATTTGACGTCCAATTTCGTATATTTATTTTGAAGGACTGGGTTCCAGCACGCTCCACCTGCACCATGACCTAGCCACATGCCCCCAAAAGTTGTAAAACGTACGATCTTTCATTTGGGTAATTTTGTTAGGTATATGCTTGCTTTATGGTTAAACATATGCAGGTTTGTGTGTCTGTGCAATACTGTCTGAAATTTCAATTTTCTGAGATATGGAAAAGTGGCTTTTTGAGTGAAGTTACTCATAAGAAGCATAGAAAGGGATTATGATTTTTGATATATCATTCAACACTAGGTTTACTGCTTTATACAATGATACAATATTAATAGGATCCTAAACTATCGCCTATAAACAAGGCTTGATCAGAAACTAAATAAGGAAGTAAATAACTACAATATCAATTTACAATATTGACTAATTAATAGAGATATCTTCCTTAACACTCCCCCTCAAGTTGGAGTGTATGTTAATGACACCCAACTTGCTAAGTAAGACTTCGAACTACGTTGAACTCAACGGCTTGGTGAATATATCAGCTGGTTGATCACTTGTCCTTATGTAAGTCGTGCGTATCATTCCTACTAGGTGACAATCAATCTCTATATGCTTCGTTTGTTCATGAAAAATAGGATTGGAAGCGATGTGTAATGCCGCTTGATTATCACAAAATAACTTGACTGGTCGTGGATGATTCACTCTTAGATCCTTCAAAATATTCTTCAGCCATATGATTTCACAGCATGTGGTGGCCATAGAACGGTATTCAACCTCTACACTAGAACAGGATATAGTTGTTTGTTTCTTAGTTTTCCAGGAAATAGGTGCTTGACCAAGCAAAATACAGTACCCCATTATCGACCTTCTAGTATCTCTACATCTAGCCCAATCAGCATCACAAAATGCTTGTAATTGCAATGAACCCGTGGAAGGAAGAAAAATTCCTTGTCCATGTGCTTGTTTAATGTACTTGAGGACTTTGTGTGCAGCCTCAAAATGTGGTTGTCGAGGTTTCTCGATGAACTAACTTAGCATGTGAACAACATAAGCCAAGTTAAGCCTTGTTATGGTCAAGTATATCAACCTGCCCATAAGCCGTCTATATGATGAAGGATCATTCAACACCTTTCCTTCCATTTGTGTGAGAGACAAATTTTGATCCACAGGAAACCGTGAAGGCTTAACTCCTAGAAACCCAACATCATCCAATATTTCTAGTGCATATTTTCGTTGACATAGAGTAATTCCACGCTTTGAACATGCAACTTCTATTCCCAAGAAATATTTGAGTTGCCCCAAGTCTTTCAGCTTGAAACGTTGAGAGAGAAACTGCTTGGTTTCTTCAATTTCATGCAGATTATTCCCTGCTAATATCACATCATCGACATAGACTAATAAAGCAATGAAGTTACCATGACGACTTCGGACGAATAATGAATAGTCGGACCATGATTGATGAAATCCAGCGGCCTTGAGAGCATTGGATAACTTAATGAACCATTTCCTCGAAGCTTGCTTTAAACCGTAGATAGATTTATTTAACTTGCAAACTCAAGTCTCCCCCTTTCGTCCGAAACCAGGAGGCAAGGTCATGTAGACATCTTCTTCGAGATCACCATTTAAGAAGGCATTGTTCACATCCAGTTGATGGAGGTACCAACCTTGCACAACGGCAATAATAAGAAGCACGCGAACTGTGGTTAACTTAGCCACCGGAGCAAAGGTTTCGCGGTAATCAACACCTTCAATTTGACTGTAACCTTTGGCAACGAGGCGTGCCTTGTACCGTTGGATAGTGCCATCAGGTTTAAGCTTAATCTTGTAAACCCATTTACATCCAATGGGACGTTTATGCAGCAGCAAATGCACGAGTGTCCAATTATGATTGGCTTGAAGAGCAACAATTTCATGTTACATGGCATTACGCCAGTTTGGATCTCGGACAGCCTGCAAAAAGCTTGTCGGTTCTTTGAGGAGGGTGAGATTAGTGGTATAAGCTTTATGGTGAGGTGAGAGACGATTATAGGATAAATAAGTGGAGAGAGGATGGGAAGTACCTGACGAGGACTGGACCACGTTCGTAGAAGATGTGGGAGCAGGCCTGGACGGGAAAGAGACCTCGACATGAAAGTCCTGCAAAAAGGTAGAAGGTTTGGTAGGTCGTGTTCCACAGCGGGGTGGAGTTGGCAAGGCTGTTTGTGGTGTGGATGGAGAAGGTAGGGTTAGGGTTGGAGTGGCTGGGGACGGGGAAGACGCGGGGATATCTGAGGGTGGGGAAGGTGAGGGTGGGGTGTCTAAAGGTGGGATATCTGAGGGTAGGGAGTTGATAGGAGAAAGGGTAGAGTCATGGTCGGGGGAGTCGTGTGGCATAGAAGATAGAGCAGGAAAATAGTCCATATAAAACTGTGACAATTAGTTGGTTAGAGTGGAGGACTGTGGATTAGCAGTGGAAATGTTTAAGTGATAAGGAAATTGTTCTTCGAAAAAGATCACGTCCATGTGAGACAAAAACTTTGTTGAGTTGAAGGTCAAATAATCGATAGCCCTTTTTACCATATGGATAGCCAAGAAAGACATAGCGACGAGCACGAGGATCAAATTTTGAAGGTTTGTGTGCGTGAGTGGAAGCAAAACACAAACAACCAAACACTCGTAAGTGTGAGTAAGTGGGTGCTTTCTGGAACAACTTTTCATAAGGTGTCTTTCCTTGAAGAAGGGGTGTGGGTGTGCGATTAATAAGATAGGCTAAAGCAAGTATGGCGTCCCCCCAAAAACGTTTTGGCATGTTGGCTTGAAAGAGAAGGGCTCTGGCAACATTTAATAGATGTCGATGCTTACGTTCAGCAACACCATTTTGTTGTGGTGTTCACACAGCTAGTTTGATGAATGATACCTTGTTTGGCATAAAAATTGTCAAGTTTAAATTCGGGACCATTGTCGCTTCGAATCATTTTAACCTTGGTGGTGAATTGGGTTTCGACCAAATGGACAAATTGTACAATGAGCTGTTGTGTGTTAGATTTGTGTTTCATCAAATAAATCCATGTGCTCCTGGTGTAATCATCAACAATAGTGAGAAAGTATTTTGCACCAGAAAGAGAAGGAACATGATACCCCCTAGATATCAACATATATCAATTTAAAACGTGATTTAGTGGATATGGAACTCAATGAAAATGGTGCTCTTGTTTGCTTGGCTAATGGGCAAATGACACATTTATTAGAATCACAAGATTTGTGTTGAAAAAAAGGAAATAACATGGAAACAGTTTGTGATGGATGTCTTAGGCGTTTATTCCAAAGATGATGGTTGGATGTTTGAATGGTGTTGCATGTTCATTTCTTTGGTGGATCGAGATAGTATAGTCCCTCCCGTTCAATTCATGTCCCAATCATCTTCCCTGAGCGTAGGTCCTGTATAACACAAAATTGTTTTAGGAAGATGGTAATATAGAGGGAATCATGTGCGAGCTTGCTAATGGATATCAAATTTAATTTGAAAAATGGGACACACAAAACATTATCAAGCACAAGGTTGGGAGAGAAGACAACTTGTCCAATGTGGGTGACCGTGGCAAGAGAACCAGTGGGTAGTTCAACAGTATGGTTTGTAACAGGTCTTGACGTCGTGAGACAATGAGGGCTGCAAACACTATGGTCTGTTGCACCACTATCCAAGATCCAAACACTTTTTATGCCATTATGCATGAAGGAAAAAGCCTTACCTGAAAGTTCATCATTATTCGAGGAATTACCAACTTGATTTGCAAAGGAGGATCTGTTTTTGTTCAACATTACGAGTATCTGCTTGCAATCTTCCTGGGAAAAAGGAAAGTTTGGCATCCCGTCCTTTTTATCGTGCATGGAAACTTGGTTGCCCTTGGAAGTGGATGAGTGGCTTTGTTCAGTTTCAGCAACCGCTTTGCGTTTGCGGCAATATTCGAAGGAATGACCTTTCCACCCACAAAAAGTGCACTTGAGATGGGCACGGCAGTTTTTGGTGCTATGATTTGTCTTGTTACATTTTCCACAGCGAATACCACTATCATCTGGTTCAGTTTCTCGGCCACCATTCTTCACAACAAAAGATGCCGCTTCTGGTTGGGAAGTATACTTTCCATTTGAGACTTCTGCATGTCTCTCATGGCGAAAGACAAGAGAGTAGGCCTTGTTCACTATAGGTAAAGGCTCAAGAAGAATGGTATTACTACAAACAATGGAATAAGAATCATTTAAACCCATGAGAAATTTTATTGTTTTCTGGGTTTCAACATAAGAGATGATTTCCTTCTTCGTAGGAATATAGAACGTAGCACGTCACGTTCGTCCCACAAGCTTTTTAATTTGGTGAAATATGAACTCACCATGATGTTACCTTGCACACAGTCATGAATCTCGTTTTCTATGTGAAACAATTGAACAATATTCACATGAGAAAACCTTTAGTGCAAATCAAGCCACATCTGCCTTGCATCCTTGCAATTGATGACGCTATCTGAGATTTCTTTTGACATGGATCCTAAGAGCCACGTCTTAAACAGATTATTGCATCGATTCCATTGCTGCAATTCTTCATGTTCATCTTCACTTGCTTATTGACTGTCCCATCAACAAGCCCTAATTTGTTCTTGACCGTTAAGGCCATGGTCATGGATTGAACCCATGTACTGTAATTGTCTTCCATCAATGGCTGTGGCACAAGGACTGCACCGGGTTGGTCCGAATGGTGGAGATAAAGTGGATGATTAGGACTCTCCCACTTTGGATGCGAAGTCATGCCTAAGGAGGTTGACTTCGTGTCTGCGCTATCACTCATGGCTATGTTTGCTAGGGTTGTTTTGGTGTCTATGTGTTTGCTTTTTATTTTCCCAGATATCAATCACTCTGGTACCATCATGAGAAGCATAGAATGGCATTATGATTTTCGATATATCATTCAACAACTAGGTTTACAGCTTTATACAATGATACAGTCAATAGGATCCTAAAATATCGCCTATAACAAGGCTTGATCAGAAACTAAACAAGGAAGTAAATAACTACAATATCAATTTACAATATTGACTAATTAATAGAGGTATCTTCCTTAACAGTTACTATATTCATTGATAGAAAATTAATACGTACAAACAGGATAGGGTGCATACAGTGGGTCTCGATAAAAATCTTGCCGGAAATTTCAACCCAGACGAAGGGAAAAAGAGCGTCCCACACCATAAGAGATTACATATGTTTACTATCCTCAATTAAAAGGTCTATTATTACATCAAAAGGTTCATCGAACCAAGTTACCGGAGTATCAAGGGCTAAACCCAATCTAGCCAACCTGTGTGCCATCTTGTTCGTCGAGCGTCGGTCAAATGTAACCTTGCATTGAGAAAAACCACTTAAAATCTGTCTATTATTAGCAATAATGTGCCCAAAAGGAGATGAATCCTTTAGGCTCTCATGTTGAAGTGTCGTGGTCACCATCAGAGCATCCCCTTCAACTTCCACGTCTGTAGTCTGCTGGTGTTGAGAAAAAATCACTGCTTCCCTTGCTACCATAATCTTCGCCAACAATGGAGAACCAATTCCCTCAACTCTCATTGCTACTACAGCCATGAATTCCCCTTTGTCGTTCCGTATCACTACCCTCACTCCTCCAATCTCTAACTGTTCATCCCATGCCGCATCAAAATTACTTTTAATCCACCCATTTTCTGGCGGCTTCCATGGCTGCCCAGTGACTTATGGAATTCATGTAGCCAAGTGTGCACTTTACAGTGCATTTCCAAAGGCTCCAGAGCCTTTCCATTCCACAACATTGCCTTACGTTCTGTCCATTGCGTTTCTAAGGGTTTGATTTATTTTCATGTTTTGACGTGCATGTTGTTATTTTCTTGTTTGCTTGGGTTTACACTGCCGATTGAAGGTGAAATAATTTTGGGTTTGTTTCTCCTTTTAAGAAAGAAAATTAACGATATAGATTTTTGGACATTTTAGTCATACTATATAGGTGGGCGAAATTCATTTACATTAGAGACATACTTCTCAAAAAAAAAAAAAATGTAAAGTCGTTCTGTCTCTCTTGTAAAAGAATATCGCCTACTTGACACTGCCTGCCTATATATTAAGCACTAGACTGCATTTTAACGTGTGATAAGGCATGTTTTATGACTCATTTGTGTGTGGTGATCTTTCACGAAAGCTCTAAAGGATATATAGTTGAAATAAAATGGTTGAAAGTGCTGTGCGGTTGACCCTGGGAAAAAGTTTTCTTCCCGAACATTGGATTTGGAGTAGACCTTGGGTTCTCTATGGGTTCCCACGGCGTGCTTTTGGAGCAATTTCTCAGGTCAGCATGCTTGGACCTTGGCCAGCCATTCTTGGTGGTGCCTGGATGGCCAGGTTTTCGAAATTGGTGAGTATCTTGGATATTTTTCCTATGATCCTGTAGTCTGGACAGTCTTGCCCGCTCCTTGAATCGTAAACTTTTCCGGGGGTTCTTTATCGACGCACGCATCTTCAGCACGTTGTTCCAGACTTGATCCATGAAAGAGGTATCTTCATTATTCAGGTCGATGGCTCGACCGTGGGGTAACTGTCTGAGAAAGGTTTCCATAGGGGTAAAGTGATCTGGTCGAGAGGAATATCTAGAACAAAGTATATGCTTGTCCGTTCGGCCGCGTATTGGCACGCCTACATTCACACCAGATTTCTAAAGAAAATAGTTAGGTTTTAGATTTACGGCTTGCAAGCCACGTTCGTTTTGTGAGTTTTACATTAGAGTTATAGTGAATTTCTTTATGACAAAGTAATTACCTAGTATTCCAAATTTGTGAATATTGTGTTAGGGTTATGTCTCCGTCACCAAAAACATGTTTAGTTCCTTTCTTGCTCACTGTATTGTTAGGAGGAGAGGCGTACAAACACCAAGAATAAGATGTGATTTTCTAATTTCCAATCATATTTTAAGGGATAGGTTTTAAGTTTCGAATCTTGTAGACGTCAAGTTTAATACGAAATTATTATGTGAAACACATTATACAGTTCAACGCATATCTCTCAATAATAATGTATATAATGTTGTTACCTTCACACACACAAAAAATGTAGAATTAAAGTGGGTCCAGAACACAAAGCCACCACACAAACCAAGTCCAAATAATGACCCAAACTAGTAGCAGAAGCATGAAAGTGCAAAGCTTGCCAATAGGATGTGAGCAACGCAATCTCACCTTATCCACCACGATCCCGCCACGATCACTCCTTATCATACATCCAGATTACATTCTTCTCCTCAAAAACTATAGAGGAAACTAGGAGAGGAACAAATGGCAGCGATGAACTCTAGTGTGTTGGCATGCAACTATGCCGTCTCCGGTGCCGGAATACCTGAACTTGCAAAAGCAAAGACGACTTGCATGCCTTCAGTTGAATCAGCTGCTCAGACCAAAGTAGTAGCAATCAGGGCCCAACAGCCTTGCACACAAAATAGTCAAGCAGCTGCTGGAAGAAGGGCTGCGCTGCTCTCCCTGGCGGCCGTTGCTTTCACCGCTGTTTCGTCCAACTCCGCTGCCAATGCCGGTGTCATTGATGATTACCTCGAAAAAAGCAAAGCCAACAAGGTAACTACAACTAGCTACATCCTCTGTAAACAGACATACATAGATACATGTGTTTGATTATGTATATGAATTATATTGTTGTATCTATATATGTAGGAACTGAATGACAAGAAGAGGCTGGCAACGAGCGGTGCAAACTTTGCAAGAGCATTTACTGTTCAATTTGGAACATGCAAGTTCCCAGAGAACTTCACTGGCTGCCAAGATCTCGCCAAGCAAAAGGTATCTTCAAACTCACAATTAACTTGCTTAAATACAGTTTAATTACAATTAGTTTTATTTTATTTAATCGATTTATTAGCGAGCTGAAATTCTTCGGTTTCACCAATGTTTAGTGAATTTGGTTAATTAATTAAACTTGGTGTATGTATGGATGGATGCAGAAAGTACCATTTCTCTCTGATGATCTGAGTTTGGAGTGCGAAGGCAAGGACAAGTACAAGTGTGGTTCCAATGTTTTCTGGAAATGGTGATCACCCAGACAAAAGGGACAACCAACCATCCATTCAAATCTTTTAATTCTCTTTCAACCTTAAATCATACAATGTACGCAGCAAATATGCAATACTGTATGTGTCTATCTAGCTGAATTTCTTGTTAATTGAAAAGCTTCGACGATCCTTCACCTTTGGTTGAATACCTGGTATCTTGAACGATAGATGAACTGGATATACACTCACATATCTTGTAAATTCTTAACATAAATCAATCATAAACGAAATGAATATGAAGTTCACAAAACAATGTTACATTACCCTTGTATCATTTCTATACAAGTTCAGTTCAGCTTTATCTCCGGTTTTCACCATCGCTATCATCTGTACTTTCTGAGTATGTATGTGTAGCACCACCGCAGGCAGCAGTTATAAATAAATAAACATTCTCGAGGTTAATAATTAAAGTCCACAGCAACGTAACCAAGTCAGTAAATTCTGGAGATCACCCATCTAGCTTGTGCACAACGGATCCAATACACAAGAAAACTGCATCTCTATGTGCAAATTGAACACCAGCAGCTAGACATCTCACTTACAAAATGCCTTAGCTGATTATGCCCATCTCCGCAATGTGGTTCGCATTCATTTCCAAAAGCAGACCCAACTTCTGCAGAGTAATTCGACTTCACCCTCCAAACTTAGACCTTGTATCTTCAAAAATGTACCCAAAAGCCATCCAAAGAAACTCACTGCTGCATACAAGAGTCAAACGAGCCCATATCCTCCATCTGAGGACATGGCACTGGAAATACCCCATCTGCAAAACCCGAAACAAATTCACAACGCCACGCTGCAGATGGAGCCAGACCAAGTACTGTGACATTCTTAAAGCATATCCTTTCAAATGATGCCCCCTCAATGCCCTTCAATTCTGGGGCTTTTGTTGAATTCAAACTCAGCACGTTACTAATAAAAATCCCCTTTACATGGGGAACAGCTTTGGGATCCCATCCTTTATCTGGGTGATCATTCGCCCCTCTACTAAACCTTATGGGTATCTTCACCCTTTCCATCATTAAGTTACTTATACTAACATTTGCTATGTAACCCCCTCTACCCTTATCAGATTTGATCCGCACCCCAGCTGCAGAATCCCAAACATGCAAATCCTCAATGGTGATATTTGAAATCCCACCAGACATCTCACTACCTATTCCCACTCCAGAGCAAGTTGGAGTGGTGCCATTAACTCTTCTAATTATTATGTTTGAGCTTGGACGAGCCATTTTGATTCCGTAGTGATCCCACCCACTTTTCACTGCTACAAGATCGTCGCCACTCTCTATGTAACAGTCTTCAATGCACACATTAGTACTGGAATCTGAAACACAAAATACAAGTTAAATTTTCTAAAGAGACATGATTCTTTACGCTAAATTCTTGAATTGGGCTTTTGTTTATCTTTCCTGTTATATGGTGGCAAAGCCAACTTCCTTGATTAGTTTAGACTTTAGATGAAGCATGTTGTGCTAAATTGGAAGAACAAGAACATACATGATTTATAAACATCATGCATAAGTTATATGCATAAAAAAGGTATCATACTTTTCTCAATGTTAAATTTAATAAATAATTTAGATGCATAGATGTTACGTTAAATTGAAAGAAGAGGAGCATACCTGGGTCTATACCATCAGTATTAGGAGCGTTAAGGGGGGCCAAGATTGTCATGTCCTTGATAACAACGTTGCTGAAACAAACACAGAATAATGAGCTTATAACGGAATCTTATCGTTTTGGATTTCCAATAAACTACAGATTAGCATTAACTTGAATAGATAACAAGTAGAAAAGAACAAGAACGAAGAGGAAAAGGGCAGGGGATGTAGACCTGCAGTAAACAGGATGGATGGTCCAAAAAGGAGAATTGCGGAAGGTGAGGTTAGAGATGAGAATGTTGCGAGAGTTTTTTATTTCAAGGAGGTGACCTCTGGTGTGCTCCAATGTTCTGTTCCACCATAGTTCCCACCACATTTTCCCCTGACCGTCAACTGTCCCGTTATGACCTGAAAGGACCCAAATAATCGTTCACAAAGCACCCTCGGGAAAATATAATTACAAAAAAAATTTACGTATCAAAGAGAGGACAGAAATTTTGGAAACCTACTAGCGATGGCAACAAGCAAATTGAACTAAACTAATTCATTGCATACAAACGTCAGGATCCAAAAAACAATGCATAGAACGTGAGTTAGTTGCTATCAAGAAACTCATCAGTAAGTCGACCCACCACCTGTTTAAGCCTAATACCTCCTTGATGGAAAGCTTTTATGTCCACCAAAATTAATAATCTATCAACTTTTAAATTAAAGACTGGAACAACTACTTGGCCAACTCAAATGAATAAGAAAATAAATGAAGGGTTTTTTGGGTACCTGTAATGACAACATTTGTGAGACCATCCCCATGAACAAGGCTTATATGTCTTCCTCCTAACCTCTCTCTCCCTCTTCCATAAGAAGGCAATGGCTCGATTACAGGCCATTGCTTCGGATCCTATGAATAAAAATGACACAAATCAACCGTTATTGTATTCGTCGTCACCATATGGAAATGAATAATGGTATTAGCTAACAAACAACACAAATCAACTCTCTTTTTCCTTTTACAAAGACAATATTCTAACTCCTATTTGAATCTACGAGAAAGTAAATTCAAGCTCGTAAATATATTGTCCTGACCAACTGACTTAACCCGCAAACCGTCCAATGAAAATACCCCTTTAAATATTTCGCAGGGTAAAATAGTTAAACAAACAAAGCAAAAACAGAGACTAGTTTACCTGGGAGCCGAGAATTACAGCGCCGTGCTCAAGGAACAGCGTGAAATTACTGGTGAGGTTAAAACTCCCCGTCAGCCATCTCCCCTTAGGGACATTCAACTGGGACCCACCGGTATTACCGAAAGCCTGCATGTGGAGTATCGCCCTCCTAAACGCTTCCGTGTTGGAGGTGGTTCCGTCGCCAACGCCACCGAAAGCTTCGATGGACATCACCACCTTCCGCTTCGGCACATCCCCGAAGAACCCGGCACAGCTCCTGGCCGGGGCATCCAATCGGGTTTCGGATACTCCAGTTGGCCAAATCGACCCGACCCATGTCGGAAGCCTCGACATGGTCGAGAAGTTTTGGTAGGAAAAGACAACCATGATGGTGAGTACGAGGAGCAGAGATGCCCACGTGGGCTTCATCGCCTTACCCAGAAATAAGCTGCTCGGTTTATCTGAATCCATCAACTTATTTGAAAGAAAAAAAAAAAGTCGGGCAGATTTTGTCGGATTTTCAAAAGGGTGTTTTTGGTGGCGGAGAAGATGGCGGCGATGGAACAGTGAGGTGCGCAGGAGGGGGAGGGAGGGGGGGTGCGTAAGATAGGGGGAGGGAGACTCGTACTGCGCATACTGTTTGTATTAGCGTGTTGTGTTTGTCGTCATAGGGTTGGATTCGGAAAGGAAAAACTGGATCCGCTTTGTTCGGTGTGGGAGGTGGGAGTCGAGTGAGGCGGATGAAAATCCTTTCTGTGAGGACCCTATAGATCAAGTGATATTAGCCGTCCAGGTTATATGTTTGTGATTAGCTTAGTCACAATTAAAAAAAAAATAGACAAAATAGTTATTGAGATTTGCATAATTTTTTATTTTGGTTCTTGAGATTTAAAATCGATAAAAGTAATGTCTGATTTTTTCCATAATCAATTATTTTAGTTATTCCAAGAAAATTTTTCATTAAATAAGATTAAAATGATAAAAATACTCTCAATTTTTATCGAAATTTTTTATTAAATTGAGGATATTTTTATCATTTTGATCCTTATTTAATATAATTTTTCATAAAAGAATTAAAATCATTGATGGTGGACAAATTTAAGTATCATTTCAAATTTCAAAAACCAAAGTGATAATCATGTAAATCTCAATAACCATTTCGGCTAAAAAATCGAAATTTTATTAGTTTATTAATGTTTCTGTTGCTGGTAATTAAGGGTATTTGTTTGTATTTGTTTGGGGTGGTTACATTGAGCCACTTGCGGCCTATGCTTGCTTAGATCTTATTGCGGTCGACTTATTTGAAAGAAAAAAAAGTCGGGCAGATTTTGTCGGATTTTCAAAAGGTGTTTTTGGTGGCGGAGAAGATGGCGGCAATGGAACAGTGAGGTGCGCAGGAGGGGGAGGGAGACGCGTACTGCGCATCCTGTTTGAATTAGCGTGTTGTGTTTGTCGTTATAGGGTTGAATTCGGAAAGTAGGAGAAAAACTGGATCCGCATTGTTCGGTGTGGGAGGTGGGAGTCGAGTGAGGCGGATGAAAATCCTTTCTGTGAGGACCCTTGATGTTGGATCAGGATCCTCTCCTGAGCAGATGGAGAGGATCCTCCTGATCAAGGCTATCGGGCCGTTCATTTTTTATCCAACGGCTATAATTATTATAACTTTTAGAAGATCTCCTATTTGTAGCCGTTGGATAAAAAATGAACGGTCTGATGGGCCTGGTCAGGAGGATCCTCTCCATCTACTCAGGAGAGGATCCTGGTCCCTTGATGTTAGCCGTCCATGTTATATGTTTGTGATTAGCTTTGGTAATAATCAGAAGAAAAAAAATTAGCTAAAATGATCATTGAGATTTGTAATTTTTTATTTTGGTCCTGATTTAGTCTTTGAGATTTGAAATCAATAGAAATAGTTTTTGAGTTTGTCAACAATCAATCATTTTGATCATTCCATGAAAAATCTTCATTAAATAAAACTAAAATGATAAAAATAGTCTCAATTTTTATCAAATCATTTGGCCCATGATTTATTAAATTGATGATATTTTTATTATTTTATTTTTATTTAATATAATTTTTTATGAAAAAACTAAAATAATTGATGGTGAACAAATTTAAAAATTATTTCTATTAATTTTAATTTTCAGGTAAATCGAATGATCATTTCGGCTAAAAAGCCGAAAATTTATTAGTTTATTAGTCTATTTGTTTGTATTTGTTTGGGGTGGTTACATTCAGCCACTTGCGGCCTTTGCTTTCTTAGTTTTCGATTTTTATTGCAAGCGTTTCTGTTTTCGATTTTTCAATTACTGCGAATTTTTTTCTGTAATTCATGATCATTTAGTTGCTTTAAGTCATTTTCTCTGGTCACTGTCGGCGAGCATATCCATGGATTCCACATTGAAATTTTCATCGGTGAGTTTATGAACACAGAACCCTACAATCTCAAAGCCACCCCAAAATCAAAGCCCTACCCTCTCTCACTCCCCCTCGCTATGTAATCTGTATGCATTAAGGTGCCAAAATCGGAGGCCATGGCTTCGGAGACTGCTGCGAGATCAACCTCGGCGGCCGATCCGTACTTAGAAATGTACGATTTTGAAACTGAAGGGAAGGAAAATGAGTAAACATCAACGATTTTGTTTGATTTGGTGGTGATGTGTTCGAACGATATCGATCTAAATCCTAAATATGGTGTAGCAATTTTGAGAGAAGAGAGAGAGAAACGCCTTGTTCGGCGATGTGGAGCAGAGGAAGCACGAAGGCGGGGTATGGTGGTTGTCTGCTGTGGTTAAGTAGGGGCTGCCGTCGAGGTTGGGGATGCTGGAGGCTGCTAGATTTTATTTTTGTTTTTCTTGATTTTTGGTTTTTTGATTTTATTTTAGATATTATCAAGAGAGTTTTAACAAAAAGCTTGCAGTACTGTTTACTTTAACGAAAAATCATATTTTTACATAAAAAAATCAAACATGGTACTATTCATTTTACCCTTTATTTTGTTCTTATCATTAAAACTCAAAGTTTTCAAACCATTTTCATTAATTTTCCTTATTATCAAGTTAACACTTAGTCGAAGTTAGTAGATAGACATTTATCACTCAAATAAACATGGCATAGAAGGGTCCCACGTAAAAATGAGTACAGAAGATTTGAGGTCAACTATTGGATAGCAATCAATTGGAGATGCTTAAATTAACTTGTTCATATGCATCGTGTGTCTCTCCAAACTACAATTTTGTGGTAGATACGTGGCGGAATATGGTTGAATGGTAAGAGGTTATTTAAATATTGGGATTTTTTTTTTGGGTATAATAAGAAAAAGAAAATGGGATTTGTTTGTGGGGAGGAGACGAGTTTGGTAGATTTGGCTGACATGAATGGAGGCAAGTGGGAAGAAGCAAAGAAGCCGCGCTCTTCACGTGAGTCTCTAGTCTCTAGTCTCTAGTCTCTAGTCTCTAGTCTCTAGGAGGATCAATTGCTGCTTCTCAAATTGACATTTATCCCTTTTCTTTTCTTTTTTTATTTCCGAAAACACAAGAAACAAAAACGGTACAATAATTCTAGTTGTTCGCAATGACAAAATAAAGTCATTGTTTGTTCCGATATTCTTTATTAAATCCCTCTTTCCCAGCGCTGCTTCCTAGCAACCACTGTTCCTTCTTTAACAAAACAAATCTAAACATATTGCAGCAGTCAACCCCAAATCTAAAAACACACCTGAAGAACCTTAAATTAAATCTTCAAGGGTTGAGCCAAATCAATTTAAGGACACAGCAGGTGTCGACTTTGTATAGATTTCCTATTATTTCGATATCCCTTTAATCTTGGGTTTCCTAGTTTAGGAGATATTGTCTTGTAATTATCTTGTAATTATTTTTTCCTGTTTACAATAGGATTGTGTATGATTATGTATATCTCTGAATGAGAAGAATAAAACACATATTCAAAGCATTTTCTTCTGCAGGAACGAGAATTCAAGTCATGTACCATAAGACCATGACACATGCACTCGATCTGTAAGGCTTAACTCAGATTCTCTCAATTGGGGATTCCTAGCCTACGATTGTTGAAGTTTTGTAAAAACTAGGATTAATATATAAGCATTTGGTAAAGATATCTGCAACCTGAGCTTTCGATGCTATGTATTGAATCTCCACATCACATCTTAAATTTTTTTAAGGTGTGAATTAAAGGATAACTTAAACTTAACTAATAACAGGTGAAAGTGTTGAACGACAACATTTCACTAAACAAAGTAATTTACATAGTACTTTACAAGAAAGGGAAACAACAACATTTTAAACTTATATTCTACAATAAAAGTTCAACAACTGTCTACAAGCAACTCTCTTCTTCCAAGTCAGCCACTAGATTTATGTCTCAGCTCCCTTATAACAAAATCATTAAAAGAAACTAATGAAAAGAGCTTCAAAACATTGAATTTTAACCAAAAGCACTTTAATAACTTTATTTAATGGCTAAAACAAATCCAACATCAAACCAGCCCAATAAGACCGACCTAAGCAATAATGAGTTCCAAATTTTGCCCCTGACGGCAAACATTTGCCTGTTTAAACGCTCTCTTCCCTTCCCGATCTCTCTGCCCTATCTTGATCTCTCCTTTGCATGAAAACAATATTCCATTTTTGCAATCGAACCAATCAAATCTCTCTCTCTTCCTTTCTCATCTCTCAACCCAATCTCTGTTTTCGTTTTCAATTCAATTCGAATTCCACCATTTTTCGAATCTATTGAATCGATCGGGTCCGATAAGCGTGAGCGAGCTTCTCAGCATTGAGCATTTGGAGCTCAATTTCCCCTAGCAGTATAAAACGCTCTCTTTCTCGTTCGATCTGTTTTTTTGTTTTAAATGATTTGCATGTTGTGGTTTCGTTTCTATTTTCAATTTGCAGTTTTGTTTTTGTTATTGAATTTCTCCAATCGAATTGATGATGGAGGTGGAGACAACGGCGGCCGGGCAGCTGGAGCTACCTGCATTTCCCAGCTTCAGAAACTCAAGAGATCTTACATCCTAATAGCTAATAGGAACTAATAAAACTTGTGTATCACAGTAATCCATAAATGAAAATACTATTGACTCTTAAAGGTTAAAACTTGATCAAACAAGGCTTTGTATAATCCAAGATAGCATTGCATTACAAAACAAGAATTAATGAAAATGTCAGTTTGCTTACGCGCATTGCTACTTTTACTCGTGAGGTTTCAACTGCGGAAAAAGTCCCAATATGTGCTCCGGCATGAAATCGTGCCGTATCAAGATTCCAACGGTTGGAGGCCTCTGCAAAATGTTATAATTCAGAACATTGTTACAACGCTAAACTATCTGTAAGTTGGCATTTCACCTTCTTTTTCATCGGTGTAATAATCACTAAACACTAGACACATGCATATTGAATTGTTAACAGAGAGAGACATACCCTTTTGTCTAATTAAGACACTACCAGCCAGTGCCTGAAGCCAAGCTCCCGAAACAAAATAGCAGCTTTAGCAACGGACATTGTTTCAACTACGGTGTATGGTGAGGTATTACTAAGGGGGTGGAGATCAAGATACATCTCCATCTCTTCCTCCTGAATGTCCAAATCCACCAAAAATGCCTCCGATAACTCCAAGTGACGCAAGAAAGAATCAAGGGTCACGAAAAGAAGACGGATAGGTCGTCTGGGATTCGCTTAACCAAGGTCAACGGAGCTTGCTCAACATAATCATGGATTCCTCGCACGACCAAACCAAACGCTTGATTTTAGAAAGAGAAACAACTAAAGGCAAGCCTTGAAGAAAACAATTTGAGGACCATTACTATGCTTTGGCCCTTGGGTCTTCAAATTGTTTTCTTCAAGGCCAACCTCCCGCATCACCAATGGATATGACTATAGGCGTAAGTCTATATTTTAGGAGAAAAGGAATGTAAATATTTTGTAATTATTAGAGTTATGTTTTAGGAAGGATATTGTGTCCTTTATTTTTGTTTCCTTTTGTAACAATGATTGCATGTACTTTTATTCAGGATTATGGAATACATAAAAGTTAAGCCGTAAAATTCTATTTGGAATCAGAGCCAAGTTTGCCGTAACCCTAGAAACTGTAAAACAATTTTTTTTTCTTTCGCTGCTGTGTTCAGTCGACTTGTTCCTGGGCTGCTTGTTGCAGAAATCGGTCAGGCCGTGTATATTGGATTTGCAGCAGTGTGATCTTGCTGATACCGTGTGTGGTGCTGTGCTTTTGCAATTGTGTCGTGTATTGGTGTGTTTGCTCTACAATTACTGCTACTTGTAATCACGGTTCGCAATTGCTATGATATATGCCTGTGTAAGAGCTACAGATGTGGAATTCTGCTGCTACCGTGTAATGTTGTGTTGCAGTATGTAGCTGCACTGTTCCCGGTAAACAATTGTGATTGTTGTGCATGCAGTGGGTAATTATCCTTAGATAATTGCCTTTGGTTTTTTATACTGTGATTTGGCTGCTGCTGGTGATAAAAAAAAAATAAAAAGGGATTCAATGCTTCTTGATGCATGATTGCAGCATGTAAATCTGTTAACCAAAGCAAGAAAAAGAAAAAGGGGATTTGCTGCTCTTACGGCACGTGAATTGTTCTCTTATATCGTGGGTTACAGTTTGTGCTAGTTATTTATGTCCGTGGATCAGCTTGTTTACTGCTGGAATTGCAGTATTGTGTCGCGTGGTTGCCTGCAATTGTTAGCTGCAATTGCGTAGTTTGTTGTGTTGTGCAGTTGTTATTACAATGACCAATACCGGTTGGATTTTAGATTCCGGTGCAACGGATCATATGACGTATGATAGAACTTTGGTTTAGTCCATGAAAGATCCTTATAGAAAGTGTGTGGCAACTGCCAATGGTACTACTGCTGCTGTTGTTTGAGCGGGAACAGAGTCTCTTACACCCTTTCTTCCCTTACATAATTGTTTATTGGTTCCGTCATTGTCCCATCACTTATTGTATGTATCTCAAGTCACTGAACAATTGGATTATGTTGTATTAATATATCCTTCATTTTGCTTGCTTCAGGATATTCAGACAAAAGAGATCATTGGGCGTGGCACTAAGAGAGATGGCTTATATTATGTGGATGACGTGGTTCCTGGAAAAGCTAATTTGGTTCATGCGTCACGTAATAGTAATCTACAGAAGGTATTGTTATTGCATCGTCATTTGGGGCATGCATCGTTTGGTTATTTGAAACATATATTACCTGATATGTTCAGTGGTATTGAAGACTCAGAATTAAAATGTGAAGTATGTATTTTAGCCAAAAGTCATTGTGCTTCATTCCCTCCAAGTATAAATAGAAGATCTTCTCCATTTGCAATAGTACACTCTGATGTGTGGGGGCCTTCCCATGTTAGTACTACTACAAGAATTAGGTGGTTTGTTACTTTCGTGGATGATTGCACTCGTATGACGTGGTTGTATGTGTTGAAAAATAAAAGTGAGGTTTGTGATGTGTTTCGTCTGTTTCAACAGATGATTAAAACTCAGTATTCCTCTAATATTAAAGTTTTGCGTTCTGACAATGGTGGAGAGTACATAAATTCTAAGTTATCCCGGTTTCTACAAGATCATGGAATTATTCATCAAACTACCTGTCCACATATTTCGCAACAAAATGTGGTTGTTGAGAGGAATAATCGTCATATCTTGGAAACTGCTCGTGCCTTGCTTATTGGTGCATCTGTGCCTAAACGGTTTTGGCCTGAAGCCGTTACTTATGCCATGTATGTGATTAACCGTATGCCATCCTGAGTTGTGGACTTTCATACACCTCTCCAAGTGTTGACAGAATTTGTTCCCGTAGTGTCCACTAATACTCTCACTCTTCGTGTGTTTGGATGTGTAGCTTATGTTCATATTCACAAGATTCATCGTAGTAAATTAGATCCATGTGCTTTCTGGTGTGTCTTTCTTGGGTTTTCTCCCCAACATAAAGGGTATAAGTACTACCACCCTGAAACTTGGCACATGTATGTGACCATGGATGTTACTTTCTCGTAATTCGAGTATTTTTATGCTTCGATTCCATCACCTTCTTATCACCAGGGGGAGAATACTAGTGGTGATCTTGGGTGGTTGGAGATACCAGACAATGTAATATGTAGCTCAGGGGGAGCGTGTGTTGAAAACGAAAATTGTGAAGGCTCTCGGCAAGACAGTGCCGAGAATGAAGACAGTGAGGGCTATCGGCAACAACCTGTCGAAAATTGGACTAATGTTCAGTTGCCAGGCACCGAAACAATTGATGTTTCTCGGCAACAGTATGCTGAGTATGATGCAGAGTATCGACAGGAGCCTGCCGAACCAGCAGCTACCGAACCCGTACCCCCTCTCTTTCGAGCTTAATAGTGCCACCTAATGTGTCTTCTCTGAATATTCCTAAGGTAAGTTCACCTGATGCTCATGTAACTAATCCGGATACTATTATAAGTACGTATAAGTTGTCGCCAAGGCAAAATCGTGGTGTTCCACCTGACAGGTTTTCTTTTGAAGGAAAAGTGAAGTATCCAATAGCTAATTATGTGTCATGCTCGAACCTTGCATCAGAATGTCAAGCCTGGGTAAATAATGTGGAAGCAATCCAAGCACCAACCCAAGTTGAGGAGGCCTTGAAGGATCCTAAATGGGCTGCTGCAATGGATGAAGAAATGATGGCACTGCATAAGAATGATACGTGGGAGGTAATGGAGCTACCAAAAGGAAAAAAACCAGTTGGGTGTAGATGGGTTTTTACAATCAAATACAATGCAGACGGATCAATTGACAGGTATAAAGCAAGGTTAGTAGCAAAGGGTTATACACAAACTTATGGTGTTGATTATCAGGAAACTTTTTCTCCAGTAGCAAAAATGAATACAGTACGAGTTCTTATTTCTTTAGCTGCAAATTTGTATTGGCCACTGAAGCAGTTTGATGTAAAAAAATGTTTTTCTTCATGGGCACCTGGAAGAAGAAGTATATATGGATTTTCCTCCAGGGTATAATGCTGGAGGGAAAACCGGAGTATGTAGGTTGCGAAAGTCACTTTATGGGCTTAAGCAATCACCTCGTGCATGGTTTGGTAGATTCACTCAAGTTATGAGGAGGATTGGGTATTATCAAAGTCACTTTGATCACACGTTATTTGTGAAACGAAGAAGTGGTAAGGCGATGACCTTACTTATTTATGTGGATGACATGATAATAACGGTTGATGATTCGGAAGAGATGATGAAATTAGAACAAAGTCTTGCCGCTGAATTTTAGATGAAGAATTTGGGAGATTTGAAATATTTCCTTGGAGTGGAAGTCGCCCGGTCATCTAGAGGTATTTTCTTCTCTCAACGTAAATATGTTATGGATTTATTAAAGGAAACAGGCATGCTGGGATGTAAACTTGTGAACACTCCCATCACAGAGAAACATTATTTGGGGATTTATCCAGATCAAGAACCGGTTGACAACAGTAGATATCAAAGGCTAATAGGGAGGCTGATTTATTTGTCTCACACTCGTCCGAATATTGCCTATGTCGTAAGTGTGGTTAGTCAATTTATGCACTCACCAAGTGTGGATCATATGGCGGCAATAATGAGAATCTTGGCATATTTGAAGTCTGCTCTAGGAAAGGTTTTGTATGAACATCAAGGACATATGAGGATTAAGGGATTTACTGATGCTGATTGGGGATGTGATGTGATTGATAGACGGTCTACATCTAGGTATTTCACATTTATTGAAGGTAATTTGGTTACGTGGCGGAGCAAGAAGCAGAATGTGGTATCACGATCCTCGGCTGAAGCCGAGTATAAGGGTATGGCACATGGTGTGTGTGAGATCCTTTGGCTACGAAAGTTGCTTTGGGGTATTGGTTTTAAACAGAAGGATGCAATGAAATTGTATTGTGACAATAAGTCTGCTAGAGAAATAGCTAAGAATCCGGTACAGCATGACATGACTAAGCATGTTGAGGTTGATAGATATTTTATCAAAGAAAGCTGGAAAAGAAGATTGTATCAATACCGTTCGTGAACTCAGAGGAACAACTTGCAGATATCCTTACTCATGTCGTGTGTAGTAGGAGGTTCGATGACTCACTTATCAAGTTGGGCATGTGTAACATCTATGCTCCAACTTGAGGGGAAGTATTGGCGTGAGTCTATATTTTAGAAGAAAATGAATGTAAATATTTTGTAATTATTAGAATCATGTTTTAGGAAGAATATTGTGTCCTTTATTTTTGTTTCATTTTGTAAAAATGATTGTATGTACTTTTATTCAGGATTATGGAATACAGAAAAGTTAAGCCATAAAATTCTATTATGACTGCCGTAGATCCCCGCTGCTATAGCTGACCTTTGCTGAATTGACATCAAACATTATAAGACCTCCTTCCCCAATACCGCTACTACAGCTGTTGTGAAAAAATATCCTCCACCTAGAAGTTTTTGATAAAAGAAACAAATTTTCCTCCACGACAGAACAGATATGTGAGTGTGTGTGTGTGTGTATGCATCTGTGTACGTGCATGAGAGAGACCATGAAGCTGCATCTTATAGTGGAAAAAGGACCCCCCCAACTGGGACACGAATTGAAAGGCAGCTGCAACACCAGCAGCAGCACCACAGGTAATCAGATCCCGTCGGTCACGGTTATTTTTGAAGAACCTGAGCCTTCCCAGGTAAGGTGATACTTGCGAGAGCCACCCTGTCCGAGCAAAGAGGCTATGCAAGCGCCGGTGTGAACCATAGATCCTTCCGATCCCCAAAACAAACCCAGCAGCGACTCCTAGCTAATATAGATCTGCCAAGTTGAGACTAAGTAACTATTACAAAATATATATTTACGTAATCATTAGAAAACTTTTACTTTCATAGCATCACCTAAAAATTGTCTGGGAAATTGAATTATAAATTAACTTAATTCCACAAGTCATGAGAGACATTTAGCAACATGTCATGATTATCTGAATTAAAGACAAGTATACGTGAAATAATCATGATACTCATTTGAATTTCGATTGTAGTTACAATGCAATTTGATTTTTTTATCATCCATATCTCGATCTAGATTTAAGTGATATAAAATAATGTCAAATCACAATTTCACAGTGATATGTAATGCTATTTTTCCTACCCAAATTTTGTTAGGTGCGATTTTCTTTGAGAAGTTTTTATTAAGCCCTACTAAATTAGCGTACTACGACTAACTTGAAGTTTGCTATATGCATTGACATATGATATTGAAGAGGCGATACGTGTTTCTTTGTATGTTTATGCCTCGTTATCGTTTTTACGCAACACGTTTTTTTTTTTTTTTAATATAAAGATTTGTTTTTTGATATACACATTTGAGTTTTAATTGGACTGTTTTAAGCTGCTCTTTGCAATTTGTTCGAAGTTTGGTAATTTTGAACAAAACACCTTATTCAAAATAAAATAAAGAAAGTTTTAACGAAAGACTATATTTTTATACTAAAAAGTCAAACCTGTTACTATTCATTTTACCCTTTATTTTGTCATTATCATTAAAACTCAAAGTTTTCAAGTCATTTTCATTAGTTTTCCTTAAAATAAATAAGCCAGTTAGTACTATGGTCTAGTGGTATTCCTCTTCACTTGTAAGTAAATGGTCTTGGGTTCAATTCTCGCCAAAGACGATTTTGAATCACATTATTAATAGCTCATTGTGAGGCTAAGTCCACCCCTCCTCTTTAATGTAGATAATATCGATTGTTAAAAAAATAAATTGGGGGTTTAAAGTGGGCATGCGCACGTCATGAAAAACGGAGTATGATTCTCTTCCTTCTTATTCTCATCCCCTTCTCTTCCCTTCTCTTACATATTAATTTTTTGTCTTATTATCTTTATAAAAAAAACGTAATATAAGATGTTGATATAACTTAATTGTAACTATTCAAATAGGAGGAAATATGAGAGGAGAGATAAGGAGAGGAGATAATCCTCCCCCGAAAGTAAATCCAAATCCAATTCCTAAACTTTCCACTTTCCACTTTGCTGGTGCTGTATTTCATTCTTTCAACCGTAAACAAACAAAGAAAGCACTCGGATTCAATCATAGTCAGCCCCCAAAGTCCACGCTCCCCCTCTCTCTCTCTCTCTCTCCCAGTCAAAATCATCACCAACCCCACTTTGTATATGCTCGGATTTGTAGGTTCTTGTCTTCAAACTCCCTCACATCTTCCTTCTGAACCACTCTCTATGTTCTTCTCAACGCCAAATCAAATATCTCTGCTTCATCTACTTCCTCCCCAGAATTTTCCCCGGGATGTTTATAGTTTTTGGATGATATCTTCATCATCCATCATTCATCGATTGAGTTAGAGGTACCCAAAGGACATTGAGTTATGTTATATTCCCTTGATTTTCTAATTGTGGTTTGAGGCACTATTCGTTCACAGTTTCAGTAACAAATCATTGCTGATTCTCCAGAATTGAAGTGTTTGTGTGTTCATATATTACATAAATGGTACTGAGAATTTAGACTTGGAATTCGGATTTGAATTTATTTTCTGGAAACTGGAAAGCCATGGCAAGAGGCAGAGAAGACTACGAGAAGAACCCGGGTTTGCTCAAACTCTTGCAGACTCTCTCATTCTTGATAGTTTTTGTTATGGGGGTCGTTATAGGATTAGCAACGAGGGCGCATATGAGCCGGTATTTTGGTTCCCAAACTGAGAACTATTCGTTTATCAATCACCTCTCTGCCAATAAGCCGCACGAGGAGAAGACTTGTACAATTGTGCCAGTTAGTGACAAGGTTGATTGCATGAGCATGGAGACGTTTCTTCAGCCGAAGAATTTGACACACGGTCTGTCTGATGATGAGCTTTTTTGGAGAGCTTCAATGGTGCCGAGAAAGCAAGAGTTTCCATTCGAGAGAGTGCCTAAGGTGGCTTTCATGTTTTTGACTAGAGGACCTTTGCCCTTGCTGCCATTGTGGGAGAGGTTCTTTCAGGGCCATGACAAGTATTTCTCAATTTACGTCCACGTAATTCCGGGTTATAAGCTCAATGTATCTACCACCTCTCCTTTTTATCAACGCCAAATCCCCAGTCAGGTACAAAACTTCTTTTTTCTGAATCCATGTCTTGCTATTTCATCTTCGTGATCCTTACAGTAGATTTAGTTGTTTGTCCTCGTAACACTAGCATGGTGTTGTAATTCCTTCTTCTTAGTTTAAGAGATTTTCAATGGGCGTAATGTCCACGTATCAGTTAGGTAGCGGTATACGGTATTGTTAGATCACTTAGATTTGTCTTAAACTTGTACCCTGTTAGATTATTTAATATCCAAAGTATGGGTGATAGGTATGGGTAGAATATCTAATATCTAAAGTATGGGTTATAGGTATGGGTTACTGTGTAAAGTATGGGTGTTAGAATATCTAATATCCAAAGTATGGGTCTATGCATGGTGTGTGATGTTCACCGGGTGACTCACGACATCTTTCTCCACTTGTATAAGTTCTCTTTCTTGTAACCTTACAGATTCTAATATACAAAACAATTCTTTCAAACTATCACATGGTATCAGAGCAGGCTTCCTAAAGAACCTGTTCTCTGAAATTCTTTGAAATGGAAGAAGAAAATATATTTGCTGCTCCATCCGAGAACATCCTTGGTTCTTCATCAGCTTCTTCAAGTGAAGCTGATAGAAATCCCAATCAACGTCTTTGTTCCATACTCCTAACTGAGTTTAATTATCTTCCTTGGTCAAGAGCTATTACTTTAGCTCTTGGAGGAAGATCTAAGCTTGGTTTCATCAACGGAACTGTCGTACCTCCTAAGGTTGGTGATTCCAAGTATGAAGAATGGTTCTGCAAGGATCAGCTCGTCATGTCCTGGTTGCTCAACTCAATGGGCTCAAAGGTATCAGAAATTTTCAGCTTTTCAGAATCAGCTTTTGATCTGTGGAAGGCTGTCAAGGAGATGTATGGAAATCAAAATAATGCAGCCAGGATATTTGAGCTGCAGAAGAGTCTTTCTGTTCTGAATCAAGATGGAAAGACTTTTATCGAGCACTTGGGAAGACTGAAGTCTATGTGGAATGAGTTGAATCTCTATCGGCCTCACACTACAGACCCATCAATCCTTCTTAAGCAGGCTGAAGAAGACAAGGTCTTTCAGCTCTTATCCAGTCTTGACTCTACCTATGAGGACCTGCGAAGCCACATATTGATGAGTGTTGAACTACCATCTCTCAATACTGTGTGCACTATCGTTCAACGAGAAGAAGCAAGAAGGAAAGTTATGAGTACTAAGGTTAGTGATCCTGAGTCCAGAGCTTTCGTTGCAAGTGACAGAAGGTTTGAAGGAAAAAATTTCAAAGGAAAGAAAGGAGAGATGCAATGCAGTCATTGTGGACAGAAGAATCATCTCAGAGACACTTGTTGGGTGTTGTATCCACACCTTAAGCCTAACTTTGCCAAACAAACCAAACCTGGTCGCAGTGCAAGTCAAGTCTCTCGCTTGCAGACTGCCTCAACTGTTGGGAACTTCACATCTAATCCATCAGCTCTCTTGAGTGAGTTCTCTTCCTTCACTCAGAAGAAAGATGAAAGCAATCTTCATAAGGGAAACAGTGAAGCCAGCACCACTGACTTATTTGAGCAGTTCGCAAAATTTCTTCAGACAAAGGTGTCATCTTCCGTTGATATGTCAGGTATTCTAAACTCATTTAGTGCTGCACTTGCTTCCAGAAAACTTGGAAATGTTTGGATAATAGACTCTGGAGCGACTGATCACATTACAAATATAAAAAGATATATGCATGAGTTTAAAGAGGCAGTTATTCCACAATTTGTCTCTGTTGCTAATGGAACTGGTGTATCAGTTTTGGGTGAAGGGAAAGTCAAGTTAATTGATACTAATGTTGAATCAACTGCTCTATATGTGCCATCCTTTCCATTTCAGCTTCTGTCAGTAGGAAGGTTGACAAATTCCTTAAACTGTGATGTTATATTCTCGCCATTCAATGTGGTTTTCCAGGATCGTATCACGAAGAAGAAGATTGGTGAAGGCATGTATAAAGATGGCCTCTATATGCTTTCATTGCAACCTGTTGAAGCTAGAGGTCTTCAAGTTGGTTTTTTGAAGAATCATCTATTATGGCATAGACGATTAGGGCATCCCTCTAATCTTGTGCAATCACATCTCTTCAAAACTTCAGAGAATGCGATGACTCAAGATTGTGAAGTTTGCCATTTTTCAAAACAGACGAGGTTGCCTTTTGATGTCTCATCAACCAAGTCATGTAAACCTTTTGAGATTGTGCACTCTGATGTTTGGGGACCTGCACCCTTGGTTTCTTTTGATGGTTTTAGATACTTTGTCACCTTTGTTGATGATTTCTCAAGATGTACCTGGTTGTATTTGTTGAAATCCAAAAATGAAGTTATTAATGTGTTCCAAGAATTTCACAGTCTTGTTACAAATCAGTTCTCAACCCAACTTAAAGTCTTAAGGTCAGACAATGGTACTGAGTATATGTCTAATGCTTTTACTCAATATCTAACTTGTCATGGAATAATTCATCAAACGAGCTGTGTTGGTACTCCGCAACAAAACGGAGTAGCAGAAAGGAAGAACCGTGATCTACTGGAGAAAACTCGATCACTTATGCTTCAAATGAGTGTACCCAAGAAATTCTGGTCACATGGGGTTCTTACTGCTGCATATGTAATTAATAGGCTTCCAAGCAAGGTTCTCAAATTCAAGGCACCTCTTGAAACACTTAATGGCAGGAAAATTAACTTGTCTCACCTTCGAGTGTTTGGATGTGTTTGCTTTGTTCATATACAAACCTTGCATCGAGATAAATTGGACCCTAGAGCTGTAAGGTGTTTGTTCTTAGGGTACTCATCTGTTCAAAAGGGATATAAGTGCTATGACCCAAAGCGCAGGAAACTCTTGGTTTCTAGAGATGTGGTTTTTGACGAGAAAACTGTTTTTTTTGCTAGTACCAGGGGTGAAGATCTTCTGGGGGAGGAGGACTTTCTTGATCAAATCCTCACGCCAATTATGGAAATCAATGCACTGCCTCATCATTTTTCAGTTCCAGATCAACCAAGCAACAATGAAATTTCGATTGATCCAGTTGAGTGTAATTCATCATCTGACATACTTGTTGATAATGAATCAACTGAAGACACTGAACAAAATCAAATTTCGTCTGAGGAGAATCTTGCTATTACTCCTGAAGTGATCACTCCAAGGAGAAACCCTAGTAGAAATCGAGGTAAGCCAACTTGGTTTAAAGATTATGTAAGTTATACCTCAAGACATCCTATAGAAAAGTATCTTGAATACTCAAGAGTATCTTCGTCTCATGCTGCTTTCCTAAGCAAAATCTCAGCCTCATCTGAACCAAGCTCATTCCAAGAAGCTAACTCTCAATTGATCTGGCAAACAGCTATGGATGAGGAGCTTAGAGCTCTAAATGAAAACAAAACTTGGAGCATCACCAAGCTACCTAAGGGGATGAGAGCTGTGGGGTGTCGATGGGTTTACAAAACCAAATTTAAGAGTGATGGTTCAGTGGAGAGACACAAAGCTAGATTGGTGGCTAGAGGTTTTACTCAAACTTATGGCATTGATTACAAGGAAACCTTTGCTCCTGTGGCAAAGATGAACTCGGTAAGAGTGCTTCTCTCGGTTGCTGTCAACCATGATTGGCCCCTATTCCAAATGGATGTTAAGAATGCCTTCTTGCATGGAGAACTTAAAGAAGATGTGTACATGCAGTTGCCTCCGGGACATCCACAAGAAGGAGAGGGCATGGTTTGCAAGTTACACAAGGCCATTTATGGCCTCAAACAATCTCCTCGAGCTTGGTATGCCAAGTTAAGTTCTGTGTTAGAAAACATTGGTTTTAAAATGAGCAATGCAGATTCCTCACTATTTGTGCGAGATAGTTCAACTAGTAAACTTGTCGTTCTCATCTATGTCGATGATCTCATTGTGACTGGTGACAGTTTGACAGAAATTCAGCGACTTAAGGGCTTTCTTCACAGAAAGTTTGCAATTAAAGATCTAGGAACTCTGAAGTATTTTCTAGGAATTGAAGTTGCTTCATCTAGTAAAGGCTTGCTCTTGAATCAACGCAAGTACATACTCGATTTACTTCAAGAGTCCAAAATGCTTGAGGCAAAACCAGTGGCAACCCCAATAGCTTGCAAAGAGAAACTTGGATTAGATGGAGAATTGCTGACAGACGTTGGTTTATACCAGAGATTGGTAGGGAAACTTATTTACCTTACCATTACTCGTCCTGATATCATGCATGCCGTGAGCCTAGTCAGTCAGTTCATGCATGCTCCTCGATCAATTCACTTACAAGCTGTTCGAAGGATCTTGCGCTACTTGAAAGGCACCGTTGGAACTGGGATCGTGATGAGGAAGATCGGAAATGCTCACATTGTTGGCTACACAGATGCAGACTGGGGTGGCTCCAAAATTGATCGAAGATCTACTACTGGATATTGTACATTTGTTGGTGGAAATCTGGTGACATGGAAAAGCAAAAAACAAAGTGTGGTGGCTCGATCAAGTGCAGAAGCTGAATACCGTGCCATGGCATCTACTACCTGTGAGTTAATTTGGCTGCAAGGTTTGCTCAACGACTTAGGGTTCAAGAGAACACTGCCTATGCCTCTTTTATGTGATAACCAAGCTGCTATTTACATTGCATCTAATCCTGTATTTCATGAAAGAACCAAACACATTGAAATGGACTGTCATTTTGTTCGAGAAAAAACCCAATCTGATGTCATTCAACCTGTTTTTGTTCGGAGCACAGATCAACTAGCAGACATCTTCACCAAAGGATTGTCTCGTGTTCAATTCAACACTCTTTTGGTCCAACTTGGCTTGATGAATATACTAGCCTTCGTTTGAGGGGGAGTGTTAGATTATTTAATATCCAAAGTATGGGTGATAGGTATGGGTAGAATATCTAATATCTAAAGTATGGGTTATAGGTATGGGTTACTGTGTAAAGTATGGGTGTTAGAATATCTAATATCCAAAGTATGGGTCTATGCATGGTGTGTGATGTTCACCGGGTGACTCACGACATCTTTCTACACTTGTATAAGTTCTCTTTCTTGTAACCTTACAGATTCTAATATACAAAACAATTCTTTCAAACTATCACATACCCCGAGATTGTTCTGAATTATCGAGTAATCTGAGATGGAAAAAAAGGCCCGAGAGTATGTAGCATTTACTATTATTTTGTGTGTATCTGTCATTCGTGAAGATAGTATGGTTTACGTTCTTAATCAGTTACCTGATGCTTACCTTTAAAAAATTTCTTATCTGCAGCCGGTTTCATGGGGGACAGTAACGTTGCTTGATGCAGAGAGGCGCCTTCTAGCGAATGCCTTGCTTGACTTCTCAAATGAGCGCTTTGTTCTTCTCTCGGAGAGCTGCATCCCGATCTATAATTTCACTACGGTCTACGAGTATCTCGTTGGTTCAAACCATAGCTATGTCGAGTCATACGATGATCCTGGGCGTTATGGCCGCGGGCGTTACAGGCGCAAAATGTTTCCCGATATTGAACTGCATCAGTGGAGGAAAGGGTCGCAGTGGTTTGAACTCAGCCGTTCGTTATCTGTATATATAGTTTCGGAAACAAAGTATTACACGATCTTCAGCAACTATTGTTTGCCTGCATGCTACCCGGATGAGCATTACCTGCCTACTTACATCAACATGCTCCAAGGGTCGCTGAATTCGAATCGGACTGTGACGTGGGTTGACTGGTCACTGCGAGGTCCGCACCCTGCAACGTACGGAGGAGACAACATTACAGAAGATTTCATGCAGTCGATAAGGAACAATGGAGAGCCGTGTCAGTACAATGAGGAGATGACATCCATATGTTACCTATTTGCTCGGAAGTTTGCACCAACCGCATTGGAGCCTCTGCTCAAGCTCGCCGCGGCGGTGATGGAATATTGAGAATTTCCGGCTTTTTCAGCGGAGAATTTTGGTAGGACTCGAGTCCATTTTGTCCCAAATGCAAAAATTTACAGGCAGGTAGTTTTGGATATAGAGAAATTATCGAGTTGGTTCTCTCCGTCATTGAGTTGAGAGAATGAATTGGTTCTCAAAATTCGGAAGGAAATCATCAATATTATACAAAAGTTAAATATAAATGTATTTGGCTTGAATTTTCTCCAATGCACATTAATTGCGTATTTAAGTTACACAATGGAACAACAATCGTTAGATTCCGTTAAATCAAATAATTTAACTGTTCTTGTTATAATGGGTAACTTTTTTTTTTAACGAACGATATTATTTAACCTAAAAGGGAAGTGGGCGGGCTAAACCTCACAATGGTCTAGCAATAATGTGGTTCAAATCCACCTTTAGCGAAAATCAAACCTAAGGCCTCTAACTTACAAGTGAAAGGAATACTACTAGACTGTAGTACCAAGTGGTTGTTATAATGTGTAACTTAAATATGCACTTTTGATGAACATTGGAGAAAGCCTCGAGTTTTGGTTTGTGTTGTATTGGTGAAATCAAATGACAACCAATGGGAGTGAGCATATTCGTATTCGATACAAAAGTCGGATACTCGTGAAACTACAGCGACTGTGCATGTAATTTGACTTATTATTCTTGTTATATCCGTCTGTGGAATTTACATATATTAGAGTGTCAGCGAGCGTTTCGATTCAGGTATCTGCTTTTCTAAGTTCACATTTACAAAAACACTCGTACAAGCAAAATCTGACCAACAATGGAAACCAAAATCTCGGACTGACATTCCCCCTACATTTTTCAGAATATAACAACTCCGAATTTATTGGGAGAAAATGGGGGAAGGGGAAGCGGCTTTGGAGAAGAATATAGTGGACTAATCAGCAGCAGGGCGGAGACTGTCCATTGCTCCGGCAACATGACGACGACATTAGACTGCAGCGAACCCCTAATCCTGGCACAGCGACAGCGGGTACTTACCGGAAACTCCCATCAAGTCTTGGCAGGAACCGCTATTCCTGTTTTACCTGTAATCCAAGCTAGATATTGTGTTCCAACATTAGACTGCAGCAAGGGGGAGTATCATTCGTATCCGTAATGCTCTCTCATAAGAAAATTGAAATGATCCCCCAACCCTAACCGTTAGCTCAACTGCTCAAGACGAGAGGATGCATTGCATTCATAGAATTATACGCATATGAAACACAACCCACAGTACATTATTCTACAGCGGTCGTAGAATTTCAAATAGTATGCATTAATGCGTGTATACGTATGTACGCCAGACATTGAGTCGCCTGGCTATATGGAATGTAAAACATCAAATATATAGTATATTGTAGTTAACTAGCAGGCACATATAAACAAAGGAAAGAAGCGAAAAATGAAACATTACTCAATACAAGTTCATTAGCAAGTCCTGCTCGAAAAGTAAGAGATAAGACGGTCTTTTATGATTTTTCATCTCTCAAACTCAAACCAAGGCCAAGTACTTGCCTGAATACAAATACAAATACATAGTCGACTAAAAAGGAGCTAAGTCAATGGGAGCAAAAATGAAATACACAGAGACATACTGATTCAAAACAAAATACTGAAAATGATGTAGAATGAAGAGCCATAACAGAGTCACTAATTTTCTTCTATCAATAAAAAATAATGAAACAAGACTGTATAAGAACACAATAGAATGTATAGACAACAATTAAATATATAAGCAATGGGGGGAAAATTGATTTCAACCGAGCCAAAGTCACAGCACCATGTACTGAATTGACCCGAAATTAAAATGAATCTATAGTCCCCTGAAAAACTAAAGCTGGGGCAGTGCCAAATGGTGCAAAAATGCAAGTCACCACAAGGAACCAGTTTGAAGAAAAACAATCAAACTACTAAACCGAACCATTCACTAGGATGTATTCACCTACCGTGCATCTTTAGGCTGTGAATCTCAACACACATATTTAACATGCACAAGACGTGATAACTGAATGGTAATTTTCATATAAGTTATAATCTTTAACAACCATAAAGATGGCCGAGCACAAGAATAAATAACTTATCCTATTAATCGCTATAGAGCATATAAAAGAGAATTCAGTCACGAGAGACCCTTATACACCCAATTGAACGCTTTAAGCTTGCGGCATGGAGAGACACTTAACGTAAGTTCAATGTAGCATTGGCCAACTTAACAATCAAGACAAAATTGCCGGCATCTCTATCAATCACTTGATATCTAAGGATCAAGCAGCTGCTACCTGTTCTGTATTTTGAGGGGGTTCTGATGGTGATTGGTGAGATCCTGTCCCTTGAGCAGGTGGTACTAAGCTCTGAAAAGCTTCAGATGGTGGGTTCGAAGCTTCCACATGAGGGAGTCTGGACAGAGGGTGGCGTGGTACTGCCGTTTGGGAGGCTCCTGATGGAGAGCAATACTGTCCAGCCATTTGAGGGGATTGAGCTGTGGGGTGCTGGCTTGTAGCCATCTGTGGAGGTGTTGGTGGTGATTGGTAAGTTTCAGTCTTTTGATAGGGTCCAGAAGGCGGCTGATACGTTCCAGATGGTGGCTGATAGGGTCCAGATGGCGGCTGATATTGTCTAGTCATTTGGGGCGGTGCCGAAGACGGACGATATTGTCCTGCCATTTGAGAAGGTCCTGACGGAGGCTCCTGTCCTGCCATTTGAGGTGATCTTGGTTGGAATTGCCGAGGTGGTGCCTCTCTAGGTAGTGGTTGGTATCCCCACCTATTTGTATTTAATACTCTCTGAATCTCTTCACCACGCCCAGCTTCTCCAAAAACCTCATTTACAAACTGCTGTAATGCTGGAGGAACACCAATGCCATACCTCACCATCTCTTCCAGTAAATCACGGCCTGTATCAAGAACACCTTCGTTGCAAAGCCCCTTGATCACAGCTTCATAAAAACTGGCATCCGGTTTTGGATCTTTTTCTCCCATTTTCTTCAAAATCTGCGCACAGTCTACTACCTTCCCGTTCTTAATCAATTCATCGAACACCCTACTACCAAGACTAGCAACCACTCGCAGACCAACCTCCACCATCCTGCTAAATATCTTAAGAGCATCATCTATCCTCTCTACTTTCAAATATGCATCAATCAGCGTCCTATGAGTTGTGACATCTGGGGTCAATGACTTTGAGGACAATTCTGCAAACAATGTCTCAGCCTCCGGCAACATCCCATTCTCACAATATCTAGCAATGATATTGTTATACCCCGCAACGTCCATAGAAAATGGCTTTGAATTCACCTTTGTCCCCACCTTCTTAAAGGTGGCAATTGCCTCATCGCATTTTCCAAGCTTAAAACACTCATTAACCATAATGTTAAATGTATCCGAATTCACAGCCTGGAAGTTTGGCGGGGTGTGATTATCCAACATTTGATCAAACAAATCCCAGGCTTCCTTCTTCTTCCCATGCTTAAGCAATACCTCCAAGAGAACATTACAAGTTGCCGGGACCATCCTAAACTGCCTATCAAGCAAGGACTTGTATGACTCCATCGCCTCCTTCTCTTTCCCCTGGTTGAAAAACCAATCCATAAACGTTGAATTCACGACCCCATCATAAACCAAACATCTCTCTTTAAGCTCATCAAAAAGCCTTCTCCATATTCTCCAAATGTAAGAACCCCTTAATCAAATTATTATAAACCAAAGAATCCGCTCCGTGGCCCTTATTCAACATCTCCCTCAACAAGTCCACACCCTCACCTATCCTCCCAGCATCGACCAACCCTTTAGTCAAATGCCGGTATGTCACGGGCGAGGGACTGTAGGGGCAATTTGCAATTATATGCCGATAAATCTCCAGGCCCACATCGACACGGCCCTCGTCGCAGTGAGCATTAATCAAATTATTATAAGATACAATGTTAGGAACAATGTTTGATTGATTGAAGAAGAAGTGGAAGAGGGCAATAGCGTCATTATACCTCTTGGCGCGGTACATTGCAGCCACAATGGCATTGCAGGTGAAGACGGTGGGGCGAGTGTTGGAGAAAACCGAGCGGCGCGCAACCTCGGAGGCCGCGTCCAAGTCTCCGGCGCGGATGAGTGACTGGACGCGGTTGTGGAGGTTGAGGCGGGGACCGACGAGGGCGGAGGTGGTGTCAGGTAGGCGGGGGGCGTTCGGGTCCCGTGGGGGAGGGGGGCGTGAGTCCCGACGGAGGGCGTTGAGCGGGGGCTCGATGCGGAGGCGGCGCTCAGCGGCGGCTTCTTCGGCGGAGGAGAAGGCGAAGGTGCGCGTGGGGGTGGTGAGATGGAGAGGAATGTTATGGTTAGGGTTGTGGAGGTGGAGGGAGGAGAGGGATTGGGTTAGGGGTAGGGTTGTTGGGGTGGAAGGGCGGCGGAGAGAGCGGAGGAGCAGGCGGTAGAATGACATGGCTGTGAGACTGTGACGGTGAGAGAGGTGCAAATGCTTAAACCCTAGCAATCTGGGAAATGAAAGTGGAAGAAGGAAGAAGGGGTTTGGTGGTTATCTGCTTTGCCCTGCCCGCGTTATTTTCCGACCAAAAAAAAAAAAACCTCTCCTTTCACGTTTGCTGACCTGGGAAGTGGCCCCCTTATTGTATTAGGTTTCTTTCGGACAATGATGTTTTAGGTGTTTCAAGGCTTCGTGTTTGTTAACGATGGGCCCAATTAGGCCCACCCACTGACATAAGCCTAAGGAAAGGCCAGAAAACCCAAGGCCCAAGGAATTCGGAGAGAGCCAGCCTTACCACGAGACGAAACAAGGACTACCCGACTGAGATCACATGGGTGTGTTGACAACTTTATGGCACAAATCTCCAAAAACTCAATTGTGCTACTTAGGCTATTCAGCGACCTGCAGATAATGGTAGAGACCTAGGATGGGACATAAGGGCAATCCAGACATTGCTCAGCAAGGCAAGGCAAATTAACCGAAGTCAGAGCGGGATGCTCGGGCCATCTGGCCCTTGAAGGGTGTATGCCTTTCGATTGCCAGAACGTCATTTCATTGACAGAAACCTGGACAAATAAGTGAAAAGTGGTCAGAAAGATAGAACAAGTAGTTAGCACATTAAATGTCGGTTTAAGAGGCCTCAAGGGGGCGAGTAGACACCTCCATAATAGGGTTCAGACGAATTGGACAAAATAGAGTGGATGCATTAGCCGTGCGCTATTTAGTCTTGAAATCAATATATTGAGAGCAACATAGTGGATGTATCCCAATTTTAAAGAGTGAACCACTTATATATTTGAGTCTATTTAATTTTAGTCCATCGTCCATCTTATGTTATTTAATTAAGCTTGTTTACCTTACAATTTTGCGTCTTAATAGTGTCATCTTGCAATTTTTTGGGCTCTAGCCTCGCCTTCTCACTCAAAAGTAAAAGACCAAATTAGCCCATTCAAAACTCAAATGTAAACATCATAATCAAAAGATGCACTACTTAAACATGATCACAGGACGAAACAAAGAAATATAACAAAAGAAACATAGGCATGGACGAATTACGCAGACAAAAAGTCTCCCCTTTTCTCTCTAAACTTCTCTCTGTGAAAGACTCCTAACAATTTCGCCGCCGGCCCTAGCCTTTGGCTTGGGTGTCGGAGGCATCCTCCCTTCCTCCTTCCTTCCTTTCTTTTTTTCCTCCCTCTTCTCATTTTCCTTTGAGTTTTCTCAGGTTCTCCTTCCTTTGCACTTTCCCTATTTTCTTTCCCCCTCATCTCGTCTGCTTCTCCCCCTCCCTGCTTCCCTTATCCTCTTCCTTCATCTTTTCCAGTTTTCTCCCTTCCTTTTTAATTCTTGGTTCTCCCTTGAGTTTAATCTCAGTTTTCCTTAAGCCGAGTCTCAACTATCTTGGGCTTCTTGCCTCTTATCCGGCATTTTTTTCGCCTGCTTTTCTGTCTTTTATTTTCCTTCCTCCCTCCTCCCTAGCTGCAATACTTCATCCCCATCCCACCACGTGCTTGGATTGGCTGGCAAAAATTAGATATCAGATCCACTTCCCTCCCTCACTTCCCCTTCTCCAACCAGCATGTCGAATCTCCATCGAGGCCAAGTGTTGAGTATTTTACATACCCCCTTAGCATTACCCTCTTCCCATATGTTACTTTGTTTGTAGAGGTTCGTGAAGGGGACTTGGATCTGGTGTCTACTTTCTCGATTCAGAGTTTGGCTTCCTCCGAGGATGCGACAGCGGCAGCGATGTGGTCTTTGCTGCTGGAGATTAGGGTTTTTTATTGTACGTTTTCTATTGCCTTCGGGCCTAAGCTTGTGTAAGCCTCCCATTATATCTTGGGTTGCTGCTCTTATTTTGCTTGGGCCCTTTACTTTCCTTGTAGTTTAGTTGTTTACCCAGTCCTTTTTGGGCCTTGTACTAGTTTTTGTTGTAATGAAAGTTGTCTCAACGATAAAAACAAACAAAAAAACAAAAAGAGAAACACAAGCACACTCCTAAATTTGTGTACTGCAAACGCAAGCTTGGAGTCAAAAGGGAGGAGAGAAAATTGTATATTATTAGAAGCAACACATAATGCTGCGCAGAAGCCGCTAGTACATACAAGAACACTTCCACCCAATCGTTGACTCCTCTACCGAACAATTGGACACAATTGGTCAATACTCAAGAACATCAATGTATATTTTACAACGTCAAAAAAACCTCGTCAATCTAGCACAACCTCATAGCAAAATTGATTGGATGTAGTATACGATCGCAACAAGATAAAACGCGGGACATCGGGTGAACCAATCAAGGGCAAACTTTCTCCTACGCATTTCCATTCGGCATCTCTGCACTCCTTGCAGCTCTTTTCTGCAAGTCAGATTCATAATGTTGAAAGGCCGCATCAAGAGCCTGCACCAAAATAATCATTATATAAACACTAACCGCAACCAAAACAATCAAATATAAACACTAAAGGCCACTACCAATCAAGAGCCTATAGATAAAGGCCACTAACCGCAACCAAAACAATCAAATATAAACACTAAAGTAAATAGTTTTGCGCAAGTGGATTGGTTCTTTAAGACAATACTCTTTTTTGCTGAAAGAATACACAAAACAGAAAGAGCGCACTTGGCCGACAGAACAAGCAGCAAAGCATGTTACAAAAGGTTGATCTTATAAAGCATTAGAGAGTTTCCAACTTACTCGGTCATCGATAACACCTCGTAAAAATCCTATAAACAAGATAGCTTCTTGGCATTCATATTCAAGTGAATTAATTCATTCACTTAAAGTTAAAACTAAAAATGGAAGTGAGGTCCTGACCTGATGCATTGGACGAACAAGGAGTGAAACCTGGTGCCGGAAGTCCGATTCCTTTATCTCCTGGAAAATTTCAATCGATATGTGAACCAAGTAGATCCTAAACCCTCTTTCAAAACAATCAAGCCTGATTAAAATGCAGGATTTAAAACATGAAATCAATATTGCATATATGAAAAACAAAAACGAGAGTTTCAAAAGATGACCAAAATGATTTTTTTATTTTTTATTTTTTTCTGTTTTTCCTACAGCCTTTTTCATGAAACAGAACTAAGATGATATTGAACTGCAAAGGTGGACCACTAGCTAAGAATCTCTGGGCAGTCAAAGCAGTAAATTAAATTATGCATCAAATCCTCCAATAAGAAACCAATGTCTCTCTCTTCTCCAAATCTCTTTCCATCTATCCATTCCAATGAAGATCCACCATACACCCCGGTTTCCATTGACAGGCAGTTTGATATAAGACACATTCACAGAAGATCCCCAACTGATTGTCATAAAGCTATATGGAGACCGTATTTAATAGAGGATGATACCATGTTAGCCAAGAGGCAAAGAAGGCACCAAGAGAACTAACTACTTTTGAGGTGAAGGAGCCTCGAATAGATGAGGCAGACAACACTAGTAGGATGGTTTCAGTAGTTACTATAAAATTACTCCACATTCCACATGAAAAATTTAAAACAGCTCAACATCAATAATGACACTAAAGGAGACCAAAATCGGTTATAGCTTTGAACTTCTGACAACTATTTTTATAAACCACAATAAGGTGTTTCATATGCTTAGAAAATGCATGTGGGTTATGTTTAAATAGCCTGGAAACTTAACAAATGAGAAAAAGATAAAATAGCAGGAATGATACCTCTAGCTGTCGATAGATTTGTGACATGGCATCCTTCAGTTTGCCTACCTGCGTGAATAATTTAATGAATCCACAAAGAACAAAAATAATTTTAAAAAAAAAAACCCATGTTGAAGAGATTCAAACAGTGATGTTAATGAGTAATGATTTTCATATAGAATAAAGGAAACAGAGCTAACCTTTGTAGAAAGATAAGCTGTCGTAATTGGATATGAAGACCAAAAATGCCTCAGTAATTCTTGAATGGACATCCAATGCTGGAATAAGAACGTACCCATAAATCAAATAAGAACTGTGAAGTAAACAAAACCTAATGCAACTTTATCAACTCTATGTCAAAAAGAACAGAGCCAGCCGCAGTTAACATTTTCTATAATACTTTACTTACAAAGCAGCTAATAGTATATAGAAAATAAACGAGTGTTATTCACTCACATGCAACAGTTCCTCTTTCGTTCTGTTCGGCAAACTGTCCAGAATACTCTCCCGAGGATTCTTTCCAAGTTGATACTTGGTACTTGAAATATTCTGAGTCAGCCCATTAAGAACCTACACCGCATAAATGGGCAGTAAAATTTCTGGCAGTTGAAGTACACATTTTTATAACTGTACATATCATATCTAGAAAAAGACCTGCCACTTATATTACCGTAAGAGCAATTTCTGATTCAACCGTGGAATTTTTCAATCCAATGCTCTTAATTTTAGATATAGACTCCCTCAATGAGCCATATGCTTCCTCAGTAGTCATGCTGCATTTTTTTTGTTCAATTCCAATTCGTGAGTCATCCAAAGTTTTAAGTGCATTAGCTTGTTGCGTATCAAAGTAGTCTCGAGGATCCTGTTTTCAGAAGAAATGAAAGATCTGCAACGTCAGAAGAAAACAAAAAGAGTGCAACTTCTGCATTAAAACCGTTGGCCTGTTGGAAGAATGATGTCAAAGTGAACCTTAATACATAATTGAGCAACAGGATGATCGCGAGGTTCTCGAAGGTCTTCTATCTCATTCATCCGAGTAATCCTATCAAGTCTCTCCTGCACAGCACTCTCATCAGGCTCTGCAAAAACAACCGGCGAAAGATAAGCACAGATGCTGATTTGCCATCAGACAAAAGACGAAATATTGAGGGGAGGGTGGCATGGGTAGAAAATCCCAATGGATAAACCAAAGGGGGAAACAAAGGACAATGCTAACCCTGTCTTGACCGCATAAGTGCCTCTGCAACATTTTCTGGATCTTCTAAATCCCCATCTGCAGTCAGGTTCAAAATTATCTACTAAATAATAATGAAAAATATAGCTCAGCCAGTTAATCAAACAACACCAAAATCATTTATACTTAATGCAAGTAGATAGAAGTGGCTCACAACATTTATTAATTGTAGGAATGAAAATAGAATAGATTCAGGAGAAACTCTAACCGATAGTTCTTCCTTGAAGAACAACAGCCCCTTGCCTGTTAAGGTCTTGCAATAAAGTCCTCCTGTACTGCTCATTCTGCAGTTCAGTGATGTCTTTGCTACCATCACGAAAAATCCCATGATCCTGATTTTTAAGACGTATCAACCAGATCAGACATGGTAAAAATGAAATCAACTTTATGGCATCCCTAGAGACGACGTTAAGGATGATAAGTACAAAAATTCATTGTGGATCAAAGGCATAAGTGGGTATTCTGAATATCAATATGAAATACGGGAACCGCTGAGGAATGTTTCTCCAATGTACCACATCTATGACTGCAAATCATATGACAAACCACCATAAAATTTGGGGGTATGAAGAAAATTAGAAGGCTGCCTTTATGAAAACATAGAGGCTACTAAAATAAAAGACTCAAGAAAGGTTCTAGAAAACATACAGGAAGATGTGTATAATCATCCCCTTGGTCAGCTTCCATATCCAAAGTTGGATCAACCCGTCGAATCTAGAAAAACAAAAAGACATAAAAATAAGAATATAAACAAATGCACCAGCAGCATCCAAGGTAAATCAAGACTTAGAGGGCAAAGGAAACAATTTTTTTAAGAGCACCTTCCAACGAGCTTCCCTTGCCACTATTTCATCCTCCTTTAAAAAAATTGCCAGTTCCTCATCCTCGGCAGCTTCTGCTGCAATTGTAGCAGCATTCTTGGTACTGTGGAGGAATTCAGCTCTGAAATATTTTGTCCAGAAGTCTTTTTCTGTCATCTGGAATTATAAACAGGAAAAGCTAGAAAAACATGCTTTGCACGAAGTAAGAAAGCCAATAACAAACTACTCAATTTCAGATTATCATCCTCAAACAAACTAAGGGTGATGACTAACATGGAATAGTGTGGTTATGTAGGAATTGTTTGGATATCCTCACTACCTTACTGGGCACTAGTTTAAGAAATGCCTGGTGAACAGCTGGTTTGAGAGCAAAGATCTGAAAAGCAATGTAACAAAAACTTAAGTGTAAGCGCCAAAGAGAGGTTTTCAATATGGATAGCTAAACTATCATTCAGAGTACTTCTATTTGTTGAAAATGAAAGAAATATTATCTCAAAGAAGTGTAAAATGGAGAACCATGCCTGATATTTAATCTCTGGAGTGAAATTAAATGTAACCTTGTTCATCTGGACAATTCCCAAAACAAAAAAACAAAAATAGTTAGTTTCAGAACCACAAGTTGATGATATGAAAAAGTTATGGATACCTAAAGGAACCCTTTATTATCCACAAATTAGTTCTATTAAAATGTCATCAAGGAGGTGCCAACTGTAACTATTGGCAAGAACAAACAAATCATGGATCAGAGAGAGAGAGTTCAATGTTCTACCCGACCGTCACTTGTAGGTTTGGTGTCCAAAATCATTGAATTTTTAAAACCAACCCGTTGTTTTGGCTTTGTACGGCTATCTCCATCAAGCAACTTCTGCAATAAATTTGGAAAGGCAGAAATGTCACAGTAACCACTATACACTATCTGCTAAATTTGTTTCAATTGTCAGTGTAGTACTGTGGGTGGGGAGGGGAACCAACACTATGTATAGGCTTGCAGTTGAAAAGAAAAACTAAACACAACTTATATAAACATGAATAAGAATCTGTCTTCATTACGGTATCTCACCTTCCTAGTTGCCCAGAACTCAGATTCTGTCAAGACACCACTGATTACAAACTGCATATGAAGTTTCTGCAATTCACTGTGAAGAGTAAAATTTAGTGACATAAAACAGTAGTTATACATAGAAAGCTCAGAAGCAAACAATCTAGTAACAAGAAATTGCAACACACCTTCTCAAAACCTCAGCTCATCATAAACATAAATTACAAGATTTTATAACTATCATTACCGCCCAAATTTCCACCTAGAAAACAAAGGCCAAAGAAAATAACTTGTAGACAGAACAAGGCAACATGATAGTTGGATATTTTTGTTCATGTGGAGTTGCTTTTTTTATGTTTTTTTTTTAGTGGACTCCTTGTACCAGGATATGGTTCGTCGAAAACACACACCAACGGGCCAAATCATTTGCAGAAAAGACAAGAAAGCAACCAAATGCTTGAATTCAGCAATCTGAAACTGAAAAGGGACTGAAGCACTTTGGAAGTGGAGTCCATCCAGGTTTGGTCTTTATGTGAGTATGAGTTGTACCCTATCAATGCTAGGAATCAAACTAATCAGAATCTACATTAAATTATTTCAACATTAACTGTTATTAATTGGTTTTGGGGAAAACTTATGACTAGAAAAACAGGTGGGAACTTATAATCTACGAGTTGATGGAGCGCTTTCATGATTCTTCACTAGCTGTCATTAGATTTATATAATTTATGTCACCATTTTTCATTAAAAGTTGATTCTAGGGGTAAGTTATGACTAGGAGAATGTAAGAAATATTATAGAAGAAGTACATAAAAAATAAAAACGCGTGGCAATCTTGTATAAACAACATACGAGTTGGTGGTGTGTATTGTCCTGATTCTTAAATAGCTATCATCAGATTTACTTTGTCATTAACAATCTTTAGTAGTTTATTCTGGGCAAAAGTCTATGCCTAGAAAACTGTAATATGTAATATGGTACAAAATAGAAAATAAAAATGTGTGAACTTGTAGAAAGGGTGGGTTATCCTAATTCTTTCCTGCTGAGATTCTATTGCATTAAGATGAAAGTAAAAACCCATATTATAGTTCAACCAAAGAATTATTAAAAATAAAACATCTCTATAAGGAAATAATTAATCTAAAACTATTCCATGGCGCTACAAAATGTGAGATGCTGGTGTTTGCTATCTGATCGGGAGGAGACAAAGCTACCTGTCTTCTTGCAATAACTTCATACGGAGCTCCATTTCTGCTGCACCGAGTTGTTCATCAGGGAATGTAACTCCATCTCTCTCAGAAGCAGTTTTTGCAGTTTCTGTAGCCTTAGATAGGGCATTGCCTATTCAAAGACACCACATAGCACAATCTAAGACTAAGAGTAAATAATTAACTAAAACATAACAAGAACAAAACAAAATAAGTTTCAGTGGACAAAGCTCGTAAGGAAAGATGTGGCATAAAAAAACAACTGTTGGCAACTGAATGTTATGTAGAATCTTGTAGATAACTACAAAAGGTAAAGGCATCAAAACAGTCCTCCTCTTACAGCCACATCTACAGGCAGTATTTGAATGGAAAACTCTCAAAATTCAACTAAAAAACAGAAGTTGAATTAATCAGCAGAATGTTAGATTTGCAGATGAATGAGTCATTGAGTGGTTTCTAAAGAAAAACAATGGCTACTGGCTATCTCTTACGATGCAGTCCATTCCAGTAAAGGCAGTCGACACAAGACTAAACAGTTATAACAACAAGAAGCAATATAGAGCAAAAGAAGAATGTGAAAATAAGCCTTCGAACCACAATCATCATAGAATTTCATACATGTTCTGGATGTGATTGGGATTTACCTACAAAATCTCGGCATTCATGAAGATCGGGATAACTTTGAAACTCGAAAATGTAACTTATACCCTGGAACATCACAGTTGCATGAATCCCGTCAATACAGAATAGAGAAACTGCATCAGAGTAGCTCTAAATTGTGGTAGAATGTAACATAAATTACAACTAAAAGAAAACCTCACGACTGCTGCTGAGATTAAGCAAAGGTGGTTGCTTGGATCCCTCCTTAGTGTTTTTGTGACCTGAAAGTTCATGAGCAGGAACAAGAAAAAGGAATTAAAAAAACACCTCCAATAGCGAGCACATAATCCAGAGAAATTGAATGATTGAATATCAAGATTAGAAAAGATATGGGTCTTTTAGTTTGAAGTACCAAGACTTTTTTTTTAAAAAAAAGACGCAAAATAATGATCAACAAGGTGTTTGCTTCATAGAAATAAATCCGCTGCAAATATGAGGAGTACCCTTAATATGTCTAAACTCCACATCAAGCATTCTGGCAGACGTGGGATCGTTTGGCTTGAACACAAACCTGTTCTCAACCTACACAGACCAACATATTCACAAAAACAACATTAAACCAATGAAATCCGATCGTCGCATATTTAGGCAAAAACTTTATCTTGGCTCAAAACTTGCAGCAAAGGTATCCTTACAACCAAGGACAAAACTCATTAATACAACCCAACTGTTGGTGCATGATTTGCAAGCTTTATCCACATCGACTATGTCCTTAAATGTAAGAAATTTTGAAATATGTCCCTAATCCCATAAATCTTAACCATCGATCAGCAATCGTAGAAAATAATACAATATTTGCAGAACAACAACAGCAGTAATTAGTGGAAGGCGAAAAGCAATGCGATCGAATGAGAGAAAAACTTGAAGAAATAAGTAAAAGTCGGGCACCATAGTTAAAACGCCGGGAGTGCCAGGATTTTTTACTGCATCCTTGTATTTTACACGCTTCACGACTCGCCTGGACGACGACGACGACATCTTCTTCTTGTTGTTCGCGATTGGTGGGCACAAAATTTCTCAAAAATCAAAAGAATTTCGAATCGATCAATCAAAATTGTCAGAGTCTCAGAAATGGGATTCGGGGGATTAGGGTTTTAGGCTTGTTGGAGATATAATCCGCGCGCTTTTGTACGGACCGAGGGAGAGGCTGGCGCTTTCTCTCTCTCCCCAGCTCCTTCAATCACTTTCTGTGTGTCCTCGACTGTGAGCGTCTTTTATACTCAGGGCTAGTTTGGTATTGCTGTGCTTTGAAAAAAAGCTGCTGTGAGAATAAGCGGCTGTGCTGTGAGAATAAGCGGCTGTGAAATAAAGCCAGTAGAGTGTTTGGTAAACTTTTTTGTGAAAGTGCTTTTGGAAAAAAAAGCAGGATGATAGTGTGTCTTTTCATTAAAGGAGCACTGTAGCTCCGTGTGCTTTGAAAAAACTGGTTTTTTTTCAAAGCAGCAAATAGCAGCTTCAGCTTTTCCTTTGATTTTCAGCTTATTCTCACAGCAGCTTCCAAAATAAGCCCTTTTTTTCAGTTTACCAAACACAAAAATGACCCTCAGCTTTTTTTCACAGTGACTTTTTTTAAAATCACCTCAATCCCAAACGGGGCCTCAGAAGAAGATGAGGGCTATTAACTGAACCCGTTCATTTACCACCCTAGGTCCATTCCTATTTATTTTATTCTTTATTTTTAAAATTCAAAGTTTTTAAATAATTTTTATTAGTTTTCTTTAAAATAAATCTTCGATGACAATCAAAATACTATGAAATTATCATTTTAACTCTCTTACCAAAACTGAACTCAAATAAAAAATAAGACAAATTTAGTAATTACATTAACATAAATTTAACCCCTCACAACCAAATTAGTATAACATGTTCTATTTAAAAATTAAACAAAAAATAAAGTAAAAAACAAAAAGTATTCCAAGAAACTTCACATAATTATTCCAATTTTTATAATTTTAAAAACTAATCCCACTTCATAATAAAATAAAAAATAAAATGAAATTGTTTATACAGTGTGTGTGGGCACTTGCTAATGTAAATAAAAACCACTTGCTTTGTGGAATTTTTCATCCAGGACATGATTCGGTACTTCTGTTGTAATACAAGTAATTACATACTTACAAAAAATTAAATTTATATTATGATATTTAGTGTTTCAAGTCGTGTTTCCGATACATTAAAATGTTTTTCCCAAAATTGAGAGTGTAAATGGAAGTCCCTAGAAGAGAAAATGGTAGAAATAGTTCCTTAACTTTAACTCAATTGGAGTATTTCTCAAAATTGTTGAATGACCATTTCTCAAATCGGGTAAAAGTTGAGAAAACATTGTTATAATTTTTCTCATTTGGATTTCTTTATTTGCCCTTTGATTCAGCCTCACGTGCATGACACATTATTCATTTTGACAAAAGTTCGAAAGAAGTTGACGAAAATTATCATAAATGCACATTTTTATGAGTTAGAACACCAATAATCACGAATTTTTAATTGGGACTACAATTTCCTCCTATAAGAATTTCCGAATTTTGGTATTGAAAATAGTGGTAGACTGGTAATTATTGGTATTATGAGATCTCTTTTACTATTAGGTGGCAGGAGAAAGTCCCTTTAAACAAAGCAGAGAGAGCAGAGCAGAAACGAGAGAGATGGTGCCGTTGTTGGCCACCAAGATCAAACCACACAACAAAATCAAAATTTGAAATTCAGGAGAGAGAGGAAGCAGAAGCAGAAGCAGCAGCAGCAGCAGCTATGAAGTTGTTGAAGGGAGAGGTGGGATTTCTCATTCTCTACGCAGCTGCTTTCTATGCCTTCATCATCCATCGATCCCTCCAACTCTCTCGCGGTGCGGTATCATCCATTTCTTGTTCTCTTTTCTTCTTGTCTTTATTTATTTATTGAAAACCCATTTTTCTGATACGCAGATCATCATGCTAAGCTCCTCGGTTTGCGTCCTGGATGGCTCATTCCTCATCGCCTCAATGTGGGTTTCTTCTTTCAATTTCATTACTTTTTATTTTCTCTTTATAAATTCAGTTTTTTTGGTTCAAAGATAACTTGGGAAATTCTACTTTAGACAGTTGGGAAAGTGCTCTGGTGCAGACTGTTCTGTATATGTAAATTCTGAAGTGGACTGTGACATGCCGCTGTTCGGGCGGTCTAGTTCTCTGTGTATGTGTGTGTTTCCCTGTTCTTTTTTAAGTTTTTCGATTAGTTGTTTGTGGTGTGGAGTCGGGTTTTAGGGATTCGCGTTTAGCTCTTGAGTTTTCAGCTGGCTAAACAAGGAGTATGATGAAATTTAGAGTGTTGCCCGAAGGGCCAGTGGTGCCATTCAAATGGCATGGTGTTTAAATATATATATATATATATATATAATGTGTGTGTGTGCGTGATACACATATGTATGTAAATTCTGTTCCTTCACAATTATTATCTTAGAAAATAATGGTTTGGAAAATAGGGGATCAGAGCACATTAATGCTCAACCTTTGGAAAGTTTCCTGAGGCTGGAAATGTGAATTAGATTGAGGCAGACATTATCACTAGCAGATAGATTTTCAAATTCCAGAAGCATTATTTCGTTTCTATATACGACTCTTGTTCGTGTGTTGATTTACTGCAGTACCATGGTGTTAAAAACATTGGATGTACTGAAAGTTCTAACAAAACTATACAAGTTTTATTCTCTGACATTCCTGTTCTTACCTGAAAAGCACCTTTCTTTTTCTGCTTAGGATGTTTCTGATGCTCAATGGAGAAACTTTCGAGGAAATTTTCCTGTTCTTACTGGTGTTTTCACAATGTTCACGTTGATTGCTAATTTGCTGAGGACAAGCTTTCATTTAAAAGCGAGAGGGATGTCCATTATTTGGATTTTGATTTCTTTCACATACCTAGCATATCTGCATGGAGCCTGGTATGTCTTACCTTCATAACTGTACTTGGATTATATGCTCTTTCTTAGGAGGTGCAGTTATCTGACTTCCGTTGTTTCTGCAAGCATTATATTTATCCTCGCAATCGCTTCAATGAATTTTCTTTTGGTAAAGGTGAGCTCCATTCATGCTTGGATACATAATGCAATGCATTTTCTTTTAGGGAATTGTTATTGTCACTCCAAAAATCTAAAAGTGCACTCCACACCTTCTATATTTAGAAAGATAAATACTCTTATGAGGAGTGTACAATTATATGGGCTACTGTTTTGAGCCTATTCCAAGAGTTCATTTTGTTTCTTGCTTTGTTAGAGTTATGCCCTACTGTTTTGAGTTCTTGGCATACATTACTGGACTTGTGTTTTTGCAGATATTTGCACGAACAAAGTATTTCCCTTTTGTAATTTGGATTTTCAACATATTCTTTCTTCTGTGCAATCGTGTTTATGAAGGATATTCATTCTCCATAATTGGGTGAGTTTTGTTGGCTAGGCTAGGCTATTTAGGACTTCATTGGGTACTTAACAGATAAATTGTGATATATCTGCTTCTGCATATTATTATGTAGGCAACGCTGGGCATATTTGGACAACTTTCGGGGCACCTTTAGATGGCACATTTGCTTTAACTTTGGTATTGTGCTTTCCTCATTTTGACATTTTAATTCCAGTTATCATACTTTCATTACTGTGTATTCATCTTCTTTTCCATATCATGTGCATATGACCTTTCGCGAAATATGTGAATACCTATGTAGACACAAATCTACTATGTAGCCACAAATCTATGTATGCAATCCTACAAAATACCCAGACGGGTTTGCCAATATGATCTGTGAGACCGAAAAAGCAGCCAACCTTCTGAGAATCTAATGACAGCACCCATCTCTACAGTATGAGAATCCTACTCATAAGATTGGACTCCCCAACATCTAATAGTTGAATACTCTTATATATTAAGTTGGCTGCTTGGAGCAGCTTGGAAATGGGTTCTCAGACTGCAAAGACGGGTTCCCATAATTACCAAGTACAGTCAACTTATTTCATGATTACTGCAGTTTGGAGCAGACCCACAATGCCACAGATTGGAGCCTTGTGGATTAGGTCAAGGGTGTGTAAGGCTCGTTATATCAGAACCAAAATGGTGGATGAATATGTTTGAAAATTTGAGTCGTTTCAACGAGTTATGGCTGTATTTGGTAATTATGATCTCTTTCATGTCTGCTGGTGTAAAATTGTGGTTTTGGAGCCCCCAATTAAGCTATGAAGTAGGCAGTGAAGTTTTTGTTGTCAAGATGACTCTTTGGGAGACGAGTTCATTGTACCTAGATTCTTATTTCAGTAATTGCATGTATAAAAATAAGTAAAACTTTCAATTGAGATAATATGAATGGAAGTTAATAGAAAAAAAGAACGGATTCACAAAGCACTATGAGTAGTGTTGCAACCTGCTTTTATACATTAGTATATATTTGTGATTCTTTTATATGGTTTTTTTTAATCTCTTATTTTGTTTGTGACAGTTGTTTTGCGGATGATAAGCTTTGGCTATGATTACCATTGGGCACATCGAGATTCTCGTTTTGACCATAAGGTATTTGTGTTCCTTTGAGCTGTGATGTGTATGCTATCTTCTCTGTTCTGTCCCTCCGCCTTTTTTTTTCTAGTATGTATTTTATAGGATTACTTTGTCACGGAGTCTACATGGAAACGATGTTACTAACCGTCCAACGCTTCTGGTTATGGTGGTGATGCGGGCCACTAGTAAGAGAAAGGAAGAAAAGAGTGATCTGGGATCACTCTCTGGCCTTTGGCAAAAACCATTGGTGTATTGGATTCACTTTTCATAGAAATTAGAAAAAAAATCTAGCCTCACAGCTAATACACTTTGAAATCCTAAAAGAAAATTCACAACACCTAATCATGTGACAATAAGAGACTCAAAGACATTGAATATGAGACTCCAAAACAATGAACCTAAAATACACCATGTAATTAATACATCAAAACCTTTTCAGGAGATTAATTTTTTCCTCTGAAAGCCTATTAGGCCTCTTTGTATAAGCCAAACTGGTTTGACTTAGAGGTTAGTCTCTAGCCCACCTATGATTGTGGCCTGAAATAATAACAAGCTTGTGTTACTTTTTGTTCTAGAACTTTATGGTATTTTTCTTTCCAGCTTGTTCTATGGATGAGAGTCAAGAGTGGTTATTACTTTCACATCAATCAACCCTGCATGGTTTCAATGTTCTTGCTCTGCAGCTTGCTTTTGAAGTTGATATCTAGTTAGTTTTCTGTGGTTGCACTCAATGGTACTTTAACATTGTCCTTCACATGCTTGCCAATTGCTATGTTAACAGAATTTATTATAGTATTAACTACAAATTCTTACGCCAATTCATGTGCCAATATCCATTAACATATTTTCAGCAACCCTCTTTTGTTTAATGTAAAGCTATTACCGTGAATCTTAGTGATTCCTAGTTCATTCTGATGGATTTTCTCTGCTTATTCATGCATGCAGATTATTGTCAAGGATTTAATACTTTGCACTTTAGCTATTTATAAAGTGCTAATGTTTCTTGGTCTTGTATGCAGAAACACATTCAGCGTTGCAATATGTGTAAATCAGGGAAAACTTGTTACCATGTTTTACAGGTTAGCTTATGCTTTCTACTTAAGTGCGAGCCTAGTATTATTGCAGTTGGTGGATCCTTAAATCAACTTTCATCCAAATGGATTTTCCATGTGTTCATAAATGTGTTTGTTATACTCAGGAGAGAGGTGTCCAGAATGACATGTATGCCTTTACGACTTACCTTGCTTATTTGTTGTATGCACCTCTTTATCTTACTGGGCCAATTGTAAGCTTCAATGCATTTGCCTCACAGGTCTGTCACTTTCAATATTGGTACTGTTTTTTTTTAAATAATTTGAAATATTTGGTCATTTATGGATTGCCAAGTGCACTGGATGTGCTTTCCATATTGTTGGAGATGATAGTCCATGCTTGTATGTTCTGCAGAGTCTCAGTATTTACCTTTATTGCAATATTCTTTCAGTTGGATGTTCCTCAAAATAACTTTTCAGCTAAGGACATTGCTTGGTATGGTTTGCGCTGGGTGTTCAGTCTTCTTCTGATGGAACTAATGACACATCTTTTCTATTACAATGCGTTTGCAATCAGGTGAGTGTCTAGTTAAAGATACACCCTGTATTGTGTATGTGTGTCTGTGCGCACACCCACGCATGTGTGTATTCTATCTTTTGGATATTAACTAGGTTCTCGTTTTCTGTACCTATTAGTGGCATGTGGAAAGAGTTATACCCTATGGATGTGTTTATTATTGGATATGGGGTAAGAGATGATCCTTACAGTATCAAGGTCTTTGATGATTAGAATTTTAGTATCTCAAGCTTTTTATATGATTGAAATACATTGTGAAGCAGCATAATGTTCTTTTAATTTGAGGTGGTAATGTAGTAATTAATTCCAGAAAATACAAAACACACCTACCTTAGACTCTTTGTGCATGGACTAAATGTTTAATAATGTGATAGTTCCTACTTATGAGAATATAAAAAATAATGAACAAGTATATCTTAAAATACGTGGTATCCATAACCTTCTTTGAGCAAAGAAAAATGCATGAGAGAGTTAGCTATTAAAAGTTAAATCAATCCCCAAAGTGTTATTTGTAATAAGTTCATTTGTAATAGTATCAATCATTAAATTGTAATCTTTACATTCCTCATAGATATGATGTAAGAATTCTTATGCAAGTATTTTCAAGTTCCTCACCATATTCATACACTCTGCTGTCTGCCGCAAAGTAAAGTTACTTGGTTACTTTACCTGGATATAATAATTTATTTGGTGAACTTTTATCAGACCCTTTTTTTAATTGGGTCTGGTCTTTTAGTATTTTCCTTTCACTTTGTCTGGATTTCCAGTCTAGTTGTTAGGTGACTTCATCTATTTGTTTTAGCTTAGGTAAAGGTGATTTACTTTCTTATGATGGTGCAGGTTTTAATCTTCATGTGGCTAAAGTTTTTTCTGATATGGCGCTATTTCCGGTTCTGGTCACTGGTGTGTATATGTCAATAAATTTTTATTTCCATTTCTTCTGAACTTTGGCGTTTACTGCTGGGTTGTCCGTCTACTATAAATTAGTTGTATCTTTTAGTATTGATATTGCTTTGCAGTGGGACAATGATTTTTTTTCTAATTACTGCAGATATGTGGCATTGAGGTCCCTGAGAATATGCCGAGGTGTATAAATAATTGCTACAACTTGGAAACTTTTTGGAAGAACTGGCATGCTTCCTACAACAAATGGCTTGTGAGGTGAAACTTTCAACCTGTTGTGCTTCGAATTTCTCTTGTAATCCTGTTTCTAACTCTGACATGTTTGTTTGGGAAATGAAAACAATAGGTATTTGTACATTCCTCTTGGGGGCACTCGGAGGAAGCTTCTCAATGTATGGGTTGTATTCACATTTGTTGCCATTTGGCATGATCTAGAATGGTACTTGTTGCTGTTGAATTTTTCTTATTGAATACATCTTAGCTTTCTGTCAAATGGGAGTAGAGCCTTATTGAAATTTGTTCCATATTCTAACTTAATTTCTATCTTTGGCATTAGGAAGCTTCTTTCGTGGGCATGGCTGACATGCTTATTCTTTATTCCGGAAATGATATTGAAATCAGCAACCAATGCATTTCAGGTGACCTCTTTGTTCCTATTACCATTGCTGTTTTTCTTTTGTTTGGTTTAACTTATGGGAGGATGATCATCCCAATTCTCGTCCCTCCCATAAAGCCAATCAGTTAGCTGTTGTTGGCTTGCGGATTAGGGGTTTCTGATTTGTTGGATGGTAATCAATTTGAAGCCTGGACCCTGACTTTCAACCTTTAGGCGAAAAAAAATCGTGGACTTAATCTTGTACTTTGAGGGTGCGTTTGTTTCACCTCCTTAAGAGGGACTGGCTTAAGTAGGACTATAATACTGTGTTTGGTATGTCCTCGGACTAAAATAAGTGGGATTCACCTCGACTATGAGGCCCTCCGGGGTTCGCTAAGTCTAATCCCAAGCTTTCCCTTGGTATTAAGGGGGACTAGAAAGGAAGGCCGGCATCCAATCCCCAAGTTTTGCTCACTGACATCCAGTCCCCGCTTCTTTTGCGGCATCATCACCAGGGCGTCGCGGTGCTTGCTCTTTCGTGGCCTAAGTCAGGTGGGGGGAGCTCACAGCTGAAGAGGCGCCGCTGTCGGTGGATGTTACGGCCAAAATTGGGGTGTTGATGGAGAAACTACCAACTCTGCGAGCCAAGAAGCAGATCGAGAGTTTGGCCATGGCAGACGCCCACTTCCAAGTTGAATTTCGAGTCCCGAGTTGAAAAATCGCATTGAATTTGAAGAACTCAAATGAGCGACAAGTCTTGGAGCTCTGTGGAAATTTCAGTGCTTTCTCTCTCTTTTCTAGAAAGCGGATGTTTGGCTTCCTGAAAAGGGGTTAAGTTTTTGTCGCATATTTGATAGTTTGAGGGGGGATGGCGAGAGAAAGGAGTGGAGGGGTAATTTGGAAAATGAGGAAAGATTGAAAATCAATGGAAATATGAGTTTGAAAGTTCGAAAAATCAATGTGATTTTTATCTGGGTTCTTCTAATTCATATGAGTAAGTTGAGTTCCCAATTGAAAAATTCGAAGGGTTTTCAGCTGGGCTTTTGGGTTCCATTGATTTATTGGAAAGTTTTGTTTTTGGGTTGAGAGAATGTAAAATTTGGTTGCTAGGTGTAGTTGGATTCTACAAAAAAATTTGATGTTGGGTTCAATTTCTTTGCATTAGAAAATTCTGGAGAAAGTTTTGTTAACAAAGACTTTTTTTTCCTTTTTGTCCTTAATTATGCTTCTTAGTCCGACTCTGCACCAAACACTTCACTAAGTCAATCCAACTTAGTCTAGTCTAAGCCAGTCCAGCTTAGTCTATAAAGCTAGTCCAGTCCGAGATAGTCCGATGCAACAAACGCACCCTGAAGGTTTTGTAAGAAAATCACAAACTTGCTCTAGAACTCAACCATGTTGGCAACCCTTTTGCTTTGTGATTTCTCTCGTTGTAGTTCATTATTTTATACTTACACACATACGAAGCTTAGGGAGGGAGTGGAAGAGAAGAGGAGTATGTTAACCTTTATTTTTATCTGTCGAGCTTAACAATTTTGATTTTGTCATGTATTTGTTGTCAGGTTAAGAGTACTCATGGGGAATTTGTTGTTCGTGAACTTAGTGCGGTTGCTGGTGCAATTACTATCACTTGTCTCATGGTCTGTATCCTGCATTTGATTAAAGCATATACCAATCATAACTATTTTTATATTCCTGTTGATGCTGGTATTGACTTTTGATATTTGCACTTTTGCTTGAGTGAAAAGGAAGTAATAATAAGGTCATTTTGCTCTTTATTTTTTAGACTAATTTGATGATGCTTATATATCTGAAATTCTCTGCTTGTCAAATATAAACATTTAGTAGTCTTTTCCTTCCCTTTGCGAAATTTGTTTGCCTTTTTCTCTTTTGAAAGGCTAAATGATTCAAACCACTTAAGGCCTTTTTACAGTGACAGTTTATTGAAACATATGTGTTTAAAGAGCAAAGGGTAGCCTAAGATTTTCATTTTTGCAATGGTTCTTTTGCACATCCCACTGGTTTCAGTGTACTTAGCACTTAAAAATGTATCGTGTTATATGCATTTGCCAAACTAGTGGGTATTGCAAACTGGGAATCACCTTATGTGTTTACAAGAATTCGTAAATGCTAACAATACAAGCATTCAATGTTTCTGCAGGTAGCAAACCTTGTTGGTTTTGTTATCGGACCATCTGGGATTAGTTGGTTGATTTCTCAATTCCTTAAACGAGAAGGTAACTTGAATTTTCATGTCCTGAGGTTTCTTGTTATCCTTACACAATGCTGCTTCTGGGAGGACTGATGATATTCTTTGTACAGGACTTCCGGTTTTGGCAGGCATGCTTTTGACATTTTATGTAGGGACGAAGGTAATGTCACAATTATCTGCTTATTTCTTTAACGGTGAAGTTTAAATATGTCACCTTTTAGAATTAGTTTCGCAGAGTTAAGGCACAATGTGGATATGTTTTGAGATGGAAAATGCATAAAAATTTTATTTTATAGTAATTTCACAATTTCTTCTCATGCCTAAATATAATGGAACCTAGTCATTAGGAGTTCAGATATTTTCATATGTATTTTGGGCTTATATTTATCTTGTATCAAAATGACGTTTCAGGATTTCGTTCAATTTCTTTCTGATATAAACCCTAAACCCGAACATTTCCATAAGCAGACAACTGTATACATATAATAGTGCGTGTGTCTGCTCTATTTCTATGATTGGTCTGAAGTTGCATATCTTGCAGCTTATGTTCCACATCCGCGATGCAAAGCAAAGTAGCAGCTAAATCGGCTCGCTGTAAGGTTTGATTAATTGGCCCCAGTAGCTAATTGCTGGTGTGGAAACCGAGGTCCTGAAGTTCCAAACAGGAGACAGGTTTGCCAACATTGTAACCTAATGTATGCTGGCTCATGCTAAGGACCTCGATGGCGGATAAAAGTAATCATTCATCACTCTACGTTCTTTTCTGGTATACAATTAGGACAAGGAAGGTACTATATAAATGTAGAGAAAGCTAATTCCAAATTCAAATGTGATTTAACTTTTGGAAATACCTGCATTATAACACGATTGTTGCTTATTAATAAACACTCGGTTATACTTCTGTTTAAATTTTCTTCCTCTCATCCCGAGCTTAGGCATATCGAATTCAGTGGGGTTTATTTCCCAGAAAGCATTGCCAGGATCTTTACCATCTTTCATGTCCTTCCTAGTTTTCTGTACTTTGCCAAGCACTCCCTTAACTGCTATTTCAAATGCATCTTCAACTATCGCCAATCTGGATGCCCTTGGATCTGCATATATCACTCGCGGAATCAATCTTATGACTTCCTCTCTCAGCGCCGCCACTTGATGCTTCGGAATTTGAAGCAATGTCTCGTTAACGATCGCCTACATCAACTTTGGTTTCTTGGTGTAAGCCACATCCAAATCCAGTTTGTTGAGAATTAGTAGTATGATTACAAATTAGTTTGTTTTAATTAGCCAACAACCAATCTGATTGAGGATCCAGATTGGTGATGTCCCCAAGAGACAGGGTGCGTCGATACAACTACAAGGATGAGGATGACACGCACAAGTCGTACCTGTTACAAATAGAAAGAAAAGAAAGCCTGTAGGAGCAGAGATAATGAGGTTGCTGTATACACCAATGCAATTTGATGAACACTAATAATTCATCTAAACAAATGTACAACCATACGTCCTCAACTGAAACAATCTTTTAAAACGGGATTGCATTACGTGGGAACTTGACATTAACATAATACATCATAAATTGATTGCTCGTCAGACTTGAAATATTTGTCATCTGCTGTCTGAAATCATCACGAAAATTCTATACATTGTTTGAGATATATCATGTCAGCAGGTAAGGCTGTACGATCGAGTAAATACCAGCCACTTCCCTCCAAGCTCCCCCAGCTCAGCTGGTTCTGCGCCCGATAATCTGCACGCACAATCACAGCCATACAGTACTGCTTTCTGTTTTCTGATGAGTATAAGAATGGCGACCACCGACCTTGCATTCTTGCATTTGGTTTGCTAATATAGTTGGCATATGCATGGGGCAACCAAACACTGTTAACCCCTTTTACCGCACGAGATCTTCATTGCAATACAGGACCAGCATCCTGGCAACCCGATAAGTCACACTAACTAGATAAGTGGTTGCACTGGAAGAAAATGAAAGGCGATGTGTTTCCATTGTCAATGCAAGAAAACAAATTAACAAAGAATTCAAGCACACATGTTTTTGAATCTTTTTCTGAGGAGGAAGGGCGTTACTAATTTACTCACTTGTGCAAACGAATAGATGGAATGAAGAGTGAACAACATCGAACATCAGCGCCAAAGCTGAGCTCATCCTGCCAGCACAAAATAAGCAATCAATTACCTCCCAAAACAAATCTTTGCCAAGCATAGTGAAGTCGAAACTGAAGCAGCAAAGGATTTGTACTTGCACCACCACTTTTATACATCAAACACCTTTCAATATCCCCTTATTAATTTTGGCCTAACAAGGAGTAGGATGATCAAATGTGAGATAATTTTGGAAAAACTAAGATGGCGCTGTTAAGAGGAATGCGAAGCAAAAACTTTAACCTTAATTTAGGGTTTGGGGGTTTGAGACTCTCCCCAGTACAATGACACCATATGGCTAGTGATAACAAAACTTTCGACTTGAACAAAATGAAGGCAGACATGCTTATGGTTTAAAAGACAAAAAAAAAGGTACAAATCCACTTGTCCAGAAAAAAGAAATACACTAACCTCTGCACTTCTGATTTCTTCATACATCTATTGATTGAATGATACAGCTCTGACTTGGCATCATCAATAGCTAGCTCTGATATTTCAAGTCCCTCTTCCCGTGGTACTTTTAGATATCTACACAAAATTTAACATGTTCATGATGCAATAACACAAAAAGGATAAACAAAGAAATCATTTACGTCAAATTGTGTCTAGTATGTACAAAATACAAAAATTGGTTTTGGCCTCATCGCCTGTACTAGTTTTTCTTTCCAAAGTTCTTTTTCTTCAGTAGAAGATCCGAAAATCACCTAGTGATATGATATTTAAATGCATTTTTTGGGGGAAAAATAATGCCTTCATTTCCAAGAATGTGAGATTTTTTATTTTTACTTTTTATGGGAAAGGCAAACAATATGAGATATTACTACATGATATGCATTTGAGTGGAGTTTTTTTTTTTGTGTGTGAAATTTATCATGCCTTAATGTACATTCACATTTGTCCATGTGTCAAATATAAAGCCAGTGCCCAATTTTCTTTTATATAAAGCGTTGACTGAATGGCTTTGAAACTGTAATTTGACATTCCACCATTTTAGGTCTTAACTTCTTGTGCACCCACATCAAACAAAAGCATAAAATTCTAATATTTCTAATTCCCAGTTTGCAGTTAGTACCGAGTGGCTACTGGCTAGTGAGCAGGAAATAAGCATGCATAAATCTGTGGGTATTTCATGCATCAGTTATCTAAAACATCAAATAGCCAAAACAGTGAAATATAACAGCAGTTACCACATAGATGCTAAGAACGTTTTACCAGATTGTACTGGTTATACTGACCATTTTGAGTCAAAATCCTCAATGCCAAGGTCCTCGTCCCAGAGAAACATATATGCACTCACTGAAGAGACGGTACATTCACAGCGCAAATAAAGACTGCAAATCCAGTATCATATTCTCCCGAGACATAAATAATGAGCTTTGTAGCATCTTATAGTGTGAACACTCTGTATTCACAATTCATAGTGCTGACCAGATATCTGGGAATATAAGTTTTAAAATCACTTTGCTTGTAGTAGTGCTCACAGATAAAGAATTAAATCCCAGTAAAAAAAAAACCCAGCAGTTTTACGGACTATCGATTCCCTCAATCAACATTGAATATGTCTGAGGATGAAGCCGGCAACCCATCTTCTCCATGATGCTTATGAGCTCAGAGCATATATTGCCAAGACCCCTCTTAAGTAAACCATCAAAGAGAACTTTCCAAGCTACTTCATCGTAATTATATTCGCAATGAAGCAAAGTACGAAAAACTGCTTTTGCCTTCTCACTCTTTTCTTCATCAAGAAGCCCACATACAAGCAACGTGGAGGACTCCAATGTCGGTAAATAACCATCCTCAATCATCGCATCCACCAAGATTGCTGCCTCTCCATACTTTTGCAATGTACAGCAACAGTTAAGAAGAGAATTATAAATATCCTCACTGGGAGAAACTTCCCTCTCTTTCATAAGACTGTATAACCTCTGGGCTTCTTCCAAGCGCCTCTCTTTGCAAAGACCTACTATAAGTTTGTCATAAGTGTTGGTACTGGGTGCACAACCATGTCCAGTCATTTTTTCAAAAAGGTCTAAAGCAATGTCAAAATCCATTATCTTCCACACATCAGCAATATCAATCAAGGAGACATTTGAGATCAAATCCATTCCCACTATATTATTCCTTGTCTCTGTCAACTTTTCATTTGAAAGATGTTTGATCAGAAAGGAATAGGTATAATGCGAAGGATCACAAGAAGCATCAAACATGCGCTTAAGAACATCAAATGCACAATCAATTAATCCCATGCGTCCATATCCATCAATTAGTAATGTGTAAGTCAACGAATCTGCTACAATTCCTTCTTCATTCATCTTAATCATCAATTTCTCTGCCTCTTCTACATTTCCTATGCCGCAATATGCATGAATAAAGGTGGTGTAAGTAAATAGGTCAGGCTGATTACCAGAACTAACCATCTGGTTTAAAAGCCTATGAGCATGGTCAAAGTCCCCTTCCTTCAACATTTGTTTAATTAGAATTGTATAAGTATGTACTGTAGCTTTCACACCAATACTTACCATCTTTTCTACCAGTGATAATGCTTCCTTCAGTCTTCCTTCTTTGCACAACACATCTATCAAGGTATTGTAAGTGTATGAGTTCCGCAAACAGTCTTCTACAAGCATTCTATCAAACAAAGAATGGGCATCGTCAATTTTCCCAACCGTGCAATAACCATCAATCAAAGCAGTAAAGATCACGTCATTCAACTTTATGCCTTTCTCTTTGAGAGAATCAAACAGGGCATGAGCTTCTTCCAGTCTCCCCTTCTTACAGAGTGTGTCTATGAGAGAACTGTAAGACCATTGGTCAGGAACCAAACCGCTTTCTTTCATCAAATTAAGCAGCCTATAAGCACTCTCCAAATGACCTATTTTACATTGCCCATGGATTAATGAGTTATATGTATATAGGCTTGGTGAGAGTTTCCGATCAAGCATCTTACCAAGCAGTGCCATTGCCTGGTGTATATTTTTCCTTTTACAAAATCCACAAATCAATTCATTGTACGTCCGAGCATTTGGAAAACAATTACTCGATTCCATCAAAGCCAAAATACCAAGTGCAGCCTCAACTGCTCCCTCCTTGCAGTACCCATCAATCATTGCGTTGTACGTGACAACATTAGGAACCAACATTTTCTCCAACATCTTGTTTAGCAAGTTTCTTGCCTTATCAAGCTTATTTTCCTTACACATGCTATCAATGAGCACGGTATAAGTATGAACATTTGGTTCACAACCCATTTCCGTCATCTCTTTAAACAGATTCATAGCTTCTATTTTCCTTCCCAATTTACACAAGGCGCAAATAAGAACTGTAAATGTACGCACAGTCGGAAAACAATTATCCTCATTTGAGAAAACAACTTGAGAGCCTCATCGATCCGATCAGCCTCACAAAACCCATGAATCAAATTAGTATAGGAAACCTCATTTCTTTGACAACCCTTTTGCGGCATTAGCTTGAAAACACTACAACCACTATCCACATCCTTATTCCTACAATGCCCCAGTATCAATGAAGTGTAGGTAAACGTATCGGGGTGCAAACCCGCCTGCCCTATCTTACTGAAATACAAGTCCGCCTCGGCCACATTACCCAATTTACAGTAAGCATGGATCATGGTATTAAAAGTATACAGATTTGGCGAAACCATATCGTCTAACATCTCCAAGTACAGAGCTTTCACATCTTGAAACAGGGAAAACTTAGACAGTGACATTAGAAGAAAATTGTAGCACCTGAGGGTGAGCTTGAACTCGAACTCTTCGGCGCCATTCAATGCCCGCAAATATTCGAGCACAAAAACGGCATCTTGTGGGGAACTGGACGCCTTAATCATGGAAATTCGGATCTTTTCCGCGACCTGGAGAAACCCATTGGGAAGGAGAATGTTGAGGAGGGAAGAATGGCACTGGACAGTGTGCTTGTATCCGGGTTTAAGGGCAATCCAGTTGAAGAATCCGAGGGCCGTTTGGGGGTCGAGTTTGAGAGCGAAGACGGAGGAAACATGGGAAGGGGATATGGAGGGGGCAAGTTTTTTTAGGGAAGGGTGGCGCTGCCAATTGGGGCGGGAGAGAATGGAGAAGAGCTGGGCGGAGAGATCGTGCGGCTCGGGGGAGAGGGGAAGGGGAGCGGTGGCGGGGGAGGAAATGGAATAAAAGGGTTTGAGGAGGAGGAAGAGGAAGGGATCAGGTGGGTGGCAGATGAACGCCATGGGTTTTCTCATCATCTTCTTCTTCGGACATTGGTGGAAGACCCGACCCAATTCACTTCATCGTGTGCAGACCAAGAAGTGTATGAGTTGGAGAGTGGGAAGGAGGAGGAGGAGGGAAGAGAAAATAGTAGGTTAAATTTGCCGTACTAGTACTAAAAATTTAGGGTAAATTACATTTTGCATCCTCAAGTATAAGTGCATTACAACCTCATACATCATCCGTAAAACATTACAATTTCATACCTCAAATATGATTTAGTTGCAATTTCATACAATCCGTTACATAATCTGTTAGAATGGCTGTCAAGTGATGATGTGGCAGATATAGGACCCATTTTTTAATGAGGTGGATGTCAACTTTGCGCCATGTGGATAAAAAAAATTATAAAATATGTTATAAAATATAAAAAAATTATTATTATTTGAAATATTTAATAAATAATTAAAATGTCAAAAAACAAAATCAACCCCACCCGACCCCTCTTCTCTCTGATCAATTTCTCATTCGCTTCTCCACCATGCCCACACCTTTTCTCCCTCTGATCAACCTCATCTTCCATAACCACCAGGAACACGCCTTTCCATCACCATTAACCCTCGACACGACAGCCTCACGCACAACCAAATCGCAGCAATTGAAACGCAACAATTCAAATCTGGCGTGGTTTGAAATTGGGAATTTCATGAATCAGTCGAAATTGAGAACTTCCGTGGTTGAAATAAGGAACTTAAGTGGTCACATGGGAGAGAGAATGGTGGGTGTGGTGGCGTATCGACGAAGGAGGTGGCGGCTCTGCCATGGCATATCAACATAAGAGGTGGCGACTTTACCCAAACACTACCCGCTGCGACTCTTCCAAGCCGTTCTGCCACCTCTTTTCCCTCCGCCTTGCCAATTGCTCCGATGACGTTGCCATCTCCTTCACCGCCCTCAAATCCCTATCCACCCTTAAATCCCTTCAGTCCCTCAATTGCCCCATTGCTCCAATCGGCTTCCCCGCCGACCTCGTCGCCTCCCTCCATTCCTTCACCTGCATCAACTTTCTCCGCCGCCTCACTTGCGTCTGGCTCACTCGCTTCCAAAACCTCACCAAGCTCACCGTCTCCAACATCCAAGTCAAGGCTTCCAAACCATTCGTCTTTTCCCTCCGCCTCACTTGCTCAGGTCAATCACCATTTCCGACGCCAATTTAACCGGCAACATTCTGAAACACATGAATTTAAACCTTACCCACATCGATTTTTCCGGCAATAAGCTTCGGGGGAAGATACCCATTTCCCTCACACTCCTCGAAAACCTCGAAACCTTAAACCTTTCCTTCAATTCCATCAATGGTGAAATACCCACTTCGTTCAGGGACCTGATTTCACTAAAGAACGTGTAGTTGTCCTCAAATTCTTTATCCGGCGCCATCCCGGACTTAGTTCATCTCGAGGTAGGGATTTGCAGTGTGTGGGTGCGTGGCGAGGGAGGGAGGAAGTTCATGGAGTCTCGTGCAATGCGTGAGATTTGCAGGGAGGAAGAAGGTTGGACGAGGAAGAAGAGGTTGAAGTTCTATAGGGCGGCAGAAGAAGCTTCCTAAACCCAGATGGGATTATTGGTTGTAGACAAGCACATAGGAGATGGGATGAAGTCGAGGAAGAGATGGGGTTATTGGGCTAAAGCTTTGCCCATATCCCCTTTTCAATTTTCTTTTAGTTTTTAATTATAATATAAATTGTTGTAAATATTCCTAGAATAAGTATGATTGTGTAAATCATAGATTAGATTTGATTCTAGTTATCATTTCCTATTACAACTTGTATTACTTGGAGGAGAAGGAATATCTTCTCTCCCTTTACTACTATAAATAAAGGCACAATGTAGGAGGGATAACAACACATACATTCCCCTACAATTCTACAAAGACACATCTCTCTCCTCTCTCTCTGTCGCCGGCCCTAGTCTCTCTGTCAGATAAAAATAGACCACAACACGTTATCAGCACGCTCCTACCGATGCGCTTAGGAATCTGACGTTGGAGATTTTTTTTTCTGCATCAAACCAGTTCATCCATATCATCACGCAATCAGGTTATTTCCAAACAACGGTTTTTAACTCGATATTTTGCAAGCCCTGATAGCATGAACATTCACCATGATGCATGACCCAACTTTACGTTTAACGTATTTTAGATTCTACATAAATTGTGTATGCTTCATCACCAAAATTGCTACAATTATGTGAATTTGATATTTGTCATGAATTGAATCTTACATATGTACATGCATTGAAACTATTATTTGCATATGCATCAACGTAAATATGTGATTCATTGAATTTTACATGCATATAATTATATTTGAATTGAAAAAAAAAATATTTTTTTGCGATTTGGGAATTAGGGTTCTAAGTTGAACCCGTGCACTTGCACCATGCAAGCCGCAAGCCACCAGGCCCGCAGCCTGCGATAGCCCAACCCAAAACCACGGCTGGAGTTTCTGCTCCTCGTCCAAACTCGTGACCCCATTGGAAACCTGACGCCTATGGCGTCCCAAACCCAGAAAATCCGACATGGTGTCGTGATATTCAATCCAATCTCACTGAAATTCCTGAAGAATTTCATCTAATTTGTATGAAATTTCAGTTTAAATTTCATTAGGTTTTCCGCGATTTCGATTCGAAATCCACTATGGTTTTTTTTCACACCCGCAAGCATTGGACACCAAGGTGCGTTTGAAGCACCTTGTCCCGACCTTGGAAACGTCGCCTGCAGCGACGCCGTCGACTGACTCCAGCCTTCTTCCTCGGCCACGCACACCCAGCGCCGCTGGGTTTGTTTTGTCCTGCACCCCGAAGCCCTAACGGGCTCCCGCCTCTCGACCCGTGTGACAAGAAAAAAATAATAAACAAATTTTTTGCTGGGCTCGCTTGCAGCGGCCCAGCTCGCAAAGAAAAGAATTTTTTTTTGATTTCCTGGGCGCGCCTGCAGCGGCCCAGACCGAAAAAAAATATTTTTTTTTAGTTTTTTTTCTGGGGCCTGCTTATTGCAGCCCGTATATGTGAAACAAAAGATTTTTGTTGGGGCTGCACACAGCAGCCCATTCCCCTTCTCACCCCGTGGGCCTGCAGCCTACACCCGAGGGTTCTCGGCCTACATTTTTAGGCCCCGAGATTTTAATATTTTTAAATAATATGGGTTTTTATATTTTCACCCACACTTTCATTTGGCCCCGAAGACCAAAATAACATTCATTCAATTATCATTATACAATATTTTTGCATATATTTGTTGCATATTTGTTTGCATATATATTTGTGTTTGCTTGCAGGAATATATGAACCTGAAGTTCATAATTACTTTGAAACCCGAAGTTTCTTATAAACATGCCTTGTTTGAAAACCTGAAGTTTTCACTTAAACATATCACCCATGAAACCCGAAGTTTTTCATGCAAAATTAAACCAATACATGTCTATTAGAACCTGTATGTTCTACTCCTATGTGAATGGATTGATTTTTCTCCATTACATTAACCACATCTTGTCCATATATTTTGTGATAGGAACATGTCGAATTTGAACAAACTCGACTTCACCGCTTTGGAGGTCTCTGGAAGGAACTACCTCAAGTGGGTTCAAGATGTGAAGCTCCACCTCACTGCAAAGAACTTGTGTCCTGCTATTGAAGAAGCAACAACTGAACCTGTTGGCGAAGCTAAAAAAGCCACTGCTATGATCTTCATCTGAAGACATATTCATGATGCTCTGCAAACTGAGTACCTTGCTGAGAAGGATCCACGTGCATTATGCGTCGCTTTGGCTGATCGTTTCGATCACCAAAAGGACATATTCTTGCCTGAAGCAAGACACGACTGGCAGCACTTGCGCTTCCAAGACTTTAAGTCTGTGAATGAATATAATTCTGAAGTTTGTCGAATCCGATCATTTCTCAAGTTTTGCAATGAAACTTTGACTGAAAAGGATCTCCTGGAGAAGACCTACTCGACTTCTCTGCTTCTAATATTGTCCTGCAGCAACAATATAGAGTTCAGAAGTTCACTAAGTTCTCGGATTTGATCTCTGTTTTACTTATTGCTGAAAAGCAGAACCAGTTGTTGATGAAGAATCATCAAGCTCGACCTACTGGGGCTACTGATGTGCCTGAAGCACATTATAGCACTAATCAGCACCCAAAACGCCAAAAGAGGCGTGGTAAGGGCGGCCAGAAGCCATCCCACCAAGGTCAACAGAGCCAAGGCCCATCCAAGGGAGGAAACAAAGCCCAGAAGCGCCTAAACCTCGCTCCCAAGACCCCGAACTTCAAGAATAAAGGCAAAGCACCTGCCACAATGAATGACGATATGTGTTATCGTTGTGGTTCAAAGGACCATTGGTTCCGTATTTGTCGTGCTCGCAAGAAGGTTGTAGATGAATATCATTCTCGTCGTAAGAAGTTTGAATCAAACTTCATGCAAGTGGACGAACCGGAGACTACAAAGATGGAGGTTTCTGACTTTCAGGAGGATACCACTCCTATGGAAGATTAGAATCTTAGACATAGACTTATTTTTCAGTTAAAATAAGACAATTGGGGCCGAGTTGCACCTAGTGGCCGAACCCCACCTTGTTTTTTGGTTGATTTTGAACAATTTTCCTTTATGTTTTGGATTATTAGTTGGCGATTTATTTTGGATATTAAGTTTTTAATCCTTGAATAAATGAAATTATTTTGAATTGATACTTGTTTTTATAAACTTTTATGCATGTGACCGATTCAAATTAATTTTTCATTCTAGGTATGACTAGTAGGAAAGTTAGTTGTCTGGCAGATAGTGCAACCACGCATACTGTTTTGCGTGAACGCATCTATTTCACTAACTTCGTACCTAAGAATGCACCTCTGACAACCCTATCAGGCTCATCCAACCTGATCGAATGATACGGTAAGGCACGTATAATGTTGTCCAATGGTACAATCTTGACCATTGCTGAGGCACTCTATTCTCCACGTTCCGGAATAATGTTACTAAGTTTCAAGGACATTAGAGATAACAATTACCACACTGAAACCCACGTAGAAAACAGAGTTGAATTTCTGTGCGTAACTTCCTACGAATATGGTCAGAAGCGTATTCTAGAGAAGATGGAGCGTAACCCGAGTGGTCTGTATACTACGACCATACGCCCCATAGAATGCCATTATGTGGCCGGCCCTACCACAGGGACCGCGCACGAAATTACACTTTGGCATGATCGTTTGGGACATCCTGGACGAATAGCGATGCGCCGTATCCTCAAAACTTCACACGGGCATCCACTAACCCGAAGCTTAGGTTCGATCCATGAAATTGCATGTCAAACATGTTCTATGGGAAAGCTTATTACTAAGCTTTCTTATGACAAGATTCGTTCGAATCATCCCATTTTTCTACAACGGATTCAGGGGGACATTTGTGGACCGATTCAACCTCCCTGCGGACCATTTAGATATTTTATGGTTTTGGTTGACGCTTCTACACGTTGGTCACACGTGTGCTTGTTGTCCACAAGGAACGCTGCATTCTCCAAACTGTTGGCTCAGGTTATCGAGCTCAGGGCTCACCATCCTGATTATCCGATCAAATCTATTCGATTGGATAATGTTGGAGAATTCACATCTAAAACTTTTGATTACTATTGCATGTCGGTTGGGGTTGAAGTTGAACATCATGTACCCCATGTTCACACCCAGAACGGCCTGGCAGAGGCTTTCATTAAGCGTTTACAAATGATTGCTCGATCGTTGGTCATACGTACCAAGCTCCCGATCGCTGTTTGGGGCCATGCAATATTGCACGCAGCAAAGTTGGTCCGCCTGAGGCCTGTTGAACCACAACCATTTAGTGCCCTTCAGTTGGTCACCGGATGCGAACCCGACATATCGCATATGCGCGTCTTTGGTTGTGCGGTCTATGTGCCGATCTCGCCGCCCTTACGTACAAAAATGGGGCCTCAGCGAAGGATGGGAATCTATGTCGGATATGATTCTCCTTCGATTATTCGTTACTTATAACCTTTGACAGGCGATCTGTTTACCGCTCGTTTCGCGGATTGTCACTTCTATGAGACAGTCTTCCCGTCGTTAGGGGGAGATAAGAACGTCAACGTTCCTAATGAACGACACGAATTATCGTGGACGACTCCCACTTTGTCTCATTTAGATCCCCGCACCGCTCAGTCTGAAGCTGAAGTGCAGCGCATATTAGATCTCCAGAGCATAGCTCAGAGCATGCCAGATGTTTTCACCGATCTAGCGCGTGTGACAAGATCACATATTCCAGCTGCGAATACGCCTGCAAAGATAGATGTACCAAATGTACGACGGACTACCCTCCTGGAAGCCCGGGACGCCAATTATGGTGATCCACGTACATTAGCGGTTAGCCAATCATATGCCCCTACACAGAAGCGTGGCAGACCCCTTGGTTCAAAGGATTCACACCCCCGGAAAAGGAAAACCACGGCACAAGGTCCTGAAGAGTCTACCGTGAATCCGACTATCGCTTACTCATTTTACCCAACTCATGAGGAAATTCTAGATTATGGAAGCGTCATTGAAGAGACGAATCCTCCTCCCGAGAATCGTGAGATTTCGGTCTATTATGCTAGCTTAGATGATGTGTGGCGTAGAAATGAGATGATTGTCGACGATGCATTAACATTTGCAGTAGCTACTGAGATCATGTTGAGCGATGACATTGAACCGCATTCCGTTGATGAATGTCGACGTAGAGCTGATTGGTCAAACTGGAAACAAGCAATCCAAGTCGAACTTGATTCACTTACGAAACGTAAGGTGTTTGGACCTGTAGTTCCTACTCCTCCACATGTGAAGCCAGTTGGCTACAAGTGGGTTTTCGTTCGGAAGCGTAATGAGAAGAACGAAATTGTGCGTTACAAAGCTCGTCTTGTAGCACAAGGTTTCTCACAACGCCCCGGGATTGACTATGACGAAACTTACTCACCCGTTATGGATGTGATTACTTTTCGATACCTTATCAGTTTGGTAGTTTCCGAAAAATTGGATATGCAGCTGATGGACGTAGTAACAGCGTATCTTTATGGGGATCTTGATACGGAAATTTATATGAAAGTTCCCGAAGGACTTACATTGACTGGTTCAAATATTTCCAAACCCCGGAACACGCTCTCAATTCGGCTGAGGCGTTCACTATACGGTTTGAAACAATCCGGAAGAATGTGGTATAACCGTCTGAGTGAGTATTTGACTAGTCAGGGATATGTGAACAACGAACTATGCCCTTGTGTGTTCATTAAGAAGTCACATTCCGGATTTGCGATTGTTGCAGTATATGTCGATGACATGAATCTCATCGGAACTACTGAAGAGCTCGCGAGAACTGCTTTGCACCTGAAGTCGGAATTTGAGATGAAAGATCTAGGTAAGACTCGATACTGTCTCGGTCTCGAGATAGAGCATTGTTCGGATGGAATCTTAGTACATCAATGGAACTACACCCAGAAGGTGTTGCGCCGTTTTAATGAGGATAAAGCGAAGTCTTCGAGTACTCCTATGGTCGTTCGTACGCTAGATGCAAAGCGAGATCCCTTCCGTCCGAAGGAGGATGATGAAGAGATTTTGGAGCCTGAAGTTCCTTATCTAAGTGCGATAGGCGTTTTATTGTACTTAGCTCAATGCACGAGACCCGACATCTCATTCGCTGTTAATCTTTTGGCAAGATACAGCAATGCACCAACACGCAGATATTGGACTGGCGTGAAAGACATCTTTCGTTACCTTAAGGGTACTACGGATTTGGGCTTATTCTATCCCTACGAATCCTCGAGTGATGCCGCACCCTATGCTCATCGGGTTGATTCTCGCCTTGTTGGTTATGCCGACGCTGGATACTTATCTGATCCGCACAAGGCACGTTCTCAAACGGGTTATGTCTTTACCGTTGGAGGCACCGCAATATCTTGGAGGTCAACTAAACAGACCTTAGTTGCCACTTCGTCTAACCATGCTGAAATTCTCGCCTTACATGAAGCAACTCAGGAATGCTTTTGGTTGAGAGCAGTAATGGGCCATATTCGAAGCTCCTGTGATCTTCATCCCGCCGTTAATGCCCCGACGACGATTTTTGAAGACAACGCAGCTTGCATCGAACAACTCAAGAAGGGTTACATCAAAGGAGACAACACCAAGCATATTGCGCCGAAGTTCTTCTTTACACATCAACAACAAGAGCATCAGAAGATTGAAGTCACGCAAATCCGATCACAAGACAATTTGGCCGACCTCTTCACCAAATCACTACCGAAGGCGACGTTTCAGAAGCTTGTTCATGGAATTGGTATGCGTAAACTTTCTGAGTTGTAACTTTGCTATTTCTCTTTGGAATTATGTCAAACTCAGGGGGAGTATCTTCTGGATACTTGCTTGATCTTAATGTACTCTTTTTCCCTACGATTAGGAGCATTTTTCCCACTGGGTTTTTGCTACCTAACTAGGTTTTAACGAGGCACCCACCTTGGGCTGGTCATATCCCTGATGACGTCCTGTAGACGTTTCTTTTGACTTTGAATTTCTCACGCATTTTTCCTTAGACTATGGATTTTGTCCCTACTCGGGTTTTTGTCATAGCCTTAGGGTTTTTAGTGAGACTTACTACTTATGCAAGTTCCTACCTTATTGAGAATAAGCGTTGTTCCTTGGAATCAGTGCCGACGAGTCGACTTCCTCAACTTCTGCATGATGCTGAATCTACCTTAAGTATTTGCACACTCAAAGGGGAGTGTTGTAAACATTCCTATAATAAGTATGATTGTGTAAATCCTAGATTAGATTTGATTTTAGTTATCATTTCCTATTACAACTTGTATTACTTGGAGGAGAAGGAATATCTTATCTCCCTTTACTACTATAAATAAAGGCACAATGTAGGAGGGATAACAACACACACATTCCCCTACAATTCTACAAACACATATCTCTCTTCTCTCTCTCTGCCGCCGACCCTAGTCTCTCTGTCAGATAAAAATAGACCACAACATAAATTGATTTTTTTATTATTTTTTATTCACATGATGCAAAATTGACAGCCATGTCAGCGTAAATATAAACCCTACATTTGCTACGTCATCACTTAACAATTAATTTAACAAATTTTTTAACAGATGTATGAAACTGAAAATAAAATATAACTAAATGTATGAAATTGAAATGTTTTAAAGATGTTGTATGAGGTTGTAATTAACCCCATACTTGAGGGGGTAAAATGTAATTTACCCAAAAATTTATTAATTTTAAAAATCAACGACATATTAACAATATATTATCTATCTAATGAATACGAATGACATTAGCTACTACGTTAGTACATACCTCGTTGACATTTATGGTGCCTTCTTCATTGTCTCTCAGAATTGACCTTTGGATCGATCTAATAGCCATATAACTCAAAGATTGACCTCATAATAATCCGTTTCATTGAGTTCTATGATCACAGCTATATAAGATAAGACTATTTGCTGCCCACGCAATAGTGATCAAAACGTGCACCTACCATTTTTTTCGTCAGTTTCGTTAGATTTTTTTGTTAAAATGAGTCGGTGCCAAGCACATAAGGCTGAATTAAAGGACAAATATGAAAAACCAAATGAGAAAATTGTACCAATGACTTCTTAATTTTAACACAATTGGAGAAATGATTTCTTAATTGTAACTCGATTGGAGCAATAGTCCATCAACTTTAATCCAATTATAGCAATGATCTTTTCTACATGACTCATTTTGACGGAACTCTGACGGAGTTGACAAAAAAAAACTGTAGATGCACATTTTGATGAATTAAGAGACCAATGGTCATTTCAACAGAAAAAAAAAAATCAATGATCATGAATTTTTAATTGATAGACCATTACTCCATTTAAGTTAAAATTAAGAAACAATTTATACCATTTTCTGTTCATTTGTCTTAAAAAATGGGACATGTCATGCATAGATGGAGTATATTATTCTCAAATTTTTGTTAAGTAAGATGCTTTATTAAAAAATTTAAGATAGAACATAGGATAGTATACAAATCCATCCAAACTCAAAGGTGAATATTTAGAAAAACTTTTTTTTATTTAAAAATATGTTGCTTGATATCATCAAGAGACATCAATAACAAAAAAATACACACTAGCGTCACATAATTTTTTTTAAGACGAAAACGTCACTTCTAACTACAACATACAAAGTCTTTGAAGCAACAAAGAGACATTAAACTAGAGGTTATATATAGTCACTTTGTACTACGGTATAGTGATATTATTTTTCACTTATAACTGAGAAGTTTTAGGTTCAATAAGCGAATGTGAACCACATTATTGATAGACCATTGCGAGGCTTAGCCCACTCATACCTCTTTAGATCATCTTCAACTCATGAGATAAAACTTAAAATATAAGCCTTAAAATCCCCCCAAGCCATCTCCAACTATTGGGCTAAAATAAAGTCATGGGAAGAAAATATATCGCTTGGTTAAATTCCCACAAGATTTAAGCATGACTTAAAACTATTATGGACCCACCAAACTGACATATTTCAAACATTTTTGTGTGTTTTTACTTATACTCTAACGGCTGTGATTAAATGAGATCAAATCTAATGGTAATAAAAAAGATTTGACGGTTCAAAAGTAAATCTAACGTCTTAAATTATTTAAAATCAAATTTCACTTAAAACTTTATAAATATCTGTGTATCTGTATGAATTTTAATTACTTATTGGAATGTGAATAGTTTTTAGATTAAAATGTTCATAAAAATAAATTAGGATAGTTTATATAAATTTTATTTTCAGAAAAGTTACTGAAAAAAAAAATTAGGCTAAAATCATTAGTTAATAATCTCGAGCTAAAATTTTAAGCCATAAGAATTGGAGGAGAAAAACAATTTCTAGGTTATGGCTTAAAATTTTTTAGCTTAAATATTTAAGCTTTATCTCCAAAAGTTGGAGATGGTCTTAGTGTAGATAATAGTGTTTTTACCAAAAATAAAAAAATAAAAATAAAAATAAAAAAATAAAAAAACTAGAGTTTGTACACTAATGATGACACACCCCGATCCTAGAATCAAGGCGTGTTGGCCGTCACGTGTGCGTGACGTAACCACAAGTGCGACGCGGAAGCAATAAGATAAGAGAAATACGAAGGAATAAAAATCAACTACTAGCAATAATATCCAACTAACATGCTAGAGTGAGTTTAAGTGTGAAACACGCATATTCAGAGCATAAATACTAGGTGTAGTTTAGTAGGACCATTACTAAATTACAACACCCGAAGTTGAGTCCTACATGAGTAGTCTGTCAGAACGCCGTGGGAATCCTCGTGAGCCACCCACACAGCTAACTAGAACCTGGAGGGGGGCAAAACAAAATTGAGCGGGTCAGTAAAACAAAGCTTTTCGAAAACATTTCATTTAACAACATTTCTAACCCATCGCTGTAAAACCTGTATACTTTCCCAGAAAATAACATAATATGCATATAATTCTTCAAACATCTTAAATCACCAATCTTTATCAAAAACCAGAAGGTATGCCATGCTATAAGCGTCAATAACAGAATAATGATGCAACATTATAATAGGTGAAATAAGGAATCAACCGGAGACCCTGCAGTTGGTCCTGTATGATTAATTCTATAGCTCAAAATCCAAACCAACCGGAGTCACCACATTGACCTGTACGGCGCTACCCTGCACATAAATCGGAACTACCTGAAGTAGTCTGTACGATAAGAAAGGTGTAAGAATATGCTCTAGTGCTTCTCTCATCAACAGCTGTATAACAATCTAAAATCACCTACAAGTCGGAACCACCTCTAATGGTCTGTACGACATGTCGGAACCCTCTAATGATCTGTACGACATGCACCTACTTGGATCCAAGGTGAGCGTGTGGTGCGGGTGAATAATATAAGCACTAACACCAGGGGTGCAAGTTATGAGCTCTCAACACAATTCACATCACAATAAATCACATGATTAACATAAAATTCACCTGATACTCACATGTGCGACCACATCACCATTTAACATATATATGCAACAATTACCAATTCATACATTTCATATATATGTATGCATGACATTTTAAAACATACTTTCATTTAAATTCAATTTCTGGGAAAAATCAATAGTATATAGGTAAATACAGAAAATACTGCCCACTCATTGGTAAGTCGAAGGGTCGTAACCCCCGTGACGCCCTTGAATACGCTCGTCCTCGGGATAGGTATCACCTATATGCGAAACAACTATAAAAACGTTATTTTAAAGCACATAACCAACAATACGTAATAACTTCTCATACGATGCTCAATTTGGGTATATGAATATACCACAGTGACCTACTCGACATCACGGACGTCGAGAGGTATTTTTAGAAAAAAATTTGGACTTGCCACGCGCCCCCACGCGCCGGGAGGGGCACGGACCCACGCTCCCCCACGCGCGTCATCTTCTCCTCTAGTCGCCAGACTGGTTTCACCGGCGCCGGAAAACTGGAGATTTTTCAATCTCATTGTTCTCCGTCATTTCTCAACCATTTCTAACGTATTTTATATCAAAATGAAGCCCTAAGCATGTAGAATCACGCTATACTACTTTAAGGCTAAAAAACACACGAAATCTCACCGGATAAAATCCAAGAAAACCGGCCCAACTTCGAACCCTACGATCCCGACGTCCAAAACCTTAAAACTAAGTACTCCGAGCTTCCTTGGGACTTCACTAAGCTCCTTGTAAGCTTAGAATTCCCTGAAAATCAACAATTCACGTGTGCATGAACAATGACATCAAACTGGGGTTCAGATTTCACGTGATTTCGAGGGTTTCCATTTCTAAAACTAGTACCAATCAACTCAGGAGGTTGCAAGGATTCTAAAACTTACCTTTTTGACTTCGATCCGTGATGTTTTGAGGGATTTTGGTGCTCGTCCGTACAATTCGAAGGGACAGAGAGAGTGAAATGCGAGGGAGGAGAGAGAGGGCACGGGGTGAGTGTGTTGTCCCGTGTGTGTGTGTGGTCCACCCAAACAAACCATAATACAAATTCCTTTAAGTCCCTAACCACACAAATATGAATACCAATTTTTAATCCAACTCTCATTTTCCAAAAACTTAGGAATGTATACAATAATCAACTTATGTGTCACACGTACCTTAGTCACCTTAAGGGCTGAATTTTCGGGACGGGCTGTGACAAATGATGTGTACCTCAATTAAAAAAAACATTTCTAAAGAAAGCTACATAGTTTTCTAAATAGTTATTCTATATCCTAGTGAATGTTGTAAACTATTCTATCCAAATTTAATAATACGACTCGGGATATCAAATTTGATAACCACGTGACACTCTCATAAATTCTAAAGTTTGGATGTTATTTCACGTTATGCTACATATAAATTGACATTTCGATTAGAAATCATTAGTATTGTCTTTTTATTTTACTGTTATTAATGAATGGATTTTTTGACATTTCTTCGAAGATGCAACCCAAACAAACAAAAATGAAATCAATTACCCCTTCATTTATTCCATATCCAAAAACCAAGAGATTACCCCACGCATCAACCGCGGTTAAAACGTAACCTAACCCTAGTTAAATAGGTCACTGTTGCTTGCCTCTCTTGATATCCTTGTCCCTACAGCCAGCTAGTGGCCACCACTCTATCTTCTTCTCTCTCCTCTGACCAGTAAAAGAAAAGAAAAGAAATCTCTCTTTTCTCTGTCTGAGCAATCAGAGAGTGCTTCAGGAGCTCCAATGCCTCCTACAACCACATGATATCAATCAATCAGGTACCTTCATTTTCTCTTTTTTTTATTTAATTTTTTATTAAGTACTAGTTTTTTTTTCATATCTGATTGTTCTGTGTATTGTTTAGGTTAATCTGTTCTTATCTGCTTAATAAATAAATAAATATATTTGTTCTCAATTTTGTGACTTTTCAAGGTATTTTATGGTTGATCTGTTTGGTTCCACTGCATCTTACACTCTAGGGTTCTTCTCTTAGTCATTTCCAGTTATATGTAATAGATTCTATCTGGATTTTGTTTGGTGTTCCTTGTTGTTTACTATAGTTTTTAATTTTCTGTGTGATTTTTATTTCCAGGGTTTTTTTTTTCGTTGTGTTTTAATATTTTGTTTTGCAAAATTTGGAAATGATATGTTTGGATCTGGATTGATAGATCCGATGAATTTCCGGATTTATATCAAATGATGAAAACGGATTAGCAAGTGAATCACGTTGGTTTGATAGGTGTTATATTTGCTGTAAACAGTAATTAAAAACCCGAAACTTGGTGCTGTCAATACTCGTTAATAATGCGTTATTGTAAAGAAAATGAATCTGGAGGTGCTTGGCTCTGTTCTTTCAGCTTTAGTCCGTTCGCGGTTGAAGGGTATTACGCGTTACTTATATTTGGTTTTTATTGCTACTACCTTGCGATTTTCGTGACCCTGGTGGATATCATATGTTGTTCTTCATTTTGTTGTTTTCTAGTTTTTTCTTGGTTATTCAAGAACCGCATCTTTTGTTGCTTGTAGTGATGAGGGCCATGTGTTTGGATTATCTTTTGGTTGTTTTTTTCTTCTTTTTCATTTTGAATGTGAAAACAAGGAGATCCGTTGCGTTCCCTTGTTTGCATTAGTTGCTGGATTGATACCCATCTAATATATGGTAGTGGTTCTGACTTCTTTACGGTATTATATTTGTGAGTAGCCGTATTTATGAAGTTATGACTTTCCCTTGTAAACTTAAAACTTTCATTGAATTAAAGTCATTACTGCTAGTTCATTGTACCTGATCTATGATTTGCTGCAATTTTGGGGTGAACTGAGTTTTTTGTAATTTATTTCATTTGCAGAAGATTTGATTTTCTTTACGTTTCCGGGTTGAGTGGCAAACCTTGGCTCTTAGAAGTTTTAAAGCTAAGTACTGTGCGCAAGATTGGAAATCTTTTTACGAGTGAGAGAAGGGCGGAGAAGTTGACGTGGTTTGTGTCAGTGCTAAATGGTGATCTTTGAGGAGTTAGGTTTCTCTGGTAATCTTGACTATCTTTTGGCTCCATCTGGGGAAGGGGATGCAGCTCCAGAACATGAACAAGAGGCAACTGTGGAGGAGGATTATAGTGATGAAGAAATGGATGTTGATGAGCTCGAGAAGAGGATGTGGAGAGATCGAATGCTACTGAAGAGGCTGAAAGAACAAACTAAGGGAAAGGAAGGAGTTGACAATGCAAGACAGCGTCAATCACAGGAACAAGCGCGGAGGAAGAAGATGTCACGGGCACAAGATGGAATCCTGAAATATATGCTGAAAATGATGGAAGTTTGCAAAGCTCAGGGTTTTGTTTATGGAATTATCCCTGAAAAAGGAAAACCAGTGAGTGGCGCCTCTGACAATCTGCGAGCATGGTGGAAGGAAAAAGTAAGATTTGATCGTAATGGCCCGGCTGCGATTTCTAAGTATCAGGCAGATCATTCAATCCCTGGGAAGAATGAAGACTTCAGTGCAGTGGCATCCACTCCTCACACCTTACAGGAGCTCCAAGACACCACTCTTGGTTCACTTTTGTCAGCTTTGATGCAGCACTGCAATCCACCCCAAAGACGTTTCCCGTTGGAGAAGGGTGTTGCTCCTCCTTGGTGGCCTACTGGTAACGAGGAATGGTGGCCTCAACTAAATCTCCCCCAGGATCAGTGTCCTCCCCCATACAAGAAGCCTCATGATCTGAAGAAGGCTTGGAAGGTTGGTGTTCTCACGGCTGTGATTAAGCACATGTCGCCAGATATTGCAAAGATCCGCAAGCTTGTTCGTCAGTCCAAATGTTTGCAGGACAAAATGACTGCTAAGGAGAGCGCCACTTGGCTAGCCATTATAAACCAGGAGGAAGCTCTGGCCCGGAGGCTATATCCTGATAGATGTCCACCTCCATTTGCTGGTGGGAGTGAGTCTGTCGCAATCAGTGGTACTAGTGATTATGATGTTGAAGGGGTTGATGATGACGAAAATGTTGAAATAGAGGATTGCAAACCTCTTGTTAATCACTTCAACATTGGAGCGACTGGACAAAGAGAGAGGCAGGTGGTACCTCAGGTTAAGGGAGAGCACATCGAGATCAACTCGGATTTTGGTCCGAAGAGGAAGCAGCTGGCTGAAGAGCCACAAATGATGTTAGATCAGAAGTATTACACCTGCGAATATCTGCAGTGCCCGTATCATGATTATCGCCTAGGCTTTCTCGACATAACTGCAAGAAACAATCATCAGTTGAATTGTCCATACCGGAATAATTCTTCACAAGTTCTGGGAATGTCAAGCTTTCAGCTTCACAATGAGAAACCTGTGGGCTTCTCTCTTTCCATTGCTCAACCACCAACACCAGCAACTCAACCAGCGAACCAGTCAAGTGGGTTTGATGCTTCGGGACTTGGAAATCAACAGCAGGTGAACCAGTCAAGTAGGTTCGATGCTTCGGGACTTGGAAATCAACAGCAGGTGAACCAGTCAGGTAGGTTCGATGCTTCGGGACTTGGAATTCAACAACCGGTGAACCAGTCAAGTAGGTTCGATGCTTCGAGAATTGGAATTCAACAACCAGTGAACCAGTCAGGTAGGTTTGATTCTTCGGGGCTTGGAATTGCTGAGGATGGGCAGAAAATGATATCCGAGCTTATGTCATTCTATGATAGTAATATACAGCAAAACAAGAACTGCAATCCTGGAAACCTAAATGATGTAGATGATTGCAATCAGCAGCAGGCTAACTTTCAATTTCCAATGAATGATAACTTATATGGTCAAGGGCTGGACATAGGACGCAACATGAACATGTCGGAACAGTCCCCCATGCCTATGCTTCATCCACATTTTTCATCCCCGGAAGTTCAGTTTGATCAGTTGATGGCATTTGATTCTCCATTTGGTAACAATTCCCACGAAGATGTCGACATAAGATTTGGCTCCCCCTTGCACTTGTCGCCTGTTGGTTTTAATGTTATGGACCCGCCTCTGAACCAAGACCCCTGGTTCCCATGAAGTGGGTTTTTCTTATATTTACTGCTCCAATATATACGCGTTGGAGTCCCACAGTTTAGGTGAAGCTTCTTTTCAACTTTACTTGCTTCTCTTATCTTTTGGACTTGTTAGATGTCTATATGCCTAATATGTCATAACCCAAATCTGTGTTTGCGGGTGGTTTACACGGTTGAGCAAATAAAGAAGCTTTGTTGTGTTTAGTTGCTTATTTATCTGCTGGACTTTTTAGACGTTTATAACCCTCGAGAACTCGGGGTTTCCCGTACCGCAACTCTCTCATCTAAGAATAGGTATATCTAGTTGCAGTATTGAGTAAATCCAATAAAGGACCGGAAAACCCAGTCTGGTGTTCCGTGCTTTTGTTGAAATGTTGGAAACATTTTTCCGTCTGCTAAGTCGATGTTGGAATGCAGTTATGTAATGTATATACAGAAGACATCTATATATGTGGTGGTTTTTATATATTTAGCTGCACCTGTATCTTGTTTCGTTGGAAGAGATTGATTTTAACTTTTCTTGCTATCGGCTACATTTATTTTGATCCGTTGCATGAAAATTCTACAATGCATGAGTCACCGGTGTATGGGATGCACCGCTAAAATGGACGGTTAGATTTGCATGCTGTAATCCAAACATTCAATCTAGCCGTTCATAAAGTCGGTGCAACACATAAACCGGTGTGCCATACAAATCATGTATGGTGTCCAATTCGAAGACGTAAAGAAAGCAATGAAAACGTCGTCTCTAATCCCTCTACCACCCCGAATCTTTGACCTATTCGACCACAATCGTGATGGCACTGTTGACATGTGAGAGATACAGTGTGGGTTCTCTGCTCACCGTTGACATGCGAGAGATACGGTAGTGTGGGTTCTCTGCTCCTCAAGAAAACGCGCTTTCGTACAAGTAGATGGATGAAAACTCGGGTCTAAAAAGAAAACAGCATTCCTAGCAGACGACGGGATATAGTTTTTCTAAATCCATAAATAGTGCTCATCAATAGAATGGCGCACATTTGTAATGGCATCCGCGAAGAAATTTGCTTTCTTTAAAACATGCCGCCGAGGTAGAGTCAAACTGAGGAGTGCCACATGATGTCAACATAATGGTTTAGAGCGCCATGAAGTAGCACATCGGCATCGCCCCTACTGCACTGAGACAATCTTAGTGCCGATTACCTTGCTTCTAATCCAGTTCATCATGCTCGCATACGTCATATTGAACTTGATTATCATTTTGTTCCTGGAAAATGTAGCTCCTGGCAGTCATTGAGTTTGCTAGATTTCTTCTACGATCAGCCTGCTGACCTCCTTAACAAGGCGCTTCATGAACCTCACCATGGTTTTCTTTGTTCCAAACTTGTCCGATCAGGCTTTCCCAGTTTGTGGTGTGTGTATTCATTCGTAATTATCACATGTATTACGAAAATATAATTTTCAATTGTAATTAGGGTAGGATTCTACTTGCCTCCCACGCATGCAAGAGCCTACGTATTATCACAGACGCTACGCAACCCTGAAGATCGTTTTTGTATATCGAAACCACATGTCATTCAGTATTGAGATATAATCTTATATCTGTGTTGTAATTGAGAGAAACCAACAAAGATAAACAGGTGGCTTTACTCACAATTGCATCTCAACAGACAGCAAATTCGCAGAACAAAACAGAAGCTCAAAACCTCCCTCACCCTAAGCATTATTCTGAACCGCTTTACACACGTTATCAAAAACCAATGAATCAATAGGTTTACACACATCGACAGGAAGATCCTTTTATATGCTGAAATTTACAATGATCACAGCACGAAAGCTGGTCCGATCATTCCTGCCTGGAATACAACAATGCATTGTGTCACCAGGCACCAACACCAGCTATACAACATTGGTGAGTTAATTTCACATCACAACTTCCATGTCAGTCGGACATTTCAAATGAATTTGGCTCACCACAAAATTCTATACACCGATTGCGATATATTCTCACGCGATAAATGTATGCACAGTTACACTATTCTGGTTTCTGTTGTCTGTATAAGAATGGCCACCAACCTTGCATTTTGCATGATGGATGTCCTATAAATAGGATTTACACTCGCTTCAGTTTGTTGTTAGTTGATATGGGTCAACCCAACATTTTTCCTCCTTTACTGCATTACTCCATCTTTCCTTAAAGATCTGCATATCAATAAAGGACTGCATCCTAACCTGCCAACAAATAACATTCGCCGGATAAGTAGTTGCAAACACTATATGAATTTACAAAATATTTACATTGTCTGCAAATGGGTGGATGTGCACGGAGAGGGAGATAATACGAGATTGTAACAGGACAGAGCAGTTTGCGAAAATTAGACAAATTAAGAATGCTTACTTTAGATCTATCATTGACTTTATCGGAGGCAGATGGGGCCTGAAATTACAAATGATGAACCCACATTAGAACTCACATTATAGGTCAATAAAGAATCTAATACACTGACTGAATAAACAAAACAATCTAGTACAGGAAAAATTCAAAACACACCAATGCTTTCGAGTCCCCTTTCTGAGAAGGATATGGGGAATTAGTCACCTATGCAAAGGAACAGATGGAAAAGAGAAAAAGGTCAGAAAATAATATGGAACGTCAAGACCATAGGCGAGCTTATCCTGCTAGAACAAAATAAATAGTATGTTTGAAATGTTTATAGACTGCATATTGCATCAATCCACACTAATGATGCTGCATCTGCTATAGAAGTATGGAATAACAATCAAGACAAGTCTTCCACGTTACTATTTTAAATAGTTAAACGACCCAAGATGCCATGATGCTTGCCTTATTTCCATCTGATACACCTAGCGTAGGAAGACCAAGATGAACTATATACTCTGAGTCAACAACACCAACGTTTTGTGTTCGATCTCCCTGAGAGATAAAAGGTTTTGTTATCACAAAGTACTTGTGAACAATAACTAAGAGAATTAAAAATGGAACCTATAAGGCAGGAAAATTACTTGTGCACAATAACCAAGCTGCACATCCAGGCCCCATGCATGGACCAAATCATTCTGTAGGGATAATAAATAATCAGAGAATAATCACGAGAAAGTTTCTTCTAAGCAAATTACTATAAAGGAAAAATAGAAATATAGTACAGATTTATCATATCCAATTTGACTTCCGAAATTTCAGAAGAAATACAGTGCATAGTAACTGTATACTTGATAGCAAGGCTACTGACCTGACCAACCAGATTCTCTTCTTGGAAAATAGTACAAATTCTCCAAAATATTTCTTTTCCGTTTAATGGTTGTTTCTACTACAAGCCATCATTTTGTGTTTAACTTACACGGAATATTCAGCATCACCATTATTTAAAAAAATGGCGGGGCTTAAATAATGAAATCTATTTGCATATACTCATCAATATTTCTGTCGTATACTGTTGTTTACTACCAGAAAATAAGTAATGATGCTGTGAAGGTGGTTGGTATTGGTTTTGTAGGGGTTGTGTACCTGGATCATGTACCATACACATTGCCAAGTAGTTCTTGAAAATACAGGTGCCATCATTTCCACCCAACTGTTATAACAGACCATACCAAACACCCGAAGGAAACTTTTCAGCAAAGTAAAGCTTGATAGAGTTACAACACAGAGAATAGCGCATAGGCAGTTGCTTACCCTGCACAAGGAGGAGCAGAGCTATGGTCGTCACACCTTCCACTGCCCTTATACTTATAAAACCGTCTGTTGAAAAAGTAGGCAAAGACGGATCAAAGTCAATTCTATGTATACTTTGATATCCCAGAGTGTGAAATAAAATCTTATACTGAGAGAAGTACAAGTTAATACAAAATCCCAAAAAGCGGTCGCTATGCCAGAAAGCAATTGATGAAAAGAACCACTGCAAGAGTGAGAGAGTATAAAGTAACAGTACAAGAGCACAAAGCAAGTACATATGGTTTGGCCATTCTTCTCAAAGTCAACTGTAGCTCTAACTCTACAAAACTGTTATTCCAACAGAACAAAGAAAACTCCACAAAACTAAAACCTCCAAATGAACTTATGTATACTAGGTTTTGAATAAGATAACCAAAGAAAAGAGAATTTGGAATAAAAAGAGACGATACGATTTGGAATTTCTAGGTTTTCTCATTTTGGAAGTTCATGACTATAGTATGTGTAGAGATCGGTTTAAAGCAAGGATGCAGCCCAAGTACTAAAAGTCCTAAGCTACATTGGTCTCTTCAATATTAGACACTACAGGTACCAAGGAAATCCACTTTCCAGAAAACATCCTACACTAACCTGTGCACTTTTGAATTCTTCACACGTGCAGTGATTGGATGATACACCTCTGACTTGTCAGGATCAAGTGCCGGCTGTGATATTTCCAGTCCCTCTTCTTGAATTATGGATAGATATCTGCATGACATGTTCAAAACACAATGCATTACATCTCTGTGTGATACCAAATCAGTTTCCTATTTTCTTGTCTGTCAAACATTGATTGAATGACTTTGTGATTACACCATTTCATATTCCAGTTAACTACATTTTAATTACCATATTCCAGTCAACATGAACATTATCAAATGGGAATTTTTTACAGTTATATGTACAGATGTCCAGTCAGAAGTCTTGTAAGCTGAAAATAAACGCATGTGTGTGTCATATTGTCTATTTTATATTAGGATCATAGCAGACAACATTGATATGCTATATTCATCAGTAATCACTATACAGATGCCAAGATCATTCTAAAAAGTTAAGCGACAATGCTTACCGCATCGGGTCAAAATTCTCAACTCCAAGGTCCTCATCCCAAAGAAAAATATATTTGTACTCCGAAACTATATCTGGATGCAGGAAACGTTTGGCGAACCACCTGTGTCATCATACAGTACTGTTTCATTAAGATGTAATCTGCACACGTATAGAGTATTCCCACCCAAGGGTAACTAGCTATAGTTTAAGTAACCATGTGAGAGAATAACCGTTACCATTTTGTTTGATTCATCACAGACACGTGTATGGCATGATCACTCCAAGGTAAATCCCTCCATTTATCCACCGCACCATCATAATGAAAAAGCATTACAACAAAATCACTTGATAGAAACTGCAATACAACGGCAGATATTTAGAATAATATGGAGAAAATATTCTAATGTGAAGGGTATGAGCCAATTATATCACTACCTTTTTGACAATTTTGTCCACTATCTCTTTCTGCTTTATTCCAACTGCAATTGCCAGCAAGCTCTTAGAAGGTTTTGAGTTTTCCTGAAATAAGAATTTTGCAAATTTTAGGCAGCATAAACACCTGAAAAGAATAAAAGAAAAAAAATATATATATATATATATGCAAACAAACACAATTTAATGTATTACCGAGGCAGATAATGATTACTAATAGGAATGAACCAGGTGGAAGCAAGAATTTGTGTCCCTAAACTAGAAATTTCAAGCTTTCTTATTTGCACAAAAAGTCCAAAAAAATATTCTCCAACATTTTGCAGTCTATTGCAAAGAAACATATATGTTAAAAAATTCCATACTGATTTGAGATAATGATTTACATCAAAGCAAACAGGTGCAAGGGCATGTTTAATTTAAAAGGACAGTAGATGCCACAAGCAATTTTGTTCCGGAAGGAAATAGAAAACACAACAAATCCAGTCAAGCAACCATTTTAAGGTGGGAGAGATTGGAAGAGATGTATAAGATTGGAGAGATGAGGGATATAGAAGATTGGAGAAATGATGGTAAAAGAGATGTAGAACAAATGCAAAAGGCATACAGAATGAATGCTAAGTTGTTTTAAGATTTGTTTACATTCATGCTTCTTTATTTATTTTCCTCTCATCCCATCATTCTTCTTCGTCCCTCATTTTCCCCATATCTGTTCCTCTGAGATCACAAAAAGTGAAACTAAAACTAAGTAAATGAAATATTATCAAACGGGACCATATTATCTAAGGTTACTAAGCAAGGTAAGATGAAAATTTGCATCTAAAAATATCGCAAAGAAAAAAGGGACTTGAACAGTTCATTACATTTTAGAGCTTTGTCTTTATATTTGAAATTACTGTAACATGTTTCCAGCATACTAATATGCCCTTCACTTATTAAATGATACATAAAAGGCACACGGAAGATGGGATAACACACTTCTTAGCAACATAAAGTCATGCTGCTCATACAAAGGATGAGTATGCGTTATCATTTATCAATCAACAAGAAAGAACTATATAGTTTCATAAACGGAATGAATCTAGCATTCAAGTAGAACTCGCCATAGCTTAGCATACATTTTTCACAGATGAACCCCATAAAGGCAGCGCTTCCAAGTCCGATGTTTTGACAACAATTCCTTTCGGTAATGCCTCACTCCCTGAAGGTTGGCATCGATTCTGGGGATGAAGAGGGGAAAAATTTCAGCAATAGAAGTAACTTAAGTGCCATAAAAAGAACACTTAATCTTCCCGGTAAGACGCAAACCTTGCATGTATGCAAAGTTGTATTCTGCGTATTGTAGATCACTTTCCATCTTGTTAATTTCTGCAAGAAAGATTTCTGGGACTATTTAATTGATAACAGATAATACAGAAAAGGCATCAGAACTTTTTTTTTTTGTTAATATAGAAGTAAAAGGTGCACACTGTACACAACTTGCAGAACAAAAAGACATACTTCCTGGTACTCCTGAGCAATGGATGCACCACCGATGAAGTAAGCCCCGCAGATCAATGAAGATACAATGAAGAGACTGCAGTAGAATGACCTATTCTTTGGGTCTGACAGCGTAGAGGCCTGAGAAGAAACAATGAGAAAAGTAATCTTAAAAGTTAGTCACGCTGTATTGCACTTGATCCCATCAAGGGCGTTGATTGGTGATATCAGGACAGGAGAGGATAAATAGGAAAGAACACGATGAAGGAAGAGCGAAAATAGGAGTCATTTCAATGCACAAGTAGTCATAAACATTCGTCCAGAATCCAAACTAAAATCAATGCAAAAGAATTCATTTCTTAGCCGAAGAAATTCTTGTCAATACTTAACATGCAAATTTTCCATCAATTATGCGGGATTCAACTCTTGGCAGTTAAAAGACAACAAACAGTAAGTTTCCTCCAAACCTTCTCAATAAGCAAACAGAGAAAAACAATTCAACCGATTCACCATTCCAATTTCTACATATCAACACAACTTTCGCTATCCCGAATAAATTCTCAAGTTAATGTGCTGCAAGCCTACAACTTTAATCGCAGAGAATCATAATTCCGTCCCAAATTTGAAGACTTTTCTTTGTTCTCTTAACTATTAACAAAGTCTCATCCAGACAATTTGTTTTCAGGAAACAAAATAACAAACCAAAAGTCGCAGCTAACATTCAAGTTCTTATCTCCATAGCTTGTACAAAATTGAACTCATTGATAACCCAGACTTCCACTTTCCTTCCATTTCAACTCCTTTATTTATTTTTTTCTCAGCAACCAAACAGCACAAAACTACTACTTTTTTCCCAGCAACCAAACAGCACACAAGAAAAATGGATTGGGTGCATTCAAACTCCAAAAACAAAACCAAATTCTTTAAACCCGAAAACAATCAATATCAAGTCGGTAGGTGCAAAACAGTTAAAGATAATCAGAGAAGAGAGAGAAAGAGAGAGAGGAGAGAGAAAGGGAGGCTTACAGGATTGATCATTGGCGCTGCAACTTTCGGGGAACTTTGAAAAGAAGAAAGAAGTTGAAAAGACAAGTTCTGTTTTGTTTCCTTTGTTTGATTGGGTTTGAAGTTTCGTAAATACAAAAATGTGAAAGGAAAGAAAGGAATTGGAAAGAAAAAAGTCGGTCTTTGGACACCCAAAAGTAATATGCCAAAAGGCACGCATGCAAAGAGGGTGCCAAGCCCTTATCACACGATGTCGTTTTCCGAAAGCAAACAGCCACCCAACCCAGCACTTCCAAGTTTCAATTCCAAACGCAGGTGAAGAAGCAGACCAGACAGGGACAGTTAACCAATTATTAAATAATAAATAAATAAATAAATAAAGAATCATAATTAATTAGTGTATTTGGAAGGGGGAGAGACTGAGAGAGGTGAAGAAGAGGCATGGAAGTGGGTTTAAATTAAGGAGTGCATTGTATAGTGGTAACGACGCTGCTTATTATTTTTGTATAAATTTACATTTTTAAGTTTCGATTTATTTCTTACACGGATTTCAAAATAAAAAATTATGATGAATACGGTGATGAGCACAACTATTATTTGAGGCTGATGAGCAAAAATATGTCCTTAATTAAAGGGTGGCAAGTTTTTTTGCCACTTAGTATTACGTTATAGCGGCATTTCTCTTCATTTGTAAGTGAGAGGTTTTAGGTTCGATTTTCGCCAAAGGCAAATTTGAACCATATTATTGCTAGTTCATTATGAGGTTAAACTCACTCTTTTCTCTTAGTGTAGATATTATCGATTGTTCTAAAAAAAGAAATAAATAAATAAAAGGCGATGCTATCCAATATGATCAAATGATAAAATTACGATAAAATGTGTATAGATAGCATCATTTTAAATTAAATTAGAGTTAAAATCAAAACGTTAGTTTATTTTTAATAAGTAAATAATATCGTTTGTTAAATAAATAAATAAATAACGATGGCGACTTGAAAGAGACGTGGAACCCGAAGCGCACGCCTCAGGAGAGTATTATATACGCTGGAATGTTGGGATAGTGGAGGGGAAATGCGCCGCCACCACTGGCTTATTCTACTCGCTCGTCTAACTTTCACCTATACTCGCCATAACTTGCTTCTAACAGGTATCATTCTTTCTTCTTTTTCCCTTCTCTTTTTATTTTGATTTCGGTTTTTTTTTTCTTTTCAATCATTGCATAAGAAATTAAATCGAATATCCCTTAGAAAGAAAGAGTCCAACTTAGAAAGTGAAATATTATTAAAAGTAAAAAAAAATTTGGAATTTTAGTTTAGGAAATTAAGTTAGTTGCACAAAACTATAAATTTTGGGATTTGACTATAATATTTTTATGTATTAATACAATGTACCATTTTGACTGTTAGATGGTGATAAATACATTGTTTGGACCCGATTTTACACCATCGGCCCAAGCAATCGAGGCCGTTGAGAGAGCTAGCTCCTAACCGTTGGATGAAAGATGAAAATAGTTTTGTTATTATGATCATTATCGTAATAATTATCTTTCATATTCATTTTCTTTTTACGACGGGATAAGTGGGATTCTCATTACCTCCAATGAAGGCAACAACAATAGAGTTCGAATTAATTGAGGTTATGTGATTATATCTTGCATACAGAACCGCGTGGAGCAATTCTACAATGATGTAATGGGATGATCAGTATGATGAGATGCCGTGCGTGCGAAAGTCTCTCAAATATCTACTCTGTTATATATATATAGTAGGCCTGCATGCCTATACTGCTATGCCGTGAGTCTCCCAAATATCTATTATATATATATATATAGCCTGCATGCCTATACGGCTATGCCGTGAGTCTCCCAAATATCTATATATATATATATATAAATAATAGTGGTTATCATTATTTGGTCAGATGATGTGATAAGCCTTGACAAGCTTTTGATTTGTTTGAGAAGGCACGGCAGTTGAAGGATAGCCCTTTGATATGGATCAAATTTCTTTTCACAAGTTTAAGTTGCAGTTGGACTTTACAAATATTGTCAGACCTTGCCAAGCAGAAAATATGAATATTATAAATACAAGGCTCGGTGCAACATTGAAACCCCCTCCAATTCAACACACAACTGCCCTGCGCAAACTCTCTCAACAACTTTGAGATTTTTATTTTCTCTTTTCGCTGACACATCTTCCGTTGGCATCAACAGCACTGTGAAAGCAACCGGTGATATCTTCAGTCGGCATAGATAGCTCTGTCGCCGTAGAATCAGCCGATCTCGCAACATCTTCCGTTGGCATCAACAACACTGCGGCGAGGACGACTGGTTACCTATCCAAGTCTCGGTCGAAAAGGATTTCCGAATCCTTATTGGTTGAGGTCATCTCATTAGCCTTTTCGGCAAAGTGAGGTGTTACAAGTTACTACATTCGGCACATTGAAAGCCGAATTTGATATTGAACTTCGCTAATTAGCAGCCTTGTCTTTAGGCTCTATAACCCGAAGGCCGAGACAAGTTCCTTCCTCAGCCGCAGTCGCGAGATTCAGAAGTCAACAGCGCCCCCAACGCAATATCAACAAATTTTACTCCTCGGCCGACGAGTTGGCACGCCCCGCATACAACTGAATGACGTAGTTAACTTACTAATTACTCGGCCTGCGCACCACGTAGGCTTGATAGTTTTTAGGGTCAACATACATATAGGATTAAGTATTGCCATGATGCGGTCGTCACCATCTTCACTGCCCACAAAGAAGAACTAAAAGCTTTACAACCCAAGAATAGGCGAATGAGGAAATCACATGAGCAAAAACAAGATCTTTGAATCTAAAGTCTTAACCCTCTTCTTTATTAAGAGATTGTCCTCTTGGTGTAATTTTAATTTGGGTCCATTTTCAATTCGATTCAATTCCTATTTGATCACTAGGTTCCATATTATATAATCTATTTGTGAAATTTAGATTTTTCGGCAACTAATATTAATGTTGTCGTTGATGTACCCAATTGGTGCATTTTTATCTATGCTTGAAAAGTTAATTGGGGCTTAATGGATGTGACATTTTTAATAGGTTTGGTACTTATTTGGAATGTTTACAAAGGTTGAGACCAAATTAGAATAAAATTAAAAGGTTTGGGGGTTAGGTACTTAATCCATACATATATTCACATGAATTATATCTATGAGAATAAACCTTACTACTTCTGGTCTTGGAGTTCCTGCACTTGAAAAAAAAAAACTTGGGGCGTATCGCTTAAATCATTGGTCTGGTACTGGATGTAGCTTTTCCACCGGGTAAGATGCCTAATATTTACAACGCTCTAGTAGTGTATTGATGCGTTACAAATTTATATTTTGATATTAACGATATTTGGGGTTGAGTCATACAATAGGTCAACCACAACTAAATACTGAACTCACCATTCATAAAAGTCAAATCTATCACATGATAAATCATTTTATATATGATAAAAAACTGAATGATAAAAAAAGAATAAGATATTACATGAATTCCAATCAAGCATGAATCATCCTACATATATTTTTTGTTGTTTTAATCGAAAATATTAAGGTAAGTAGAACAACAATGATTTTAATTTTTTTTTTTTTTTGACAAACTATAAAATATCTACATTAAACTACTAAAAAGAAAATTATAACATAGAATCTCGAGTGCAAACAAAATTGAATACCCTTAACAAAATGTCAAACCATTGTTTATATTATTCATGGCCAACAAAACGGAGTGAGGATCCTCGCTGGATCCTCTTTGTGAGGATCTCCGAGATCCTCAAATTACATTCGTTCATCGTACATCGTGTGGTCAGAAATTATTGTAAATTTGTTTATTTAAAATTGAATATAAACAGCACCTAACGAAAACTGGCCGCACGGTGTATGATGAACGAATGTGATTCGAGGATCCTCTCTCAACAAAATGTGCCATCATTTTAGCGTCATTGTAGTGCCACTACTTATTTGCTTAACGATAGTGCAACTTTCTAGTATTAAAACAAACAAAATCTGAAAAATATAAAGGCTTAATTGGAATATTAGTCCGTATTGCTAGAATAGTTGGAAGATAGTCCTTATGATAAAAAGTTAGAATTTAAGCCTATATGGTGAAGTATGTTAGGATTTATGACCAAAATTGAAAATTTTGTCAATTCTCCATTAATTGTTAGCACCTAAGGCTCACATGTGAGACTAAAAAGATAAAGTCAGCCTCACATGTAGCTCCACGTGCTAACAATTAACGGAGAGTTCCGTTTTAGCCTAATATGTATGACTCATATGCTAATAATTAATGGAAAGTTACGGAATTTTCAATTTTAGTCATAAAACCTAACAAACTTCATCATATGGGTTTAAATCTTAATTTTTTTATATAACTATCTTCCAACTATCCTATCATTACACAAACTAATAATCCAATTAAGACAAATATAAACTACAAGGAGAGACTAATGCCACCACATGGGAATCCAATGGACATTTCAGTTGTGCCACCTTAATTGCCCACTAATTATGGAGATATTTTTATATAAAAAAATAAAAAAATTCTAACCTGGCGGCCCCTTGTTCCACGTCAGCTTGTGTAATATGATTGCAATAAATCTTGGAAAAAGATTCTCGCTAGATCATTTTCCTATGATCTTAAGAATCTTGTGATCTTATCCGTTTATTGTATATCTTGCGGTTAATTTTTGTTAGGTACTATTTATATTTAATTTTAAATTTTAAATTTTAAAATAATTTCTAACTGCACAATATACGATGAACAGATGAGATCACGGAATTCTTAAGATCCCTAAGAAAATGATCATTGCCGGATCGTTTTCCGTACGTCTTAACCCAAAAGTCAATTATTGTGCTTGCTTGGAATCAATTTGGATTATCAAAAGGCGAATTATTATTATCTTGTTTAATAATTGCAATATTTTTCTACATTAATCAACATTGAGGGTTGGAAGAAGAATTTGAACCCGGTATACAGTGAGTTGAAAATAAATACTTTATCCATCAGAAAAATCTACCACTTGAGGCAAATTATTCAAATACAACCACCGTAATACTATTAACAACACATATTTGACCACTTCGTACTATATTCTGAGATGATATTTCTCTTCATTGTAAGAGAAGGTCTTAAACTCGATTCTCGCCAAAGGTAAATTTAAACCACATTATTACTAACTCATTATGAAGTTAAGCACACTGCCCCTCTGTCTGGATTAAAATCCACATTACATTTGTGAAGAAGCAAATTTGGGATGTAATTTTGGTTTCACATTCCAAACTTTAGGATTTGGATCCTATCCGGATCCAAATTGCGGGGATCCTCATATCTTTAGTCATTCATCGTGCATCATGCATCGTGCGGTCATAAATCATTTGATTTTTTTTTAAATTTAAAATTAAACACAAATAATACTTAACGAAAATTGATGGCATGATGTATGATGAAAGGCTAGGATGTGGGGATCCCCACAAAGTGGATCCTAAGAGGATCCTCTTCCCAAACTTTAAGCCTATGTTTGAACAAGGGACTTTCAAAATACCAAGAAACTTTAGACTCACCTGTTAAAAATACACTACAAGGATACTACTAACCAACTACTCAAGCACGAAAACACTACAGATGTACTACAGACCAAACAAGAGACTTTCAAATGAGCCCAAGTTCCATGCAACTTTAACTGATGTACGGATATTAGTAACTTTTCTTTTAGAACCAAAACAAGATGCAAGGTTAATTGTCACTTGATCGCCTTCTTCCTAATTTTACTCCTTTCATTTCATAATATACCCAACTTTTGCTTTTGCTACTTACATTGCCCCCCTATCATGTCTGCTTAATCATCCCTAAGGGCTGAAAGTTTAATTCACAAGAAAGTTTTCTTCTATTTCTTCAAAAAACTCGTACCTATTAGCCTCTGGAAAATCACTTGGCACCCCATCGCCTTTCAACTGTACATCTACGTACTGGGAAGACTTTGGCGAACGGCATCATCAAGAAACACTGCCTCTTCCTCGCTTTGACCCTCCTTCCAAACCTTGAATTTCAATGGACGGCAACTTGAATTGTTCCACTGCCTTAACAATGACATTTTATAGGGGCCTCTTGTTTCACCAAGAGGACTCATACAATGCCATAGTGCAGAATCTGGGTCTTCAGATGCAGGTGCTTTAACTTCATCATGTACATCTTCATCATCATCGCTTAGCTCAATTAACTCAGCTTTGGATGTGCTTTCATTTTTCAATTTTTGCTCAACACATTCTTCACTTTGCCTTTTAATATCGACACTGGAACTAAAATGGTGCGGCTCTTGCAGGTCGACATCAGGTTTACCTTGAGAAGCTAAATCAAGAGGTTTTTTTTCAAACTCTTCAGAGAACAAGACTTTATGAGACTTGTTCTTCACTTGAACGAATTGGTGCTCCTTTTGACGAATGCCACCTCGAACTTCTGGACTCAAAATATGAAATTGTCTAATCAACTTTACAGCAGTCAGTCCGGCAGAATTGTTACTACCATGTTCTGTAGTAGATGCATCAACATGGTGTCCACACTTACATACCAACAATAAAACTCGTACATATCAACACTAAAGTATTATGCAGTTTTTACCAATGCACAGTATCTTACGTTGATGTTAACACTTGAGAGCACTTTCTTTTTAGAAAAGATGTTGCCCTCACAAAGAGCCAGTTACTCAAATCACATTACCAAGTGAAACTGACCAGAAAGCAACAAGGGAGAAAACACTATATATCGAAAACAGAATGGGTTAACAAAAATAGTATTTATGCAGAGTGACAGTTCATTTGACATAAATTTCAATTTCATATTCATCAACCTCACACCGAAGCAAGAGTAGAATTTTAGGCCGTCTAAAATTTTCAAGATACTAAAAATTCTGTGAGAGGTACATCCAAAACTTGTCACTCTCAGAACTAAGAATAAAATGGTAAAGTTTGTCATGAAATAGGAACGTTGTTTCTGCATGCAAGCATGTCCATATTCCCGTTGATTAGTGGAAATAATAATGAACTCGAGTGAACAATATAGAACTCATCATTCTGAGACAGAAGCTTAGAACAAACCTGCCGGATCAGTTCCTCCATTTGGAAGACACAAAGTTCCATTGGCTAAATTAGTGTTTGGAGTTGGACAGGACCCTTTGAAGGCTGAATCAGGAAAGCCATCACATTCTTGTTTATCCTTCCTTGGAAAGCTCTCAGGAGTAGGTTTAAATTTTTCTGTACCTGCGAACACTTCCAGAACCTCATTTAATGATCTTGATTGTTCTAACGGTGTTCCAAGAGAAGCTTCTTAACAATATTTAAAATTACAAGCTTAACAAACCTGATGGATCTGTTCCGCCCTTTGCATAGTAGACAGTTCTGTTGGCTAGACCAGTTCTGGGAGTTTGAGAAGACCATCTGGCTCTGGGGGCTGATTCAGGCGATCCATCATGTTCTGTTTGATCCTGGCTTAGAGAGTTCTCAGGAGTAGGTTCAAGTTTTTCTATATCTGCAATTACTTCTGGAACCTCATTTATTAATCGGAATTTTTCTGATGGTTTCTCAAGAAGCAGCTTCTTATCCAAGTATTGCTCAAGCGTATTCAGAAAATTTAGGTCAAGGGTCACAATTTTCTTATCTAGATAAAGTAGTACATAGGGATAAATTATACGAGTCTACTGTCAACCACCCATGGCCAGCGTAAAACGGAAAAGAAAAAACTAAACTAATGAACAAGGGGGTCAAAAACAGAGCCAATGAACAAAGGAATGTCATTTTTTGTTTCATGTTGCAAACATTCTAATTTAACACTGTAAACAATTTCAATTTGATGAAAGCCTGACCTGGAAATGTGCTAGACACTGCAGTAGGATTAGTCAAAGGGCTGAACCAATACCCTTTTCTGAAAATATATAATTGAGAGAAACTAAGACTAGAAACATTTGGTTCCATCTCAACTTAATATAGATTTTATAACAACTAGCACACTTGATACTTCCTAGTCACTGACAAACAAAAGGTCACATGCGAAACTTAATAGCTCAAGACAATCTACACAACGAAATATCTAAAAAGAATGAAATGCAAGAGACCCAAGGAACATATCAAATCTGTCCATATTCAAGAACTATCTAGCACAGTAAATTTTGTCAACGCGTTGCTTCACAATATGAACTTGTCCCTACATCTCCAGGTTTCTACAACTATACATGTATACTATAACAATCATAATATACTAAAACTTCCCAACATATGTCATACACCAACTTTTTTGTTATGTTGTTAATAACATCAATGAAAGGATATTCTCTCCTCCATCCTTTTTCATTTGCCTGGTCAATGCGCTTTTGCAACAGAGACAGCTCTCTAGCAATCCACTGAGATGTTTTTGACCAGATGATTCAGAAGTACATAAAATCAAAAGGCAAGCAAGAACGTTAAATCCACACACAACAGAAAGATGAGCAAATACTGGAGTATGAAAGTCACATGAAAAAACAGATCATTGCACAATAGACACTTTTCGAATAGTCAAACACTCCATAATGGCATAGTGTAGAAAATATAAACAACAAGAGATGTGTTGCTGACAGTTACCTAGCACAAAGCCAAAAAAGCGTACATGATTTCATAAAGCCTGTTTGGCTGAATTTTAAATAAATATTAGGCAAAACAGTACACAGAGAGTAGTGAGAAACATAATACTTGTATCAGTTATATGTGATATTTTTTTACTGTTCTTTGCTTTTGCTCATTTTGACGTTGTAATTTTATTTCTCTAAACTTTCCAAAGATGGTGTTTTGTTTTTCATACTGTTTCTGTTCTCAAGTGTTCTGAAACAGAAAAAATTATTGCACCACTAAATAGACTTTTGGTCTAACAGTTAAAAACATATTTGCGTTTTTACAGTTTCAAATCATAGATTACAGTCTGAAAACAATATGAAGTCAATATCTTTCCAAAGCATGCCCCAGCTTATTTGTGAGGCATCCATAGTCACACTTTCAACTATTGGGAATCTCAAAATTATGATAACATAGAAAACAGATATTCTTGTTAGAGGTTAAAGCAAGAAAACGCACACGCTCCATTATATCCTTGCGCAGATATCTAGCCTTCTGTTCAAGCTCCACCTATCAAACAAGAAAATCCTGATTAACAGGTTGAAATATATCAAATACTCTATGCAAACCCAAGTATTGCAGAAGTATTTGTTTTATAATTTATATCTAATCTAATTTATCTTAAAGTTATATTAATTGAGTTTAAATAAAAATTATATAGGCAACCTAAATATATTTATAAATGAAAGACGAATGCTTTCAGAAATACTACAAAATAATAAAAGATATAGACAGTTTGTAATTGGCTGTCTAAATTATTTATCAAGTTGGATCATCTGATTTTGTACAAGAAATGTGTTTTTAAATGTAAATATATAAGGAAAAGTGACATCAATCCCAACAGGCTGGAAAATAAGAATTTACACACTGCTATTCATGAAAACACTATGAAAACTGGAAAGTCTTTAAAAACGTGAAAATGATGAATAACGGTCTTCCCCCACCCAATATTGCAAAACCACACATATTTCTCCATTTCCCACCACAAAACAACGAAAGAAGAAGACGAGTTAATGTCATAACCCATGAGAGTAAGAATCTTTGTAATTCTGGAATGAATCAATGGACAAATTGGTTGAGTCATTATCAATATCAATGTGATGTATCACAGATTGAATGTCATTACCAATATAATTCACAAACTGGTGAATTATATTCAAAATCTTTCCATGGCAACAAATTGATCCCCTGACCACAAATTTGGACTCCTTTTTTAAAAAAAAAAAGAAAGGAAAAAAGGAAGACTACTAATTTGGAATCCCAACGTATTACCATATAACCTATTTTTACTTCTCAGAGCATGCCAAAGGGAACCCCTCTCCATATTAAGACCCCGGGACCATTTCCAAGAAGGACCCCGTCACCAAATTACCTACCCTAAGCCACCGCTTTCTTTCATTCTAGATAGGTTAAAATCTTATTCAACATTTGCATAAATTTGTCAAGTTCAATAAAAACTTTTTGTAAAGGTAAGCTTTCATTTATCTACAAGTTTTCAGAAAACACTAAATTGATTATGCATAACAAAAACTTACAACAGTGGGCCTCTTAAGCTTTCCTTCTTTCACTCTCTGATGCAAATCTTTACACTCTTCCTGCATCACATACAGTCCAACTGAGTGCTCATTCTGTGAAAAACACTTGCAAAATATAAAAAGCAGTAACTTTAATTGATTCATGCAATTTTGGTTTCTGAGTTTGCACCTTTAATTTGTTTTTCTTATTATTTGGCACAAAGGAGGCGAAAAGGGTAGGGACAGGGGGAGGTTTACACTCTAAATCTAGTCTTGGGTATAGGGGTAAGTGTTCTCAGCCACAGTAACCATAATTTGTGTTTGAAAAGAAAGAATAATCTCTATGAGTCATAAGGAATGACAATTACACACAAGAATCAAAGTAAGTGCCCTTAACAAACATGAACACCTAAATGTTATATCTGACAAACCTTGGTCAACGAAAAAACTTGACCTACATAAACTCCATTCTAATGAACCAAGTTTTTTAGTTTTGTTCTTTGAAAAGAAAAGCCAAGTCAGTTAACTTTCACCATCTTACAAGAAAATTGACACAACAATATTACCTCACAGACGTCATCATTTGACAGCTCGCAGACCTGTACATCTTTTGGCATATTGACAAGTTGCATGAAAATTTCTGTATTCATTTCACCATTGCTCGAAGTTTTCCGTATGCCTAGAAAAGTATGAAATGATAAAACAAAGCATAAGTGATCATCCAAGGAGAAAACTGGCAGGATTACAGTTCTAACATATCAGAATCAGGAGCCTCTCCATTTGGAAGCTCATTGTAGTGAGGTCATCCTACAACTAGTCTTGAGAATAAATAATCTCACATCAGGTAACCTAAGCCTTGTATCTCATTAATCTCCTAGTGTCTAACTTTTACATGGTTATGAGATTTTATAGACAACCATCCCCCATCATACAACCCCATCCTGATCCGTGCACTCGTGCGGACACAGGCAAATGCCTACAATACACCTTTGAGATCAAACAAGTGGGAAATGTAGATTGTTGGTTTCCAACCCAAGACCTCATGCACCTAAAACTATGACCCAATGTTGGACAACCATCCCCAAAAGCTTAAACTGTATGGAATGGGCCAACGATGCATATCAAGCTAACACATTGAATTTGTTATTTATGATATCTTACTTTGTCATAATCTTCGTATAAGAAAAAAAACATTGTAATCTCTGCATGAAAACCAAACAGATGTATTCCCCAGCTAACACCATGATAAAAACCCTGTTAAAATTACTGTATCAGGATTCTTACCTTCACAAACTGCTGAAAATATTTGCAGCAAGCAGAATCGAGTTCTTTAATATCAGACGAAAAGATTAACAATCATTACCATTCAAAATTAGTAGCCATCATTAAGAACTTACCTTTGACTTGCAAGAGCTGGTGAGAATTTTTCTGTGAATAATCATTTGGGTCAGATTTGACTCTCACAAAACTTCCTACTACTTTTTCATTAAAAGTCTCAGGTTGCCTTAACAATTCCTCCACCAAACTCCTCTTCAGGTACACAAGCTTAATGTTTTCAGCAACTATGGAAGCAAAACAGGTTTTCCGCACACCTGGAACTACATTTGTCTTTTGAGGTTGTCTATCTGAGACCAACTTGGGCTGCCTATTACAAGTCACCATAAGGTTCTTATCATTGTCTTCAGAACTACTGCCAGTCTCATCCTCCTCGGTTAAGTCAAGATTCTCAGCAAAATGGGCATCCAGAAGGTTATATAACCTATTTATATTGATAGATTTCTTTCCCAAAAGAGACTGTAGCATTGGATCACACATTACTGTCTTCTTTTTCTGGGGGTGAAAAAGGTTGTGTTCTTTACAGTAGTTTGAAACTATAGTGGTAACTTCATTCTGCGATAACTCCTTGGTTGTATCTTTCCCGATGGAAATGAGGAATTCTAAGAGAGATTTTGACCCCCATCCTCTAAACTCTATTTTCGTTGCTTTTGCTTTCCTTTTCATTGCACACTGGTTTCCCTTGGATCTCTTCTTTTTGCCAACTGGCATGTATTCTTCTCTACCTTTCCAATCGTCTTCATCACTTTCTTCATCAGATTCAGTAGAACTTTCTTCTTCTTGAGAAATTTCGTTTAAATCGAAGTCAGAGTCATGTGTATGGCTCTTACCATTCTTCAATAAGTCTTTTGCGGAGTAAACCTGCTCTGAAGATAAGCCTTGTTTCTCTTTTATTATTTCCCAATATTCCATGAATAGGAACTCGAATGTATTTCTTTCTTTGAAATCAACTCTCCCCTGAAAAACAAAAGAGCACATTCTGAGATGACAAAGAGGACAAATCTGGAGTTCTATATCATCAAATCACAGAAGGCCTGCTCCACTTCCCTTAACAAACCAAAATGACAAGCCAGAAAAGTGACCAGGCCACAGGTCACTATATCCGTAATTCAGTATTTACAAATAATTGTACATGAAAGAAATAACAACTTCAAGTACAAAATAATACACTATTTAAAAGAAACAAAAAAATTCCTGTATTTCAAGGTTTCTCTTTTGGACTTTACGTTATCTATAGATCTCAAATTTTACGAAGCAACTTAATAATATAAAGTTACAAACAAAGTTAATTTAAAAAAATTATGATTCTAATATCCCCAATCTTAATATGATTTTTACAAATTTATCATGGACATGATTATTAACTCTCTACCCTCATTAGATACAAATATGAAACTTCAAATATGCACAATGACTAGAAACAAGAATGATCAGGGACAGAGCCATAAATTTCTTTTAGTGGGGTCAACTTCGAACAATAAAGAGTAAAATCCTTCGATAATGATTCATGGTATTTTTCATGCAATAGACAATTGTACTTTGATTCATGGAATTTTCATGCAATAGACATGTGTACTCAACCATAGAATACAAGTTGGACGGATGAATTAGATTGAGACCTCAACCACAGAATACAAGCTGGATGGATGAAGTGGAAGAGTGCATCTGGCGTGTTGTGTGACGGTTGTATGCCACTGAAGCTCAAGGGAAAATTTTATAGGACGGCAATAAGGCCGGCAATGCTGTATGGCACAGAATGTTGGGCGGTGAAGCATCAACAAGTACATAAAATGGGTGCAGCGGAGATGTGGATGCTTTGTTGGATGTGTAGGCACACGCAAAAGGATAAGATTAGGAATGAGGATATCCGAGGTAAAGTAGGAGTAGCCGAAATTGAAGGAAAGATGAGAGAAAATCGGTTATGGTGGTTTGGACATGTGCAACGAAGGCCTACTGATGCTCCGGTTAGAAGATGCGACTATGAGACAGAGGTCCAGGGCTGGAGGGGAAGAGGAAGACCTAGGAAGACTTTGGAAGAGTCTCTAAGAAAAAACTTAGAGTACTTGGATCTAATGGAAGACATGACTCAGAACCAAGCGCAATGGCGTTCTAGGATTCACATAGCCGACCCCACTTGGTGGGAAAATGCTTTGTTGTTGTTGTTGTAGCTGTAGACAATTGTACTCAATATATTTCCATGTTACGAGAGCATAACAAGCAGATTTAAATTGAATCTACTTCAGAGAGAAAGTAAATAAATTATGAGAGAAAAAGTAAACAATTCAACTGCAAATGTGAAAACCACATGGACATTCTACTACTTCTTGACTTTTCCTAATGAAATTTATCAGTTAACTACAAGGTTGATGGCCAAAACTGAAACTACAGGACCAAAGTAGAACACGGACCAAACCAAAAGGACTGAAAATTTAATTGGCCCAGAAAACATTAGGTTTAGTATCTAATTTTTGGATATCATATTTAAATACAATTGCTTAGGAGAGTTTCCTACTTTAGATTTCTCATATGAAACAAAATTTATGTATGCAGAAGAAACAAGAGACGCCTTTTCTTAGCATTAATCAGAAACAACCATACCCCATCAGAATCCACATCCACATTTTCTTCTATCATTATTGCAAGCTTCAAACAATGATTGCAAAATCCTTCACTCCCCTTAACTACAGCAAACTCAGCATCACAGAGGCAACGTCCGCACACAGCTTGCGGGCAGCAAAAGCAGTAAAACTTGGGAATTCTTTGGCATATGAAGCAAGAATGGCGGTCTGAAATGCAAGAAAACATATTACTAACTGGCTAATCTATTCTCTACAAATGGATGCTAGCAAAAAGAGACGAGATAATAAATACTAAAACTCAGATAACACCTCAAGTAAATAAATTACTTTTTATTAACTGATAACACTCTACATTTTCGAAAAAGAAAAAATAATAATGAACTGAAGGAAGTATTATCTTCCATGGCCACATTTCATCAAAACTTCTACAAGAGTTAACATATCTGTTAAATTCTTTATGAAATTGATACATTTCACCAAAGTTTATCTCCTCCTTTTTTTAGAACAATTTGAATGCAAGGTATGAGAGCAGCAATTGCAAAAGTCAGTTGAAGAAAGATTTGAGAACATCTTTACGGTGAATAACTAAAATACATCGAGTCAAGTTTCATGCATACATACTTTGGGAGTGTCAAACATGACATAGAAAATTGTACGCATCACACCTTTTTCCATGCATAAAATGCGCATATTTCATTGACAATGACATGTTGTAAAGCTGAGGCATTATCATAGAATAAATTGAGAGCTTACTGCAAGTCCAGCGATCTTTGCTCTTCAAAAACGAGTCATCTTTTTCGACACACTGAGGATGATAAACTTTTAGACAGTCCCTGAAAGATTAGAGGGAGCATTTCAACTAAAAGACCAAAAGCAAAAACTTAGAGAGGAGGAGGGTTCTTCCTTTTGAAATCTCATCCTTGACTAGTTGCATCCTTTTGATAATCTTAAATCTTTTTAGAAGAGAAATATCTATCCACATAACTTTATGTATTTAAATGAGAAACAAATTATGCTCTAAGTCATAGATAAAATTTGAAAAGTTCACAGAAAGCTTACCGTCTACCTACATTCTGTAATCCATTCTCATTATAACCATTGAGTTTTCATCAAATGACATAGAACATGATATGGTCTTATTAAAATACTTAATGATAAGAATCAGTCCTAAAATGCATTTCTAATAGTTATTCATACTTTTACCACTTTTAAATTTTAGTTTCTTAATTCTTTCTTCGTTCAGGTTGCTGGGGGTCCTAAATCTTAGCATGCCTGCTACTTCTTAAAAATACACTGCAATTAAGTTAAAATTACAATGTAACAGAACATAACAAATGAGAAATTGAGAATTGCATTCTTAATTAAATTAATTTTTCAGTTCTCCAATTGCGGACTCCTGAATTTAGAGTTAAATGCTCAAAATCCTAAGAACCCTAAATTCTGAATCCCAAAAAACCATTATACTAAACATAGTTAAAAGTCAACAAAAAATCTGATGGGTGCATGGCTAATTTTGTGGGGAAAGAAATCATGCTATTCAACAGGACATCTCGAAACACTACCAAATGAATACATTCATATAGCATGTCCTGTTTTAAATTTAAATAAAGCCATCTATAAGCACCAACAAAAAACATGTGCTGCAGGATTTTGATTCCAGGGTCCACTGAATTAACCTACGGTAAAGCATTGTGGAAAGACGAAGTTGCCTTCCTCAATGCAATATATGAAGTACTAGTATTTCAATTTTCTGTAAAATTTCAGAACTCACTTATAATCACATATCCTCACAGCTCCTCCATCTTTGCATCGAAAGCAATAATCTTCACAAATTTCTTCCTTTCTTCTTTTACTCTTTCTCGGCATTTTGATCAACCCTCTATTCTTCAACCCCAAAATGCCAATTCAACAACCCAAGTTCTTTTATCACAACAGCTTCCCCTAAACCTGTCAAATCAACAGCTTCCCCTAACACCACAGTACCAAAAACAAAACAAAACAAGGAAAAACCTCATCATCTATTGAAAACAAAAAAAAAACCCAAATGCTAGTACCAAAAAGGAAAAGAAAAAGAACCCAGTTACCGAAATGAAAGCATGAAAGCAAGAACTACTTCAAACAATTACATGCAGTAGCTCCAAATTCTAATCAATAAGCTTCTTCTTCAATTTATTTTTTCTGGGAATGTTTATCTTTCTATGCAGCATTTCATGTATTCAAGTTCTACCAAATTAGTAAATTACAGAATCCATAAACAAAGAAAATGTAAGAGACCCAGTTGAGAGAAACAACAAAAGAGAGTACCTTTACCCTTAGGCCTTCAAAGAAGAAGTCCATTGCGTTTGCAGCAATGGCGCTTTCTGTAAACGCAAGACCCAGTGAGGAGGGAACGAGGAGCTTACAAAGACGAGAGTGCTTAGCGCTGTGAGAGTTGAAACAAAAAATATTGGTGAGAAACAGACGTTTTGCGTTGAATGGGGGCTAGTTCATAATAAAGCCATGCTGTTTGGGCCAAATGCCAAAAGAATAATCTGGAATTTTGCCGAGAACATTTTGGTTTGGGTGGAAAGAAAGCGGAATTCCATCACTCGCTCTGCTCCTCCACTTTACACTGTCTTTATATTCGGGTGAGAATATTTTTGGTCACCGCCACCTTCTAGTGGAGAAATGTCCGGAATTTTTTTTTAAAAAAAAAAAAAGCATCTATAATGACATGTGGTATATGTGTCGGTATTCTAGATACTTTGAAAGAAATTTGTCGGTTATACTGTTAGGTAGATCAAGTTTAATACAATCGGTTGAAAATTTGAAAAATATCAAGTACTTCTTGGTCATGAATATCTTAATAGACGAACTACCATATGGATATCTTTGCTTCAGAACCCCAAGATGAGTGCTCTCCTATTCCGACTTCCCCAGAGCCTCCGGTAGCACATCCAAGACAACGATGGGTTTTCTGGGCATGTGGGAGTGGAGCGACATAAGTTAGAGAAGGTCACGGCTAGACAAGCCGTTTATCATTACGATAGGTGTCAAGTGGAACTACAGCCATGTATGCAGCTGAGGCATTTTAACAGACCGGTAGATTTGAACCTTGTTCCTACAAGACCCGATCAATTCGATCAGGCACTCGCCATCTATTTTCATTGTTCAACTCTTTGACAACACCAAAAACCATTGTTCAACTTTTTGACAACACCAAAAACCATTGTTCAACTCTTTGACAACATGACAAACTAAAAGCTCTGACGTCCCCTCCATCTATCCAAGGGATGGAAGGAATTCGAGCTAATTATATTATTATAATTGGTTCCCCTCCATCTATCCAAGGGATGGAAGGAATTCGAGCTAATTATATTATTATAATTGGTTTAAATTTTGAGAACTGTATTGGTGCACATACAAAAATCTCAAAATTAAACTCATCTAACAGTGATAAATATGGTGGTGAGAATTACTACTTGAACAAAAATGCACTCATATTTGGGTACAATTTTCTTTTTAACTAAAATGTTTGGTATTTTTGTCACGTAATATTACGGTCTAATCTATTTATACGACAAGCTATTTGACTTCCATGCTATCGTACGGATTTTGATTGAATTCTACATGGAAGTAGAGTTTGCGACTTATTTTGGATTTTAATTAAAATGATGACTATGATCATGATAAAGTGGTCATACGAGGTTGCGGCGGTGGTCCCGGCATCGATAGTAGCTGTCGTGGTGTTGGTGGTAGTCATGTTGGGGTTGGTGGAAGTCATGTTGGGGGAGGAGGTGATAAGGTGGTCATAGGAGGTTGTGGTGGTAATAGTTGTGACAAGGTGGTCGTAGCAAAGTAAGAGTGAAGGTGGTGGTAGGCAAGGTAAGACAATGCTAACAGAGGTAGTTGTCGTGGTGGGTGACGGGAGTGACATAAAAGTGGTGGTAGGAGATTGTGGAACGGTGATCATGTCCGGGCACATTGAAAAAGCCAAGATTGTAGTTCTCGAGCGATTGGTAACGGCATAACAAGAAGAGGATAGGGAGACCAAAATGGGTACTAAATACTTTTCCGGAGATCAGTGAACAAGGCAGGGTAATAGCTCCAGAAAGCAAAGCCTACTCTACCAATAATCAAGGCAGGAACATTTTCCGTCCTTGAAATGGTGAAATCTGCTTCCATCCCTCACTATAATTTCTCTCTCAAACACCTTCGAAATTATCTTGCTTACCTCATGACAATCCTCACAAACTCTCAGATTCTTCATGATTCGAATGCACTCCCCAGCCTCTGTCACTAACAGGCCAAAAGCCATCGCAAGTCGCTCGCTGTGCTCCTTTATAACGTTCTCTTTTTCTTCCTCCCCTATATCATGCAAAACTGATGTAACATTCGGTGAGTAGCCGGCTTCTGCTATTCGTGTTCCAATTGTCTCCAGCATTTTGTGAATCTCTAGAGAGCGTTCGTGCTCTCTATCCCCTGCAACAAATTTATGAACTTTACCCTGTGCTTCAATCAAGCTCCAACCTGCAGCTTTATTAGTATTTTGCTCAGCCATTAATCTCCGAACTCTCACAACGTCTTCCCATTTCCTTGCTTTTGCATATATATTGGCTAGTTGTACATAATGCCCGTCATGGGTTGGATCCAGTTCTAGTAATTTGTTCCCAATCTTTTCACCCAATTCTATTGATCCATGTATCTTACAGGCACCAAGGAGTGTTGCCCATAATACAGGATCTGGGGAAACCGTCATCTTCTCAATCAACTCAACAGCTTCATCTACAAATCCTGCACGGCCCAAGATATCAACCATGCACCCATAATGCTCCATCTCAGGTAATATGCCATACTTTTCCGTCATCAACCTAAAATGATGTCTTCCTTCGCTTACCAAACCTGCTCTGCTACAGGCACCCAAGACACCAATGAAAGTCACATTTGCGGGACGGAAACCCTCATCAACGAACCTGTCAAAAAGTGCAAGTGCTTCTTTCCCAAGGCCATGTGATGCCAAGCCGCAGATCATGACATTCCATGTCCAAATATCTCTCTGGGTCATGTTTTTAAACAAGAGCTTAGACTGTTCGATGCATCCACATTTTGCATACATGTCAATCAGAGCTGTGCCGAGGCAAGCAGTCAACGGAAAATTCAAAGATTCAGCAAGCGAGTGAACTAATCTACCATGTTCGAGCAACCCCAATTGCGCGGACGCTGAAAGAACAGAGACTAATGTGGCCTCATTCATCCTAATCCCTTCCTCCCTCATCCGTTTAAAGCACTCCAACCCTTGTTCTAACCGTCCATTTTGGACGTAACCCGAGATCATCGTGCTCCACGAGATCACGTCTCTCGCGGGCATTTCCTCAAACAGCTTCTCTGCAACACCAATCTGCTCGTCTCTTACAAAAGCAGTCAGCATTGAGTTCCAAGTAACCACATCTCGGGAACTAACATTCTCCTCAAACACCCGTTTCGAGCATTCAATTCTAGAGCAAGAACAGTACAAATGAATCAAAGCATTGCTCACGAAAACATACCCGCCAAAACCAAGTTTTACAACAACGGCATGAACCTGAGCTCCTTCAGTGAGCGCCATAGCCTTGCTGCAAGCTTGAAGCAGAAAAGTAAAAGTATGGTTGTTGGGCTTGACGCAGGATCGCAGCATGGAGGAGGAAAAGAGAAGCAGGGAAAGGAGAGGCGAATCGCTCTTTGCGAAGCAGCGGATCATGTTATTGGTGGCGAAAACAGATGGGTATTTGATGGAGTGGTAGAGAGAGAGGGAGTAGTGAAATGGAGTAGTTGGGGAGAGGGAAAGGAGGCAGAGGAGGTGGGAAAGGAGGGGAGAGTAGGCGGCGTGGCCGGAGACGATGATGTGAGCATGGGCTTGCTTGGTTTGGCGGAGGGAAGGGCGCGGTGGGAGTGCAGAGACAGGTGAGGAGGAGGAGGAGGAGGAGGAGTGAGAAAGTAGGGAATTTGAAATGTGTTTTGGAAGAGATGGGAAGAGGGATTTGGGTTTGTAGGCAAACATAAAGAAGCTCTCTCTCTGCAACTCCAACTCCAACTCCAAGTTTGTTTCTTCGCATAATTCTGATTCGGAGAAAAAAGCAGGGGATATTCTACAAAGGGACACTTTAGATGAGGTCTCTGATTGAATCCTCGTTAGTTTTTAGTTTTTAATTGAGGTCCTGACATTAATGTAATAATGTAAGTTACTATATTTTTTAAATTAAAAATTAAAAATTGAAATTTGTAATTGTTTATATTAATGAGATTTTAAATAAAACCCATAATTTATGGGATTAAAAATAATAAAATATAAATTATACTCTCTATTATATTGTGTGTGTGTATATATATATACATATATGTATGGGTATATTAACCAAAATTAACAAAAAAAGTTATTGTACCAAAACATAAATACATTCTCAAATCAACGAAAAAGAATGTACCCATATAAGTTTAAACATGGATTAAAAAATTTGAATGGATTTTATATTAAAAAAAGGGTACATTTTACATATAACAAATTGATATATTTGAGAATGGGTACATTTAAGATTAAAAAAAATTGAAAAATTATATGAATGAGAACATTTAAGATTAAAAAATTGAGAATCTTTTTATATATATAAAAAAACTAATAGGTACAAACTTAATTTAATTTAATTTTTTATTATTTTGGAAATGTTTGAATTGAAAATTAATTAGAAGTTTAATAGAGGTGTGAGTATTAAACCCTAAATTAATTACTAATTTTATTATAAAAAATTATATAATAAACATGTAAACTCATTATCACATTAATACTAGGGACTTGAATCAAAATTTGAGAACTAATAAGGTCTTAGTCAATGAACAGTAAGAACTAGGGACCGGATACTAATTTTTCCTTCTACAAAATATAGGGACGATCCCCCCTCAATTTTATTTATTTATTTATTATTTAAGGAAATTGTTATTAACATTCTAAAAAACTCATTCTACGCTCATCACAAATGTATTTTTCTTTCTAATTATAGAAAGTTTGGAGTCCCAAATGAGATTTTTGAAATGCTTATAACAATTCCCTTATTTAAATATATTTTATAGGGATACTTTGGATGCGGTCCCTAATCCTTAACATTTTTTTACTAAAACCTTAATGGTATTCAAAGTTTGATCAAAGTCCCTTGACTTTGTACACCTCATTATATTACAATTAATATTTATATTTTTGTAGTTTTGACATTAATTGTTTGATATTTTATGAGATTTATAATCCTATAAATTTAAAATCCCTCATTATAATTGTCACATCACAGGCCCGTTCCACCACACGATATTGTCCGCTTTGGGCTTACCATTCCCTCACGGTTTTGTTTTTGGGAACTCACGAGCAACTTCCCAGTGGGTCACCCATCCTGAGAATGCTCTGGCCTCCTTCTCGCTTAACTTCGGAGTTCCTATGGAACCCGAAGTCAGTGAGCTCCCAAAATGCCTCGTGCTAGGTAGAGATGGGAATATACATTTAAGGATCACTCCCCTGGGCGATGTGGGATGTTACAATCCACCCCCTTAGGGGCCCGACGTCCTCGTCGGCACACTTCCGGCCAGGGATTGGCACACTTCCGGCCAGGGATTGGCTCTGATACCATTTTGTCACATCCCGGGCCCGTTCCACCACCGTAGCACGATATTGTCCGCTTTGGGCTTACCATTCCCTCACGGTTTTGTTTTTGGGAACTCACGAGCAACTTCCCAGTGGGGTCACCCATCCTGGGAATGCTCTGGCCTCCTTCTCGCTTAACTTCGGAGTTCCTACGGAACCCGAAGCCAGTGAGCTCCCAAAAGGCCTCGTGCTAGGTAGAGATGAGAATATACATTTAAGGATCACTCCCCTGGGCGATGTGGGATGTTACAATAATACTATTAGAAACGGTTACAATAAAAAAATTAAAACATTTTGATTGAATAAATGGATAAAAACTATGTAAAAATAAGAAATAATAAATGGCAAAAGAATGTATCCATAGTGTTAAAAAAATTGGTACATTTCACATATAACAAAGTGGTACATTAATAAGAGAAGAATGGATACATTATAAATAAATTAGGGTACAGATAAAAGATTAAAAAATTATGAGTACAAATGATTTTTTAAAAAATATAGGCGCTAAAAGAAATTAATACATGGGTACAAAATAAAACTAAAAATAAAATACTACAAATTTAAAAAAATGTTGCAAATTAAAAGTGGGTACAAACTAAAAATATAAATATATGTTACAAAGTTTAGGCATAAAACATAAATATACCATATGTAATTTTTATATCATTGATTAAATATACAATGTCATGTGACGGTATACACATGGGTACAAACACAAATAAAACTTTAAAAAATATGGGCACAAAAAGAAACTAATATATGGGTACAAATTAAGAAAAAAAAAATTGGTACAAATTAAAAATAGGTACAAACTAAAAATAAAAATATATGATAAAAAATTTAGCCAAAAATATAAATATACTAATTGTATCATTTTTAACACTAAAGGAATATATTTAAAAATAATAATATTTTATTATTCAAATAATTAATGATGTTATTAATACCTAAGGACCTTGATCAAAAATTGAAAATGAATAGGATTTTAATCAATGGAGTAGCAAAAAGAAGGATGTGAACCTAATTTCTCCATTAAAAAATTAGGTCTCATGAGGTGAAGGCTTTCGCCTAGACGGGGCTATCCATCAAACGCCTCACCCACGCTTTCACCTTTTAAAACATCGCTTATAATAACCGTGCATAATTACAATACAATCATTCGAATTGGTCTTGTTGCATGCAGGTACGGCTTTTGCGATTGGATATGCCGTGGCCAACAGGGCTGTGGATGCTTTGATGGGTCCTCGTCGCGTCACTATCCAACATGAAGCTGCGCTGCTGCTTCTGCTGCTCCTGCTGTTCTTTCTATTTCTGCTCCTCCAGCTCCTGCTGCTACACACTACAAACCATGGCTAACACAAGCAGTATCAGTGGTTCAGATGCCTGCAGTATCACTCCAAGGCATTCCAAGATGTATGCAATGCTCGCTACGTCCTTTTCCCTTCATTATTTTCCTCGAGATTTATTGTGTCAGGGACCGTTTGCAGTTTTCGCTTTTTTCGAAAACTACAAACTAATTATATGATGACCTTTGGGTTTTTTGGGCAAATAATTATATGACCACCTTTGTGCAGTGTATCAACGAATTTTTAAGTGATATCAGCAAGTGTCAGTGGTACATGGATAACGATAAGCTGTACGAGTGCAAGAAGAACTCCAGCATGTTGAATGCTGAAGCATTGCTTCCTTGCAAATGAATTCCTGTGCCTATCATGATGGTGAATTGGTCGTCTATTTGTGGGGGAAGGATTTATATAAATCTTTATATTAGTACCTCTTCTTATTTGAACTCGATCGATCTGTGCTTGTTTCTTGCGTTCATGTTCGTAAACTAATGTTTCGTTTGCAACTATTTGGTGGATATAGTTGCAGAGAATTCAAGTATCAACTGTTAATACCGAGTTCAATAACAGTTAGGGTTTGGCAATAGTTTCTTTATACTTATACCGGTTCTTTTAACTGTTTTCAACTGTGAAGGGGAGATTAGATGGACTTAATTGTGAATAGCCCAAAAAAGGAGTTGGAGCCATATTTGACAAGAAACGGTAGGACTTCATCAAACTTGAATTCTTTCTTTCAAACTAAAGAGATAAGACGAGAAGGAACTGTGAGCAGGAAGGAACTCTCTGTAAAAAAACCAAACATATATATGTGAACAATCTGCATGCAGATTCTCTGTTTTCAACTATGTTGTGTACAAACGCTTTAGGAATTAAACAACCTTAAACCTTAAACTCTAAACAAGCATTGGATATGCGTTTTTCATGAAAACTTTTAAACGCTGTAGCGGAATGTTTATGTTGGAATGGAACAAAATTCATAAACATCGCGTTTGTTTGTGATTCTTGTTTCTACATCTCTCATTTTGTGGAATCAAACTGATTAGAAAATGGCTGAGAGAAAGTTATATGAAGAGTGATTGAAAATAAACTGAATATTTTGCTTGTAAATCTATGAGTGTACAAACAAAGAGAGGATATACCTCCACAAAATAACTACTTGGAAAAACAGACAAACCTGTTTTTTTTTTTCTCACTACTGGCTAGCTGTCTCTACATCTTTTCACAAATTTCTGATCATGTACAAACTGTGTTTTTATTCTTCTGCTGCGGTAATGTGATCTCGTAATCATTTACCTAACAGTAATCCAATTTCCTGACGACTCCAAGTGATTCTCAGATTATGCTGCCTTCTTGAAAAAGGATGTCTACTCGGGCTGCTGAGGAACTCATCGCGATCGCGGATCTTCAATCCCTCATCTGAACAGTCAGAAGCCTCTTCGTAAAGACTAATGTCCAATGTGCTTGCCAGTGAGTAGGCCGCGCCCTTTCTTGAAACTTGCATTGAGTTTCCGGACACAAATGGATGGTTGAGCAACTCCTTAGCAGACCACCTCCTTTTGGGGTCTCTCTCCAAGCACCTTGATAAGAAATCCAATCCTTCGTCCGAGAGCTTTTGCGGGAAATGAGGCTTCTCGTTGCCACAAGCAATCTTCAAAACAGCAGCAACCGGATTCCAAATCTCATTCCCCCAAGGAGGCCTCCCGGTAGCCATTTCAATCACCGTGCATCCCAAGGACCAGATATCCGAAGCAAAATCTAGCTCTTCGTTTCTCAAAACTTCAGGAGCCATCCACAATGGAGTTCCGCCAATGCATTGCAAAGAATGCTGCACCGAAGCCCCGTCAACCTTTGAGTCCTTTAGCCTTTTCGCAAAGCCAAAATCCGCCAACTTGACATTCCCGGAGGATCCCAAGAGCACATTCTTGCCCTTGAGGTCACAATGGACAATCCCACTTTCATGAAGATACTTGAGGCCGTGAACAATCTCTCTGGTGTACAACCGAACCACCTCTTCCTCCAATGCGCCGCCAAATATCTGTGACACATCTGACAAACTAACCCCTGCCATATACTCCATGAACACATTGATGCATTTCCCTTCACCATTTTCCCTCCCCATACATTTAACAACGTATGGGGAATTCAGACTCTCGAGAATCTTAACCTCTTTCTCGAGAGCATCAACTCCATCCCTTGACTGCGCAGATTTCACAACAAAAAGCGCTCCTGTGGTTTTGCTCATGGCCAAATGAACACTGCCATAAGAACCAGACCCGACCAGTTTGCCCTTCATCCACTCACCGGGCAGAGGAGATATGCACTGATTGCGATTCGTCGCCATGTCCTTTTTGATATTTTAAACCGGACAAGAAAACTCAACTAAAAAATGATGCTTCTGGTGCCTCTAGAAACATGCAGAGAAAAACACCATGAATGGTAGAATATCGAAAACCTCTGGGTTTATAGGGGATTCGAAGAAGGAAAAAAGAAAACAGGATGATGGAAAAAAACATGGCAACAGTTCCAGATTGAATGCAAAATCGGAAACGTAAACAAAACAAGGAATTAATTGTCAGATTTTTCAAAACAAATAAAGAAAGTTCAAGAAAAAAACTGTAACGATGGTAGAGCGGTTTCCCTCTCGATGGAAAACCGCTCTAGCAGCAAGAGATTTCTCCTGAAGTTTTACTAAGCAGACAAGTTTGATATTCTCCTCCTTTTTTTTTTTAAGATACAATTTGATGTGGGATTTAGAATTTTTATGAAGTCTGATGGGAAGGAAAAAAAGCTGTTGGCCATCCTAGCCTTGTGGAACTCCCTCGAGTCCTCTTGGCCAGACGTAATGGGTACCTGCCACGTGGCGGTAACTACAACTTAATTCATTTTCTTTGGACATAAAAAAATAGTTAGAAATCTTCTGCACCCATTTTTGTCTGTGGCCCTTCTGTGCCTTTGCTTATTGAACCAAACATAATTAATGTTAACTTGATAATAATTAAAATAATAAAAAATAAACCAAATCCTCATCCAATTAAAAAAGACACACAGCGGTTATTGAGACACTAAATTTCTTGCCGTTCATTTCACTCAAGTTGGAATTTTGTCCCTACGAATTAATGGATTATAGTAGTTTAAAACGTCGTTTCTAGAAACCAGTTTCTCCTTCTGTTTATCACGTGCGTCGCTCCCAACTTACAGATCATTGTTTTGTTCCATGTATTTGTGTACGGGTATACAGATCAATTAGTTACAAAAGAAAAAAAAATGCAACTCTTTGATGTTTTGTGGTCGTTAAATTATACAATTGATGTTTCATGGTCAAGTTTTTCCGTTGATTTCGAACAATTTTTTACATTCGATTGTTTTTTTTCTGGCTGTATTAACAGAGGGCAATTTGAGATTATTTGAATGTTTAACCATAACGCCTTATGCCTTAATAATATAGACTAGCCTTCATGAACACGCTCATGCGTGTGCAGAAAGTATTTTTTGAATCACGACGTACTACGCGCGACTTACATGTTTTAAATGTATTTATATGCGTAAATTGACAAAAGAAAAGTCAAATATTTGAAGTAAATGAATACTTTTAGATCATGCTAGAAGAAACCCCTTATAAACCAATTAAAGCAGTTGAATTCATACAATAAAATCGGTCTCTATAAAATTTACATTAAGAATAGAGAAAATAATATTTAATAAACAATTTATTAAATCACATTATTGCTAGCTCATTGTGATGTTAAGCCCACCCCTCATCCCCTTAGTGTAGATAATATCGTTTGTTTAAAGAAGAAAAAACAATCATTTGACAATTAATTTAATCACATTATCATCCGCATGCGAAATACATTTTTTTATAATTGGCATTACACGTCTCTTAAGATATTATGAACATGTTTAAAAATAGAGAAAATAATATTTAAAATATACAATTTGATGTTTCATGGTCAAGTTTTTCCGTTGATTTCAAACAATTTTTTATATTCGATTTTTTTCTTTCTTCTGTTTGTATTAACAGATGCCAATTTGAGATTATTTGAATGTTTAACCATAACAATGTATTAAAAGGCCGAGGCGTGGGCGAGGAGGGATAGCCTGGCCTAGGCGTGAGGTGTGAGGGGAAGCCTCACGGGTCCTAAATTTTTTAATATATATACTAAGCGTACACATATATTATATTAAAAAAAGATTATTAATCAATAATCACCCTGAGCACACACATATATTATAAATACATACATAATAATGCACGCAGACAGTACACACATCCATTATAAAAAAAATAAAAATCAGAAAAGAAAAAAAAAGTCAGAGAGACGATAGTGCAAGGAAGAGGTATGAGGCAGTTAAAACCCTACCCAAAATTTGGGTTTGGGAGTTAAAAAATAAAATAAAAAAAGCAGCCAAACAGAGACGCCTGGACATCCTGAGGCGCGGCTCCGACAAAGCCTTCTGCCCACTCCCTCAAAACAGAGGCGGCAACCCTCACGTCCAGCCTCAGAGGCCGCCTAGGCGCGCCCTGAGGCAAGCCCTTTAAAACATTGAACCATAATGTCTTCTGCCTTAATAATATAGATATAGATAAAAACAAACCACTATTAAAAGTTGGATCCAAAATTTATAAGGAAAATTGAAGAGCACAAGGAAGTTGCAGATCTATTTATACAACTTAGGAGATTTATAGAGTGGTAATATACACAAATACCTTCTAATCAAACTGGTTTTCTCCTTATTGAATGTAGAGCACCAATATGTGGTATAAGCATCGATTTATTACCAGAATCACGATTCAAGATGCTATACGCGGGCAGAAATTTCACTCACAGCCACATCCTCTTGCAGGTGTAATCGAAAACAGTCTGCAAAATACTTCTTGATGATTCGTCTGGTGGCAACTTTAGAAGCTGAGCCACTTTCGAGAATCCAGCCTTGTGCCTAAGCAAAATAACTTCATCCACTTCTAATTCCGTCTCCTGCTTGAACAGCGGTGGTTTTGTTAAAGCCCACTGCATTGACCAAATCGCCAGAGGGCGCATGTAAGCTAAAGATCTGTATTCGCCGCTGGTGGTCCAAGCTTCAGGAGTCTGAAAAGAGTATCTGTCGATATAAAATGATAAAGGAGTTAGGAAGCGAGAAACAGAGAGCAGATAACATGTACATCAATACGTTGAGTTAACAAGAAATTGACAATAAGTGAGCCAACATTTAATGGATCATATATCCCTTGACTCCCTTCAATGAGATTGTTGACAATCTCCAGTATGGTCGCATTTCAGAAACTTGGAAGAGAAGTCATGTATTGGCATTTGTTTAAGCTGACACCCGACATACACTTTAAACAGATATGACGCTCTCATAAACTCAATCTGAAACTATGTGACGGTAAAAATAAAAAATATGGATACCAGGCTGAAGCTGTTCCTATCAGTTAAAAGTTCAACTGAACTTGGAGACAGAGATGATACTTGTGGTTGTGGTGATGAGAGGTTTTTTCTTTTATACTATTTCTTTCAAGGATAAATCTGGTTAACGAAATATGCACAAGGGAGGGGTTAATATGAGCAAATTTGGAGGTTACACAAGAACCACCCTATGGTTATTTGATGTCCGACTTCTACCAATCTTGAGCTTTCGGATTACTGATTGTAAGTTAACTCACCCAAGTCCTTCTTTGGACCATCCAGCTTCATAAATTCCCTCCGCAGTATGAAATCCCATATCAATTGCATCTTCCTGAATCATTGTTGCAGCTACAGCGTATGTAACTCCGGACCATATTTCTCTTGACTGCAATGTTGACATGTCAACCTTTCCATTAGGTAGCATCCCGTTAACAGCCCCTCGTCTTCCATCCTTAAACTTTAGGACATTGTAATTATAAACCTTTTCCAGTGCACTTCGTGCTTTGTCTTCGTCAACAATTGGCAAAAGACCGCATGCTCTGGCATACCTACAAAGTAGCTAGACAGTAAGTTTTAATTCATCGCCATGCATTACTAAAGAACAAATAACCACATGATTTCCCCAAAGTACTGAATAGGTCATTACTAAAGAGAATAACTTCACCGAGTGTGATGGTTTTGTGAAAGGAATCTTTTGATTGGCATGAATAGATGACATTCAAAATATCTAAAATGTTAGTTGAGTCACAACATACCAATGTCCGGCCAGTTGATCAGCTTGAATTGATGAACTAGAAGCTTGACCACTGTTGTCATAATTAAAGTAAGATCCATTCCATAATTTCGCATACACGGCTTTTGCCTTCTGAAATTTTTGCCAAAAATAAACTTCGGAACCCTTGTCACCTACTTCTCGTGCCATGGCTGATGCAGCCTGCAATGCTGCTACCCATAGCCCACCACTATATGCACTCACACCATAGACTGACCACGTATCATAAGTCTGATCTGGGAAGCCATCATTCTCAATCATTCCATCTCCATCTTTATCAAATTGTTCCATATAAGCCATTGCAACATAAACAGCGGGCCAAACGGCTTCTGCAAACTTCTTATCACCTGTGGCAACCACATCCCTGTAAACTTGGAGAACAAACTTAGGATTCAAGTCTTTCCACCTATCTGTGTTATACAGGTTATAAGCATTTACTTCAAACCAGGGGTCATGGAGGCCGATATCATGAGGAACAGCTCCAAGAACCTTTCTTTGGACCCATGTTCCATCACAGAGAAGTCTCATTTTACTGGGGTCATGCATCATTACTGCTGCTGCAAAGTCTCGTTGGATGCTGAGTTGAAGTTTTGGAAATAGCATGACTAGTGCAAAAGATGAGTAGAAATGGACATCGTAAGTATTCCACATCTGATATTCAATTCCTTCAAGATAAAGGAATTGACCAATGTTTTCTTCCCCCTCCTGAAGGAGATTTGTTCCAAATGCAGAGTTTGCTGCTATGGGCATGTGAACTTGCTCAAGTGTTGATGTCATCCTTCCAAGAATGTCGATAGCAGTATCATTTTGTTCGGGTGCATCAATGATGCTTTTCAAACCTAATGAGGACTTATCAAGGGAAAACTTCCTTTCTATAATACTTCTTAAGCTATGGACTGGAGGTGATCCATCTGCAAAACGATTTATATGAAAAAAAGATGAACTAATGTTTCACTATAACTGTCAAATTTCACCGCGAAAAATCTCAAACTTAACAAATACCTGTCCAAACTGTGCCCCCAGAATTTAGAAAGTATAGCTCATTGAACAGAGTGACAGGGTACCTGCAGAGAACTTTGACAAATCTTAGGAATCTTATCGGACATATGCTCAAATCAGATTAGACATCTAAAACTCACCATTCTGGAAGTCTCTTGTCCTCAAGAACTGGTCTTTGCCATGCTTCAATCTGGGATTCCCAATGGCGATGCTCTATGTTTCAAGGAAAATAGAACAAAAAAACAAAGGATGTAAGGCAACCAATGACAATCAATGGATAATATAACAAAAGAAATGGTGAATTAGGATTTCCTAGTTAAAGGAGTAGGTGAGTTTCACACTCCTTTGTGTGACCGGGCGACAATATACTATGTGACCACTTCCTAGTTTATAGACCAATGTTCCTTTAGGGTTGGATGATGACACAAGGGTTATGTAAGAGTGACTGACCATGGATTAGGTACACTCAAATAAATAATTATATTTAACAGCCTTAAAAAAATTCACCAACGTGAAATGTATGCAATCAACCATTACCAAGAATAGCATCATGAGCAATATTTGCAGCAGCTTCCCCATGTGTTCCATAAAATTTAGTGTACCGCCTGTTTATAAACAAATTTCAGCACGTAAATAACTAAATACTATTCTACAATATCATATCTTTCCCCCATGTGTTTGGCCACCCACCTGTGATACGTCTTCCCACCCAAAAATTTTGCTTCTGGGCAATCCCATGCCAATGAAAATGTTACAGTACGTACTTCACCAGATGGAACTGCCACAGACGCAGCAATGGCTGCCCCAATAGATGATCCAGGTTCTGAAGGTAATGGCATTTCTGCAGAATTAAGACGATCAAAGGATCCATGCTGTAACAAAAGATGCACAAGTATCAAGGTTTATGAAGAATAAGAATAGTTCGAATATACCAAAATCAAATGGGTCTCCTACCCAGCACCATTTCCTTCAAGAGCATCAAATGATTAAATGAAAATCTCTCATAAAAAAAAAGAAGACAAAATCGTTGTATATAGACCAGATATTTGGTACAATCAAACTGTTGTTTGAAACAGTGAAATCTAGCCTTATAAACTACTTCCTTGTAACAATTAAAATACAAAGGGACGAAGACACTTCTATGACATGAAAATGTTAGCATAATCTGCTGACCTCTTTTATCTCACTCCACATGTCCTTAGCTGTGACACCCTTTGAGTCACCAGATATCACAAAGCAAGGGCACTCTGATACGTGAACACCATCAGTCTCCTGTGCTGCTATTGCAAATGTCACTGGGGACAGCCCACTTGCAGTCCTGTATTTGCAAATAATGAGTGTTACATGTAGATAAAATAACAAACATGTCGTAAATTGAGCAAATTATTTCAAGAATTGTTTTCCATCAAGAAAGAAAACCTACTTGTGATGTAGAAGTACGCCATGCACGCCATCCTTCATCCTAAAAGGTTAAATACTGTGGGTTAGAATAAATTTAGTTAAGGTGATGATCAATAAGGTATTTTTAGAGATACATCATGAAAAATATATATGCACTGCCATGTGTACAAGTACACATGCATGTTATTTTGAAAACTCAAAGGTCTAAATTCGAAATCCAAAGAGAAGTGAAGCTAACGACAAGATCTTACAATGCTCTTGAATTGGAGTGATGACCAGAAAATTCAGAAAGCCCTCCAACAGAATTCTGAATGGGACATGCCGAAATGATTTTGAATTAGTTGTAATGGCATCTCATGCGATAAGTCTCGATTCAAGATTGCCAAGAAAACATACAAAAAGAAAAACATAAATAAAATAATTCACAAAAAATAAAAATGACTTACCGCCCAGGTGAAAAGCAGTGTGACATCAGCTGAAGTCTTCCCAGAATTATATAGCTGGAAAGAGAGAGAAAGAAAAAGAAAACTCCTGATACATCTGCGCCAGATTTTATGAAAACATATTTCTCACAGAATCATTCTTACCGTATAAGTAAAAACTGAAACGGGTAGGCTGCTCTCCTTGTAATTATGGGGGATAAAAGGTGAAATTTGACGACAGACTATTTTGAGAGCTGGGTCAGGTTCACCTGCATTAAAGAGAAAATTATGACCCACAAAGAACATAATACCACTCAGATGTATAACATTTGATGTATCTTACCGTCATAAACAGACCAAGCCCTTGGAAAAAGGGCATGATATGTAGAATTATCCCCGTTCAGATTCCAGTCCCAAGATCCAATCCCTGAAACTTGACTTTCTCTGTTCATGCACACAATATCAGTAAATTCGTTCATTCATTCATAGGGGTTCCTTATTATAATGAAAAGTAAACAAGTTGTCATGTTTCATGTTTAGGAACTTACTTCAGATCATCTGGGCTCCTCGGACAGAGCACAGTAGAATATTTTTCACCATTGGTGCGGGAAACAAATACCTGGCACAGCATTTGTAATTCAGTAATTAAGGGAAGAAACTTTTACATCATCTTGAAAAAAAAAGGTCTAATAAGAAAGGCTACTGCAACTATTTGGTTAAAATGATGATGAAATATTATCAGAAGGTTCCAGAAGGGATAAGAGCAAAGCTAAAAGGATGTCTATTGAGATTGTATCAGACATTTATGCATCTTATAACTTAAGGAAAAATCAAATGAAGGTTATTTAATAAGGTACCATAAAACTATTGATTTTTGTAAAAGATTCCAAAAGAAATCATGGACTTAAATTTGCAGGTTCTTCTGCACACTTAAACTGAACAACCGTAGACTCTTTTGCGAGAGCATCAGTGTCTAACACATGAGGAGATGTATTATGCTTCTAGAGTGTTGCACTGCATTAAGTACATAATTCTCCCCAAGAGGATGCGTATATTATCTAACTTTTGATTGTTGAAAGCATTAGCAAAGAAATGCCTCGAGATGGCCGGCAATAAACTTACATAATTTTCTACTTTTCTTTCTATAAGAATTAACTTACAGAAAATTGATCGGCTAAAACAGGTTTATCTTCACATCTTCCAGGGAACAGCTGCCACCGCTGAAAATCACCACTGTAACTTCTTCCGATGCTTCCTGCCCTAAGAAAGCAAACAAAAGGATTATATAAGACACATTTGCATACAAACTGATCTGCTAAAATGGTTGAAACAGATCACAACTGAAACAAACACACAAAAGAAATAAATTGGGAAAACCAAAAGTTCTCCCGTGAGAAACGGTAAATAGATACAGAGTACAGTAAATATATTTAGCTTCAATAATAATTCCCTGCATCTTGTGACGTTCAACAATGTCTTTGGTTATCAAAAAATGAACCTTCAAATATGATATGCAAATAAATTTATATTCAAATATGAAATATACAACATATGTCTATCTGCCCCACCACCAGCAACGTCTTAAAAAATCATCTTGTTTCTCTCCAAGCAAACTGCCCAAAAAAAGCCAATACTATGCACCCATAAAAGTTTGACCTTCTCCCTATATTTCTTCTCTATCAAATTAATAGAAAAGTAAAAACTGAAACCCAAAATGATAAGGTTTTCAAACGGACCCTAAACTACATGTAACCAGAAAGCTTCAAATACACACAACAAGATAGACATATGCATAAAAATTTGTCTTACTTCTATACTATGCAATTGGTTATGCTTATGAGAGAGAGAGAGAGAGAGAGAGAGAAATTGATGAGTTACCCAATACCACCAAGTGGGACACCATGACTAGATGTTAGATGGCGCTTGGAAAATGGATCAAGGAAGCCCTCCTGCAGATAAAAAACAAACAGGGTGCGTCCGTGTTAGGAAGAAATTCAATTAGATGGATCCCCTAAAATAAGCAATCATCAAAGTAACTATGCTCATTAAGAAGATTACCCTTCCGTTAGCAGCTTCTTCTCGTAAATGACGCCATAGGCGAATACCTATTGGAGCCTACCAAAAACGAAACACGCAATATTGTTGAGAGAAACAATAAGAGAAGGTAAAGGTCATATATCAAATGGAAGTCACCAGTCAGTGATATGCTGCATCACCAAGGCCTAAGGCCAAAACTTCATGCGAAATATCTCCAGTCAATACATCATTTGTTCAACTTCATATATGGTGCACTTTAAACTTCGTACATTCATATATGGTGTACTTCAAACTTCATTCATTCTATATTGTTTAAAAGACCTTAACTCTTTCCAAAAGAGTACATAATTAAGTGTTTTTAACTCAAGATATGAACATGAAATCGCACGACCCATAGGATTTTAAATAAACATTTATATTGAAATTTGCAAACTTACCAAATGAATTATCTCTTTTAAACTTAGAGTGAATAGCAAAGGTGCACTGCCCTTGCTGTTTAATTTTCGTTGCCATGTCAGTGATGCAGGCTTCCCAGGGTCGACCTTAATCCAGATAAACAAAAGAAAATACATATTTGAGAGCGCCAAATAACACAAAATTTCAAATCTCAAACAAATTTCAATCAACAGTCTCAGGTCACTTGTCAGATCTTAATCACATCACACGGACTATGTTAAGTAATAAAAAACCCACTATTTTTATTGGCCAAAGCCACCATTCCCCAGTGACAGATTCTAAGCGTTTTCTTCAATTTTCATATTTAAAGGGTAGAGACATGAACACAGTGGGTCTTCAATATAAAATGATGCAATATAATCAGCCTTCCTTTCTATACTTGAAGACATTGAAAAGTTAGACTGCATACAATTACTTCATCTATTGGCACAGTTGCATTGTCACAATTATCCGTCTCCTCTAAGATGCATACGAAACAGATGCTGAAACTAAAGCCTCTAAGACATATTCAGCAGAAGTTAAAAGTCACAGGCTTTTCGTAAGAGAATGCAAAGTCAGTAATTAGCCAGATAAGTACACGAATTTCATCTTTTGAAGAATATAAGGACAAGTTAAAAGTCAAAACCTTTAATACACATCAAAAACAGGTTCAATTTACTTGTTTCAAACAAACAGGAAATGCTGCTACAAATAATCTGTATTGATCCTACCTTTTCAAGTGAAGAATCCGAATGCTCGTGATCTCTTTCAGCAAACCCATTCTCCAGTATCTTCTTCTCAGGCATGTTTCCTGTATCAAACAAAACAGTACTTAATCGGACAGACCGCAGCTACATGATTAATTAATAATGTTCTTCATCTTATCATGTGCCTTCAGTTAACTGGAAGTTAAGAACATCAACATAGGCATTGAAATTACAGCTACCATTTTACCTCCATAAGTTGGTAACAAGAAAATGTCCTTTTCCATCCTCTCATCCACCAAAATAAAATAAAATAAAACTGCTGCAAATAATTTCAGAGAATTCTCTGCAAGATAATCAAAATTACAGAAGTGGTAACCCAGATAGTCATGTTTTGGATAACTGTAGGACCCACATTCCTTTGACTTTAGCTGATCACTTTGCAATGCATCCTGATTCCGCAGGATCATTGAAATTTGCAGTTCACACAACCTCAAATTTCACAACAAAAACACAAAAGAAACAGAACCCAATTGCGGAAATAAACAAGAATACAAATCAAGATAAGAAATCTTCATGACCGATTTCAACTGAACATGAACCCGACCCAACAATCCAAATAAACATAAACAGAAATATCGACTTGAAAATGCAAAAGAATCGACCCGAAGGGATGAACAAAACTGTGTATATAATTCAAACCTGACAGTTATCAGACTGGAACTCCAACCCAGAGACGCAGAAGAGAGAGGGAGAGAGAGATGGTGAATAATGCTAATGGTTTGATCGTATAGAGGTTAAGGGCCGGGCTTTGACCGGTATGCATGTCCAATCCAAACGCAATAAAACGCAAGAAAAAGTCTTGAACTCCAACAGCATGACAACGACATTGATACTTAATGAATTATTTCTCTTCTTTTTTGCTGGTTGGTGATATGTCTGGGGGTCCCGGTTTTCTTTTCGTTTAAATTTCGGAATGAGACTTTTATGTTCGTTATTTTAACACTCTTATCTTTTCTAATCCTTACTTATCGGAGGTTTAGTGTTGTTTGATTGATTAAGTTGTCAATTTTTAGTGTTCTAGCAACAAAATATACTCGGGTAGGCAAATTAATGGTACTGTAAAAACATATTAACGACTTCTATGGTGATGTGACGATTTAATATTCGTAAATGTTTTAAGTCTTATACCAATGTATTACTTAAAAATGAAAGTTTGGAAGCAATGTGCTTAAGTATTTTTTGTTAGAAAAGTAATGTGCTTAAGTAAAAATAAATATTGTGTGACAATAAATTAAAATGCAAGGCTCGTAGCTCAGCTAAGTAAAAGCATTTGCTCTTGCACCCATTCCATAGTTTACATGAACTAGTGGATTATCTTATCGTTTGTCAAAAATAAAAATAAAGAATTTTTCTCATAAAATGGTGGGCTTCTTATTTTTCCTTTTTCTTGATTTGTTTTGCGACGCTAAAAGAGAGTCTAAGGTGATTCATGTCGAATTAAAGTGTAGTCGTTGAGATATGGTAATCAAGAAATTACACACTCCAAACGTGAGTTAGGCTTGTTGGTCATAATATCGTATCCGCCATTTTGCATTCAGTACAAATCAGTTGTGGTTTACACTATTTGTGTTTAAAAAAAGGATAAGTATACTTTCATTTATGTTAGGACTAGTTTGGGGTTGCTGTGTTTTTTTTTCTTTTTAAATTGCTTCTATTGTGCTATGAAAATAAATAGCAGTGAAAAAAAACAGGTAAATGTTTGGTAAACTATAGTTTACTTGCTTCAATGAAAAAAACCCACTTTTTTTATAAGCATGTGTAGTGCTACTTCGGATTCTACTCTTTATGGACCCATGATTTTGAAAAAAAAAAAAAAAAAAAAACATTTACCAAACATAATTAAGGCTCCAACCTTTTTTTTTTTTGAACAAATAATATTATTTACACTAAGAGGAAATGATAGGCTTAGCCTCACAATGGATTAGCAATAATGTGCTTCTGTTGACCCTAAAAACTACCAAGTCTATGTGGCACGCAGACCGAGTAATTAGTAAGCTAACCACGTCCTTCGATTGTATGCGAGGCGTGCCAACTCGTCGACCGAGGAGTAAAATTTGTCGATGTTGCGTTGGGTGCGCTACTGACTTCTTGATCTTGCGACTGCGGCCGAGGAAGGAACACGTCTCGACCTTCGGGTTCTAGAGCCTGAAGACAAGGCTGCTAATTCTGCGAAGTTCAATATCAAATTCAGCTTTCAATGTGTCGAATGTAGTAACTTGTAACACCTCGCTTCGCCGAGAAGGCTAACGAAATGACCTATGCTGATAAGAATTCAAAAATCCTTCTCGACCGAGACTTGGATAAATAACCAGTCGGCCCCATCGCAGTGTTGTTTATCCAAACTGAAGGTGCTTCACGGTCGACTAATTCTACGGCAACAGTGATGTTTATCCAAACTGAAGATGTTCGCCGGTTGCCTTCACACTGCTGTTTATCCAAACTGAAGATGTGTTGGCGAAAAAGAAAATAAAAGATCTCAAGATGTTTTAGAGGTTTCGGGTAGAGCGAGGGTTTGCGCAGGGCAGTTTGTGTGTTGAGTTGGAGGTGCTTTTGTTTTCTATGCATCTCGTATTTATAGGACTATCATCTTGATAGTCGTCGTGTTGTAAAACTGCCGTCAATTCCAACGCTTCCTCTTGCATAACAATTTCATGCAAAACAAAAGATTGTTATGCCTTATCACTTACCAGCACAACACCACCACGTGCTAATTAATAGCATGTACCAATTATTAGCACATATCTTTATGCTGATAAGCATCTTAATTTGAAATATACCACATCCTGCATGCACGGCTAACCAACTCCAAGCACACGTGGAGTTGATTCTCTGTTGATTACGCATCTTGGCATCCCATTTAAATGCATGCATTAATCTTCTGTGCCAATCAATATCTGTTTGCCAACCAACTCCGCAATATATTAAAACTCTTGATAAAACACTCTAATCCTCCAATCCACCATGCGTCCAAACTCCAAGAGTCTCAAATCAAATTGAACTGCATTACTTGCTTTGGAAATATAATCTAACACATATTAAGAGATAATATTATGATTAAAACCATTTATCATCCAACGGTCTAAAACTCTATTCATCTAACGGCCTCAATTACTCAAACCGATTGTGTAATTTTTGGCCCAAACAGCTTCATATTCGACTTTGACGAGAATCGAACCTAAGACATATCACTTACAAGTGAAGAGGAATACCACTATAAAAAAAAATTGGACCATTTCTCGATTTATCGAGTCATCCTTGCGCAATCTTCAACTTTTTTAAAAAGCTACTTTTACAAAAAAAAGAAAACTAATAAAAAGAGTTTGAAAACTTTGAGTTTTAATTAAAATGACAAAAATGTGTTGTAAGTGAATAGTAACATGAGTGACTTTTTAGAGTAAAAATTTATTTTTCGTTAAAATGTCTTTTTAGAGTAAAAAACTACTGCAAATAATTTCAGAGAATTCTCTGCAAAATGATCAAAATTACGGACAAGGATTGTATGCCCTCCCCGTGCCCTCCTGTTTGTGTGGTCACGGTTAAGCCACGTCAATATTTTATATTACTATTCATTTTTGTCTTATTATATCTATAAAAAAACAATATAAAATGTTGACGTGGTTTAACCGTGACCACACAAAACAGGAGGGCACGGAAAGGGCACCGGAAGTGGAGTGCAGATAATCCTTGTCCCAAAATTACAGAAGTGGTAACCCAGATAGTCATGTTTTGGATCAAGGTTCTAAAAAACGCTAGGCGTTAGTCGGGCGACGGGCTAGCGCCTAGCGCCTAGGCGGGTGCCTAGGCGGCCTAGGCGGATTTAGGTAAATTTCTTGTATATCTTGTAAATAAGTGCATATTGACACCTAAAAAAAAACTATACTTGTATGAATAATAAAATAATGATAAAATGCAAATTAGGTACACTATTTCCATAAGTATTGGGTGAACTTGTAGTAAATCCATCATTTGCAAATTAGATACACCATTTCCATAAGTATACCACCATGAAATTAAAAAAGAAAAAAGCACGCAATTAATAAAAAATAATAAAAAAAAACCTCCTAGGACCGCCTAGGACCGCCTAGGGCCGCCTAGGGCCGCCTAGGACCGCCTAGGACCGCCTAGCCCGCCTAACCCGCCTAGCCGCCCAGCCCGCCTAGACCGCCTAGGCGCCGCCTAGGCCCAACCCGATTTTTCCTCCCGATTTGCCCAAAAACGCCTCGGTTGCTAGGCGCCCAGCGCCTAGGCGGCCGTCTAGGCCGTTTTTTAGAACACTGTTTTGGATAACTGTAGGACCCACATTCCTTTGACTTTAGCTGATCACTTTGCAATGCTTCCTGATTCCGCAGGATTATTGAAATTTGCAGCTCACACAACCTCAAATTTCACAACAAAAACACAAAAGAAACAGAACCCAATTGCGGAAATAAACAAGGCTACAAATCAAGATAAGAAATCTTCATGATCCATTTCAACTGAACATTAACCCGACCCAACAATCCAAATAAACATAAACAAAAATATCGACTTGAAAATGCAAAACAATCGACCCGAAGGGATGAACAAAACTGTGTATATAATTAAAACCTGACGGTTATCAGACTGGAGCTCCAAGAATTTTTTTTATAGTGGGGGCAACCGAAAACAACTAAGAAAACTTTATTATAGTATAGTTATACGTAATATGATATTAAGGATGGTTTCAAATGATGATGTATCACTATTTCAATGTTACAAAAATTTCAATATAGTAGTGAAAAGTGGCTAAGTGATGAGAAAAATATAAGTGCATGATAGGTGAGAGAGGGTTTTTTCAGTTTGAATGACAAAACAAGAGCACTATTGCTCATATAATATTTGATATAGAGTATAAGTAGAATAAATGTATGTTGGATATTAGATACATATATTTTCTTCAAAGATAACCCATGTATATTATATAATTATAGTTTGCAACTAAACAAACGAATTATTTAAGTAAGAGCATCTGCTCCCAGTGAGCCTCCATTGGCTCTATCCATGACTCCAACCCAGAGACACAGGAGAGGGCAGGAGAGAAAGATAGAGAATAATGCAGGTTTGATCGTATAGAGGTTAAAGGTCGGTCTTTGACCGGTATGCATGTCCAATCCAAACACAACAAAACGCAAGAAAATCTTTGAACTCCGACAGCATGACAACGACATTGATATTTGATGAATTATTTCTCTTATTTTTTGCTGGTTGGTGAGATTTCTTGAGGGCTCGGTTTTCTTTACGTTTAAATTTCGGAATGAGACTTTTATGTTCATTATTTTAACACTCTTTATCTTTTCTAATCCTTACTTGTAGGAGGTTTACTGCTGTTTGATTGATTAAGTTGTCAATTTTTAGTGTTCTAGCAACAAAATATAGTCGGGTGCAAATTAATGGATATTGTCCAATTTGAGCCCCGACCACATCCTTACGGTTTTATGAGAACTTCTCAGTGAGTCACCCATCATGGGATTGCTCTCGCGCGAACTCGCTTAACTTTGGAGTTCCGATAGAACTCGAAGCCAGTGAGCTCCTAAAAGGCCTCGTGCTAGGTAGAGATGAAAATATACATATAAGGCTTACAGGATCCACTCCCCTGGACAATGTGGGATGTACAATCCACCCCCTTTAGGGGCCCAACGTCCTCGTCTGCACACATCCGGCCAGGGATTGACTCTGATACGGCCAGGATGTGACATTAAGTCTTGTGCTAATGTATCACTTAAAAATGAAAGTTTGGAAGCAATGTGCTCAAGTATTTTTTGTTGGAAAAGTAATGTGCTTCAGTAAAAATAAATAGTGTGAAAATAAATTAACATGAACAAGTGGGATTACCTTATCGGTTGTCAAAAAATAAAAATAAAGATTTTGAAATAGTACTTGGCTTCAATTTCTCATAAAATGGTGGGCTTCTTATTTTTTTCTTTTTCTTGATTTATTTTGCGACGCTAAAAGAGAGTCCAAGGTGATTCATGTCGAATTAAAGTATAGTCGCTGAGATATGGTAATCAAGAAATTACACACTCTAAACGTGAGTTAGGCTTGTTGGTCATAATATCGTATCCGTTATTTTGCATTCAGTACAAATCAGTTGTAGTTTACACTATTTGCGTTTAAAAAAAGGATAAGTATACTTTCATTTCTATTAGGGCTAGTTTGGGATTGCTGTGTTTTTTTTTCTTTTCAAATTGCTTCTATTGTGCTGTGAAAATAAATAGCAGTGAAAAAAACAGGTAAGTGTTTTGTAAACTATAGTTTACTTGCTTCAATGAAAAAAACCACTTTTTTTTAGAAGCATGTTAGTGCTATTTCTGATTCTGTTGTCATGGATCCATGATTTTGAAAGAATTTTTTTTTTTTAACATTTACCAAACATAATTAAGGCTCCAACTTTTTTTTTTAGAACAAATGATATTATTTACACTGAGAGAAGGGGTATGTTTAGCCTCACAATGAGTTACCAATAATGTAGTTCATATTCGCTTTTGGTGAAAATCGAACTTAAAATCTCTTATTTATAAGTAAAAATAAATACCACTAAAAAAAATTTGGGCTAATTTTTTATTTATGCGTGTCATCCTTGCCCGGGCTCCAACTTTTAAAAAAAGCTACTTTACAAATAACATGCAAATCCAAACTTTTTTAAAAATCTACTTTTACTTTTACAAAAACTTTATGCAAATTCAAAACAGGCTCCAACTTTTTTAAAAAGCTACTTTTAAAAAAACTTTCTGCAAATCCAAAACAGCCCTTAATGAGTGCATTGATTCCCAGTTAAAAGTTAAAATCTTTATTACTGTTATCGGAAAAAATTGCGTAAGAGTAAGTACTAATTTGGTATTGAGATGTTTTTATAAAAAAAATAGGTATAAAAAAAATTGAGCTCAAAATGATGTTTGGTAAACATTTAAAAACAACTTATTTTCATAGTTTTTGGTGAAAAAAAAAAACCGAAAACGTGAAACAGCAAAAATGAACTTATTCTCACATCACAACAGAAACAGTTTTTTTTTAAAGCAAAGCAATACCAAACCAGCACTAAAAACGTACGAATTTGGATCCTTACCGGATCCCCTCCCTGGGGATCCTAAGGATCAACGAACACTGACCGTTAATAAAAAAATCGTGTTGTCCCAATTAAATACTTTTTATATTTTTAAAAGTAAAGCAACATCGTTTTACGTGAAAAATATAAAAAAGAAAAAAATTGTGACCGCACAATTTTTTATCAATGGTCCGTGTCCGTTGATCCCTAGGATTCCCAGGGAGGGGATCTGGCGATGATCCAAATCCAAAACGTACCCCCCAAATATTGTACCACATCAAACTAACCTTGTTTTTTACTTCCCAACAAGATCCTCTCCGGATCTTTTTGGTGAGGATCCCAATGATTCGTGAATCATATTCATTCATCGTACATCATGCGATCAGTTTTTGTCAAATACTATTTTTGTTTAATTTTAAATAAAAATATTTAAAATAATTTCTGACTGCACAATGTACGATGAACGGACAAGATTGACGAATCCCCGGCATCCACACTGAGAAGATCCGGATGTAAAAATTGACAAGTACTTAACCGCCAGAGGACTGAAAATACTGAAAAGTAAAAACTAACTGATAGCTTCAGGCATGTACATAGTACTATATACCAGAACAAGAAAACCATCTCAAAGTTATGGGATTTACTAGGATAAAAAAGTAAAGGGTAGTTGATCCCCGGCAGTCCGTGCCACACTGGACAAACGGCTCTCACACGAGGCCCGAAAATCATAATCGAACAGGCACAATGTTAATACCTCAACTCAACATCATGGACTGAGAATTTACAGAAGTGCTGATACACGTCGTTTCTTCAGAGGCAAGCAACTTACGTATCTCAACCTTCTGCTGCGTCACTTCCAGGAATATACTGGTGAGTTCGAGTTACAATGAATTCTCCGTCTGAGGCCCTTCCAAACATAAAACGTTGCAGGGACCTTTTGCTGTCTAACTCATCACTCGTACTTTCCAAATCAAATAACTCTTGCATGAATTACTGGTACGTTCGAGTACAAGTATGTGTTGACTGGTTTCGAGTTTTCAATGAATTCTTCCTTCCAGATCTAGGAAAGCCGGCAGAAATGTTTCAGAGAACATCAACAGATTTCTTCTGCAAATATGATATCAAAGATGAATTGAACTGCAAAAAGAAAAGAGAAAGAATTACCAAGGAGAGCAAGAGTTGCGTACTTCAGTTTCATCCATATAACTTAAAAGAGATGACAACTACATGAAATAAACAATATCGAAAAGACACAAATTGAATAATTATTGAAGAGAAAACAGAACGAGGTAAGTAGAAGTCGGAATATTTTAATCACATGGACCATAAAGGATAGATGATTGACCAAATATCAAATGAAACAACAGGACAAAGGTTTCAGTTTCAATTCCACGTCAATTAACTTGTCAAAACCAGTCGTAACACAAATATTTGTACAAGAAAATGGAAGGAAAGTGGCTCAAAGCATATATATAGTTGAAAAGATTGGTCTAACCCTATCACATATTGTATCTTACCTTCCTCCTTGGGGATGTTAGGCTGATCAACCAAGAGCTGCTGGAGTGCACCCAAATCACTGTCACTGGAAAATTGATGAACGAACGTCAAGCTTAGTTCTTAAAAGTAGGAAGAAAAATTGATGAACGAACGTCAAGCTTAGTTCTTAAAAGTAGGAAGAAATATGTTGAAATATGACCATGTTAAAAAATGGCTGAAGCATCTGCAGATTACACCGAGTTCCAAAGTGTGCCAAATTTATAGTAGACTTGTAACTGTAACAATAAAAAATTCAAGTAGACTGGAGGTCCAAATAAAGTTCAGTCTACTGATCTCAGCTCCCAAATCCCCCAGCCCGGATAAAAAAGGAATGGAAACTCAGAGATTGAGAAAGTTGAACTACAAATATATAAATCAGGGTGGGATGCGAGGGGTTGGAATCTCAACATAGCTGGCTGCTGGTATTAACAGTTCATTCTCCCTCGACGTTATATGTTAAAGAAGAATAAAAGTTGCATTAAATAACATCTTCCAAACTACAACAGAATCTCTTCACATTTGGAAGGATCAAGTTCCTAAACAAATTGGAAAGGTAAAAGTATCAGTTCTGGTTAGAAGATAAGTACTTCGCACACCTGGGTTTCAAGGTCAGTTCTGACAGTGCTGAAACCAATGATGACTTCAAAAGGTACCTGATAAAGGAAGGGGAAAAGATAAAATTATTCATGATCTCAAGTCTCAACCAATATATAACCCCAAAAGAAAGTTTAATTACATTGGTGCGTGGTGTGAGACTGTGCGTGTGGGCAGGAGAGGACCAGACATTTTGCAGCAATTTAGATTAAACTTCCAATACATCCAATTACCATAAAGTCACAGAAAAATAGGAATGACATCTGGCGAAACCTCATTTGACATCTCAAAGCTAGCACACAACAATTATCGTTTAAGACACCAAAGAGTTACATACTCAGAGCAATGCATGTCCTGGAGAAGCATAAGCCCATCTAAGCAATCTGCAAGACTGGGCTTTACGCCAATTCGTTGCTGCAGTTGTTTTACACTCAGCTGACCAGAAGCACCGCCTTTTACCATCTGCCTACCATCACGATGGATCTTCCCAAGAGACAGTACAATACCATGAAACTCTTCCCTGAAAATAATAACACAAGTTTAACCATTTTCCCCCCTTTCCACCTAAAAAATGACTGGTAGCACTAGATTACGCAAATAAGCACGCTATGCTTTCAATTGGAATAATCATGGTTTAGGACTGAAATGGATGCATTCATAATAAATTTCAGTTACCACTACAACAACAACAACAACAAAACCTTATCCCACAAGTGGGGTCGGCTGTATGAATCCTAAAAAGCCACTGCTTTCGGTTTTGGGCCAAGTCTAACTGCCGTAGTCCCGGTTACCAGTACCAGAAATAAGATAACAGGAGGAAACTTACATGGTTTTCTTCATGGAAAGGAAGATGTTTTGCAATGATTCCATCTGCTTTGCCAGTAGTGCCTCTTCAATACCAACGACATCTTTCAAACGGCCGTAGTTCTTGGAATCTTGAAGCACCTGATCAAAAAGGCAAAGTTAAGAAATGAAACCCAAGTTGTAAATTAACAAAAGGCATATCAAGAAATGGTTTTTCTTTGGGGTGGGTTTGTTTTTCGTGGCTGCATATGGAAAAAACAAATGGATAAGAAGAGGGGGTTCGAGACCTGCAACCTCTGGATGATGGAGGAGGCGTTCCTGAACTGCGAAATCAAGCGAGACTGAAGCAGGGCCCAGCTATCCATCTCATCCTTCACCTTCCTGAACCTCTGCTGATACCTCTTCACCATCGCCTCCATCCCCACGACACCACACTCCACACAGAGTGTCAGAGACGGACTCTAACAGGGTAGCCGAAATTTTAAAATTTTGGTTTGCTTGTAGAGACGGGTCGATTTCGAGATTCCACCTCTTTCGCATGTGGCTGCGGCTGTGTTGGTGGTCAGGGGGAAATGAATTGACGGTGGGTGGGTAGTAGGGTGGCACCGTGCAAGGGTGGGTGTGTGGCCCATTTACTTTGTAACTTTAAATTATTTTCTTCCTAATCATTATTAACCTTAAATTATTTTCTTCCTAATCATTATTAACCTTTTAAAAATAATTATGATTGAGGAAATGACCAAGGAATGTATGACATTGCAGTAAAATTTTAAATTTGTATATGAGATTGTAGTGTTTTTAATAAGGTATGAAGTTGTAATAAAATCAAAACTTGAAAATGCAAAATGTAATTTACTCATTATAATTACTCTCACAAACGCAAACTTTTCGTCCCACTTTAAAATTTACTCATTATAATCTACCCCTTGTGAAGCTATAGGTCCCATAGCAGAAGTAGCATATTGAGGACCCGCAATAAAATTCAAACCAAAAATTACAAAGATGGAACTTCAAATGGAAAAATGTAAAGGGGGGAGCTGGAGGAGCAATACTCGCTCAAGCCATCCTGCAAAATAAGCAATTAAGCACACAGAAACACAAGCAACATATCGCCCCTGCACAGAAACCTCAGCGAAACTGGAGAGATTTCAAGGGTTTTTTTTTTTTTTGGTTAAACGGTAAATTTGTTAGATTAAATGTTTGATTAAGGAGCCGACGGAGTTCAAACCAACACCGTGGTACAATAACACTCCTTTCCCCCACTGTGAAGATAGAAGGCCTCTTGCGATTTCGAGGGTTCAGTTAAAATACTTGGTATTACTATTACATTACACCACGGAACAACCGAAAACTTCAACCACTCAGACGATCGATGGATTGAGAAACAACAAACCAGTCTGGTAGATTTTGAGCAAACGAGTCTGTCTACAATTTGGTAGCTAATCTCATCCAACTGGAAAACAAAATCATGTTTCAACTCAACAGATTCGAATCAAAATCGAAAGGTTTTGCATATAATAATACAATTAGATCTTCATTTCAGCAAACAAGGAATGTGGATTAAGAGAGAGAGAGAGATCATATCATGAATTCGATCAAGCAAGCAAAAACCCATCACTAATCTGAAGAAAACTAGAAAAACAAAAAACAAACCAAGAACAAAAATCCTTATTCAAAAATTTAAACCCTTTACAATCAGTTTTTCTTTACCACAAAATTGATATTGATATTGACCAGGCGAACTCAGTTGCGGCCGCATGCTTCTATCTAGCTGTGGTTCCGTGAACTTCAACTACTGGTGAGTGAGATGATGGAAGGGGGCGCATGGGCCACCCGAGCAGCGGAGGTGAGTCCGGGGGTGATGCATCTCGACTAGGAGAGAAGAGGCTCAGTTCCACAAAGGGTACCCTAGAAGAACCCTCCTCCCTTTCCAAAGTACGAAACGAAATTGATCCACGCTTTGCTGACGCATCAGAGTTTCTACATGGGCTGATTCCAGAACTTCCCTCCATATGACTCTGGTTAGCAATAAGAGAAATGGTATCATTTTGATCATCATTAACTCTCCTACTCTCCAAGTCCTGTAAACTCCCCAGGGCTAAAGAATCCGCAACTGGGCAGTAAACAAGCATGCATATACACACCCCGGCACAACATAAAAGTGCAAGAAAAGCCAAGAAAGCAAGAGCTTCAAACTGAATGTGCTCTGGTTTAGATAAAACAGAGAAACCAAGCAAAGTAACTCTTAAAGGAAGGAAACTTGAAACCGAGAATATCAATGTATAAACTCTCTTCTGTAGACCCTTGTTGATGACCAATTTCAAAATCTGCCTTCCAAGCCAAAACAAGTAGGCAGTAAGAACGATGGCAAAAATCCCAAGGAGGATGGTACTCAGCAAGGGGTAAGTGCAGAGGGCAATGTGATCAGTCTTGTTCACTGTACTTGTGAAGTAGGAAGGCAATTTACGTAAACTCTCATTCCTGTAGAGTTCGGGTCCAATTAAAATAACAAAGAGCTGAAGAGCAACCACTGGAAGGCAAAAGAAAAGAACGTAACCAGCTGTTTTCCCATTCCACGTTTGGCTTAGAATTCCAGTCTCCATTGTCTGCAAGGGCGCACGAAGTAGAAACACAAGCGTCAGGAATAGGCATGGTTCTGCAAACCCAAGGTTTGAGACAATGTAACATTTGCAAAGAGTCTCCTGCCATTTCAAGTCAAGGGCGTTCAACACTCTCCCCTCACGTCTCAACAGACTTAAACGGACAATTTCACCGAAACCCCACCAGATTGCAAACACGATGAAAGTGATTCGGATAATCCAAGGGCCACTGAAATAACCCAGCTGAATAAAACCCTGACTACGAATGCGAGAGCGAAAGTAAAACAAGTAAATAATGCAGAGGAAACCAAGAAGGATCAAGAGAGCAACTAGACATATGGTCAACACACCGAGTGTATCGGCAGCAATACTCGTCAGGGGCATTACCCGAAGCACAGATTCCACGCATGCTCTCTGCCAGCATGGATACAATGATCCTCTGGTAGCGTAAACGCTTCCTTCCCAGAATTAACGAGAACTATCAAAGCAGTTTAAATAGTAATACCAGAAGATTCTCATCGCACTCATAGATATATCAATTACTGAAGTTGGTGTTTCCAGGACATTCCCATGAACAACCATACAGCACCAACACTATCTGAACAATGTTGGGCTCTTAGGTTGATTATGTGACCCACACACCTGCAAAACAGATGGAAGAAAACCATGAGCACACAAGGGTTTCCAGAGATTGAAGATTAAAAAATTTATGGTTACAATCAACATAACTCAGACAACTTAAACTTTAATTAAACAAGAAGCTAAAAAATACTACACCAATAAAAATTTATAACTGGCATACCTGAAAGAAAGGGTAAAAAGGTCACACAAAATAACCAACCCCATATAAGATTGTCAAAACATAATAAAGACAAGTGCATACCACTTAAAAGAGGAAACATGAAAGAATAGCCTTTACTCGAGGCAAATAATAAGTGATTACAGATTCTATGAATATGTCAGATTTTGCAAGTACCAAATTTTGCATAAAAAAATTAGAGCACGTCGAAGTGTCTGCGCACCCAAATATCTATTCTTTGTAATAGAAGAGATCTGTAGATCACATGTCCAGAGAGAAGCAGCGCGGATGGAATCTCATTGCTTGCATAACATACTTCCCTCGGCATTGTGAGAACTAGTTTCGAACGATTGACGTGCTTTTAAAGCTTATGAAAATATCAATCAAACTACAATACCTCTCTTCTCACAAAAGAGTGTTTGCTCTAAACTGCTTATACTCTTATAATCTGACAAAAATCTTAGTATTGCATCTCATTCATGGACACTACTGATATTCTATCGAGCTATATCGACGTGTGCAAACAAATCATAAAAAAGAAAACAAAAACGAAACCAGGAAGCCTAAGGTTGTCCATTTATTTGATATCCATTATAATAGACCCAAAAACTGGAAAATATAGTTTAAATTTATAATCTAGTTTCTTTTCATTTCCTACCATTTCTCAGCAACCAAACAGTCCATAAACATTAAACCGAATTTCAAAATAATACACCTTACACAAACATTATATTCCAAATCATTTCAAGAAGAAATTACAGGAAAACAAAAGTCACAAAGATGACTAAAAAATAACCATACCCCGAAAAATTAAATGAACTATGAATAACATAAAGAGAACAGCAAGCCGCAAACATAATAGAAACCCTAAATTTAGGAAACGATGGCACAAATTAGTACGAAATAGAGCAAAAGGGGGATCAATCGAGATCTTACAGAGCCGAGAATCGTGATCTGCTGAAGCCGAATCCTGAATTGCAGAATCGGACGAGAAGATCAGAAAACCCTAACTTGCACAGAGAGAGGGAGAGAGGAGAGAGGAGAGAGGGGAGGGTGAGAGAGAACAGAGGGACTGGAGGGAGGGAGAGAGAGAGAGAGAGAGAGAGAGCATAGTTAGGGGAATAGGTGAGTGGGAGTGGGACTTTGTTGGTGACAGGCTGTTTCCAGCTGTGTCGTCCGAGCCTCGTGGTTCGAAATCTGAATAGGCTTGCTTCGCTTTCTTATCGAGCCTACGTGGCAATGTCGTGGCGGCGTTTACAGTGAGTTTCCTTTTTCTCCTTTTTGTTTTTTTTTTTTGCTGTTTATTTTTTTGTTTTATTTTTCCGTTGAGGACAATTCTTTGGGAGATTGGGCAGTAGATTCTCGAGTTTCCTCTTCTTCACATTTTTTACTAAAACAGCTTAACCCTTTGCAAAAATATAATTTTAATTTCTTAATATGTTAGTTGTAATAATTTGGTCAGAACATGACATCGATAATCGAAGTTAAGACTTCACATACAAGTAAAGAACAATACAACTTAAAAATAATTTTTTCTAAATACGACGGTAGATTCAATAATAAAAAATAACATTAGTATAAAACTTCTCCAACATACAAACAACTAATTGATACACTCGTTAAATAATAAATTTTGAAATGAGATATGGAGGATTCTCAAAATAGTTAAACAACAAGTCACAGTGAAAAGCATAACGAGCTAACTGATGAGCATCACCATTGGCTTGGCGTCGTACATGGTAAAAGTTACTCTAATGATTGTATAGAGTAAATACTATGCATCTTTCACAATAGGTCAAACGAAATATAAATTGACAAAAATATTCTTCAATGCTATGACTCAGTTGTACGCGGAGGCGCGTAAATTTGATTCAAACAGTTATAGTCGATAAAGTAACAAATAAAAAGCACAAAATTAGTGCTTCTTTTAAAATGCACTCAAGGAACTCGAAACAAGCCTTTGAAATCTTGGCTAATAGTGATAGTGATTTTAGCATTATTTTACTATAATTAAGAGAACACGACTTGTTAACCTTTTTGAAAATTCTATCCATGTCATCATTTTAAATATTTACACAAGTCTCAGACTCTCTCCTCAACCACAATTTTATTTAGAGGTGTGCTATCCACACACCCCTTGTTAATTTTTGTCCGTTGATATTCTTCAATTCATCCGATCTGATGGCCGAAAACCAAAAAGATGTGGGAGAAATAAAAAGGGGTGTGTGAATATCACACCCCTTTTATTTATATACATTTTCCTATCGAATTAAAAACCCGATTATGTTGACAAAAGAAAAGTAACCCCGATATTGAACCCGCACTTGAATTGTAAAAGGTTAGGTTGCTCTTCTAACCCGACCAACCAGTTGCAGGTTTTAGTTAGGAATTGAAAAAATTTTGAAAAAGTTATAACCCTATGAAGTTTTATGGAGTTTCGTTGACTCTATGTGTGTGACGACCCGTCCTTATATTACTTATGTAACTTCTTTCCCACTATGTGGAATGACTATTATGCCCTTATTAGCAAGTGACGTGGACGTACTTATATCGCTTTTATTCTCGCTATCGCATTTAAATTGTACAAGTTGTTACGAGTGTACAAGAATTTCTACCAATGTAGAAACACTGTTACAGGTATGTTTCATTTCTTTGTACTATAGAAAATCTGAAAACTTAACCCTATCTCTTCTTTTCTTTTAATGTAACCCGTGTCTTCCCCTTTTTACTCACCACCAATCAATTTCCTTCCCATTTTCTTTCACCCAATCAATCACCTCTTTTTCTATCTGCCCAACCAATCAGAAAGTAACCCTCACATCACTCTCTTTTTCTCTCTCTTTCCTCTCTCCCTCGCCGAGCTCTCTCTTCTTCTTTGCAACCTTCTCAAATTCACACCAAAACACACAAACGCGACAAACAAACTACACCATTATGTTCATCTTGACTCCACGAACTCAACCATACCATTTGATCACGTGTTGACCGAGTTTTGGACGTCCAACTCAGAAGGTCCGACTCGGTGAGTTTTGGTTCAACGATTTTCATCAGGGCTTAGGTAAGCCTTGAGAAATCCTAAGAACTTTCATTTCATTCCTATGAGTTGATTCTGATCTCGTGTACATGTTTTGAACGAACTTTTTAGCACAGAAAGCTCGAGAGGGGAGACTGCTCAGTTTTCCAGCATAGGAACTGTGATCATTTGGTCACTTTCAGCTCGTTTTTCCGGCCAACCTTGACCACGACTGGACTCCTGATAGGTATAGACTTATTCGGCCTCCGGCCGGTGTGTGGTCAACACGTGTGTGTCTGTGACGTCAAGTAGATCGATTTCATGTATTCAAACCCTATGTTTGAGCAATCTACGGAGGTTTTATTTAAGTTTCCGTGTATGTGTTATTAAACTAAGTTAATAAGTAATTTCACATATAGGGGAAACGTATCCCGATGACGTATGAGGTCAAGCAAGGCTATGAGGCTTCGTTTCGACTGCGTATCTGTGAGTGGGCAGTTTATTTTATACCTATACATATTGATAGTTTCCCTCAATGCGTAGTTACTTCACTTTTACGCTTATATTGCCAAGTATTCGTTATTGTGATATTAAATGTGATAAATGCTGCTACATGGTTGAGATATTACTGTCATATCATTCATACATATTTGTTCATGTTTGTTTGTACCATACTTGACCAATCTCGAAACTACTGAGCACCGGTCAACGTTATACCGCCAATGACCCATAAGAGTTTGCCTCCAACTAGGAGGCCAATCACAATGTGACACGTGTCGACATCAGAAGCCAATCACAGCGCGACACGTGTCAACATCAGAAGTCAATCACAACACGACACGTGTCAATGTCAGAACAAAGCTATAAACTCTTCTATAAAATGAGATCATTCTCCCACAATATGGCCTAATGTCATTGGTATTAAATCATTCACTAGTACTCACTAAAGGAGAGCTTGAACCTATGCACTTGTGTAAACCCTTCACAATTAATGAGAACTCCTCTACTCCGTGGATGTAGCCAATCTGGGTGAACCACATACATCTTATGTTTGCTTCCCTGTCCCTATCTATTTACATACTTATCCACACTAATGACCGGAGCAATCTAGCGAATGTCACAAACTTAACACTTTCTATTGTACCAAAGTCCTCATTGATTTTGTGCATCAACATTTGGCGCCGTCTGTGGGAAACGACACTTATTCCCACTCTCTTCAGCTTTGCCAAGCTGGTTTCCACCATTCGTACACTCTCTTTTGACCAGGCATCCCTCTCAAACATGGGGAGCGAAGAAAGCCACAGCACACAGAATGACACCCCTCTTGCACCTAGTGCGAAGCAACGAAAGAAGGAAGGAAAGAGGGTTGCTCTTCAAGCTAAAGTCGATGTGCTAGAAACTCATAACAACAAGATAGCAGGTCTTCCAGAAGCAGTATGAGAAGCTCTTTGAGACGCTCCACGAAACTAGGCGTACTCAAACACGCGAGCTCGTTGCCAGGTGTTAGTACTCGCCCCAGGGTCATGGCCAGTCCTTCACGTGTATGTTCACATCGCACCATTCGCTCTTTTTGGATCCAAGTTAGGTGCCAGTCCTGTCGGGTAGATTGCATTAGGCAATCCGACTTGTATGTGACCGTGCTTTTGCACTAGCCTTCACATGATCATAGTACTAGAGAGTATTGATTACACCTAGTTCTGTTCGTGTCAGAAATTATCTGTTCGAACTCGTGTGTCAGCTTAGATGGATGAGCACTTGGCTATACTTGATTATCACATTATTTTATTATTATGACATTTATATATCATGACTTGCCATATTTCTGGTTATAATGTTATTGTATTATTGTTTACATACTTACATAGTATGTTTTAAGGAAACTATACTTGTTTTACGGCGAGGGGTTAGTATATTAAAAAATAAAGGTTTTTACAAAACGTTGTTTTGCTGACCCACTCAACTTTGTTTTTTGCCCCTCCAGGTTTAGTAGCTGTGCTTACGTATTTACAAGGATTCTGGCAAATCTCAGGAGATGGCTACCTTCAGTGGTATAACCCTCATCCTATTCATTATATTGTCTTATGCTCTATCATCATGTGTGAAAAGGGTTCAATCCCGCTCACCCGCACACTCCCTTATTTAGGCACTTTTAGGTTTAAATTTATTCACATTTTTTTTTCTACACTACACTTTATGGCTTCGTCACCCTTCAGGTGTCGCACAGCACAACTCGATTCGGAGTCCAATGGAACTTTCCGAGTCGGGGTGTGTCAATGTGGTCGTTTAGAAGTGTTTTTAAAATAACTTAAAGAGTTTTTAGAGAAAATAATTTGGATGACTCTACATGATTCGGTCTGTCAGTCTTGGTTCGAGTAACCTCCCGACTTTCTAGCCGATCATTTTGTAATAGATGTTCAAGGTTGAATTGTGAGTTATGGGGGGTGCTTCTGCCCTTCTGTGCTTGTAATGTGTTCTCAAACGTTATTATTTTGAATGAAATTTATCGTTCCTTGTCCAAAAAAAAAAAAAACAATTCAAGTGTTTTTCCAGGATTCCATTGCATTTTTACCAAAAGATTGAATTAAAAAATATTTTCGCTAAAAGTGCTTTTAACCATTTTAAAACACTTCCAAACGAATCCTTTGTGAATTATGTAAAATCATTAAAAATCTTAGATGCCTGATATCCTAAAGTCTAAAAAACTACAAAATTGCTCTAGATCCCTTAAAATTCTTCATATTTTAAAAATACTTTAAAATCAAATTCTAATAGAATACTAATTTTCTACTATGAATTTATTTAAAATATTAATTAAAATTTTCTTATTTTTAAATACTTTAAAATTAAATCTTAATGAAACACTAATATAGTTATAATTTTTTTTTTGTCAAAAGATAGATTTTGTTAAATTAAATGTTAGATTAGTCACCGACGAAGTTCGAACTCATGTCGTCATGCAACTTAACATCTTTCAACCATTATGGTAAAGGGTCACTTGCCAATAATTTACTTCTATGAATTTATTTAAAGGCAATTTAGTCAAAGATCAACAAAAACTACTTATCAATGATATATTTTTGTTATGGACTTAATCAATTATATATTTTTGTTAATTAGGAATAGTTAATGATAAATGTTACATGGTCTTTAAGGCATTATCATAGTTAGAATTTGACCCTTCTCTCATTTTCTCTCATTTTTTTCAAAAAAAAATTGTGATTATATGCTGCCCGACCTTTCTCTTCCACCCCAGGACTAGCTACCAATCAGATTTGCGAAATATGCAATCAAGTCGTCACGTGCGCTCCGTCTTCCCCCGCCAGGACACCACGTCAATCTCTCTTAGCCTTCTCCCATTCTCAATCGAGCAATTTGTTTTTGGTGGGACTGTTGGACGACGCCACACCACCGCCACCACCTGCAGGAGAAAAAGACCTGAAAATCAAACCCAAAAAGCTATGATTTCAATACATACGCCTCGTTACCGCTATCTTTCATTGGCAATGCCTTCTCGTTGAGCCCAAAACAGGTAAAGTCGTGATGAGCATCTGTGGGGGATAAATTTAGGGTTGAATTTAGGGAGTTTTAATGAAAAACCCACGGTACTGTTCACTTTAACGAAAAACCACATTTTTACACTAAAAAGTCAAACCTGGTACTATTCACTTTACCCTTTATTTTGTCCTTATCATTAAAACTCAAAGTTTTCAAGCCATTTTCATTAGTTTTCCTTTGAATTTAATGGTTTTTGATGTTTTTCTTCTTTTGGGTTTGAAATCTTTTTGCGTTTTGATTAATTTGATGGGTTCTATCTCCTTTTGTTCTATGATATGAAATTGATATTGTCTTAAAGAAGTAATTTTATGGGTCGAGGGAGACTCTGTGAAATGTGGAAATGATGATGGGAAGAAGAAGAAAACCAGAAATGGACACTGCAATGTAGTGTCTGAATAGAAATGTAAAAACATAACCAAGAAAGAAACAAACACTGCATTGCAATGTCTGAATCAAAATGTAAGAAAAAAAAAAAGAATCAGGAAACAAACACTGCATTGTAGTTTCTGAATCAAAATGTAAAAAAAGACAAACAGAACAAGGAAACGGACATTGCATTGCAGTGTCTGAATCCAAATGTAAAAATAAAGAATCTTGTGAAGAATGAAGCATAGAAGGAGTGTGGGTGATGAAAAAAAGGGAACAAAGAAACGAACACTGCAATGCAGTGTTTGAATCCGAGTGTAAAAGACAGAATCAAGAAACAGACATTGCGTTCCAGTGTTTGATTTGTATTGACCTATTCTAAAATATGAAAAAAAATATGAGAAATTGGGCAGTGTCTGATTCGTATTGACCTATTCCAAAATATGAGAAATGGGGTGTCAGTTGGAGTGGGTGCCATCTGTAGTGGCATATTTTGTAATTTTTGTTTATTTTAAATGCATTTAAGTGTCACAATATATAATTGACCTATTTATAATTAACATAAATATTGTTGATCTACTATCAATATGATAACTTTGTATTGATTTTATACAAAATAACCTTTATATAAAATGTTAATCGAATGCAACTCTTTCAAAATATTTAAACTCCTAGTTGTTTACTAATTCGTAATCAGATCGAGAGAAATTGAATTAAGGAGAAATTAGATCGAAAAGGAATCATAATCAGATTCTTATTAAGTTGTTTGCTAAAACAGTCTGAAATCAGAACATGAAAGCTATTGAACCATAGAAACTGTGTATTAACTCATATGAATCGAATGAAAATTAATATTATTACCAAAATGCCCCTATGTTCAGTAATCTATTTGTTGTTGCTGTTGAAGTTGGATTCACTGAATTCTCTATCTTTTCTCCTCCTCCTCCTCCTCCACGTTCAGACTTTCACTCCGACGCCCATATGCTGCCGCATTATTACAGTTCAGATTCTTCTTCTTCTGCTTCGTCGCCGGAGCTTTGTTCCTTCTTCCTTCTCGCTCTTAATTTGTAGTCTGGTTTCTTTCTAAATCCCGATTTCACGGATCCCTATAGGAATTGAGGTCCTCACCGTCGCCGGAGCTTTGTTTCAGGTCAAACTCCTCTGAAATCAGTGTAGACTGAGACTCACCTCTCTTCATCGCCGGGGTCCTCTGGATCTTCCAATCACTTGCACTCAACAATCAACATGGCTTATGTTTCGAGCGACAAAGAGGTAAACCTAACATTGCAAAATTGAATGAAGCAACAGCTTAATTAGTATGATCTGCTTCCTAGTTTTGAAAATATTGTGTTAAATTACGATTTGGCGGGCTTTGTGCTTGCATGCTTGCAGGGAGACTCTTATGATGTGAGCAATGGTGATGCTCAGAAAACGGTTTTCGATTTGAGTGCATTTGTTGGGGACTTGACCGTTGAGGAGGATGCAAGCAGGTATATACTTATTTCGTATATCTACATAGTTGATGTATTGAGTTCACATTGTCAAATTTCGTCTAACAGCTATTGGATACTACACTAGGAATCGGTATTCACCCATGTATGAGTAATGCCATGCACAAACAAATTTCTGACCTTGTATACACGACGGCACAGACAATCATGTATGTTGACGGGGCACTTTTCACAAGTGCTGTGATAAACAAGCCTGCACAGATATTATATGGAATTTTTTATTTTTATTATCTGTGTATCGAAATTAGGAGAGGTTTATGCGTGCAAATTAAATTGCTTACTTGAAATGCATGTGTGGCGCGGCCACATGTTATGCTGAGTATGTTGATGACAGATGGAATAAGTATTCTAGAATTTCAAATTATAGTCTGAAAGTGCATCATCTCAGAAATGATTCCATCGTAACTTTTTCCTCTCCTTTCAGTGATGATATATCGTTAGAAGGACTGCAGCAAGAATTGGAAGAATGTAAACACGATGATGTGAGTAACATTCAAGTTTCTATGCTCTTTAATGCTCCAATACATGGTTTCAACGTATTTCTTTTAATTGGTATTTTGTTTGTTGCGATAAGAGAGAATGGTCTTTTCTCTGTGCTTTGAGGTTTTGAAAATGGTTCTTGTGAAATGTAATTATCCGTTGACTAAGGAGAAGTATATGAACTCATGACAAATGGAATGCCTGGAAGTGATTTTTTCCTGGTCAGAGAACTCATATTATTTTATTTACATTTTGAAAATAAGCTAGTTAGTTCATAAGGATTCATGTGGTTGGACACCTATCCCAATTTAATACTTAGGTGTAGTTTGTGTGAATAGTGAATACAGTAATTTCCTTGTAATTTCGTAGCTCTATTACTTGTGATGAACTACTCAAATGCATCAATATTTCTTCTATCTATCATCTGAATCTGATGTAGAAAGTTGGGAATATATTGTCTTGTGGTTATCACTAAAATGCATTAATCTTTCGACCATATATCATCTAATATAGGTAGTTGCGAACATATTGTCTAAAGGCACGAAACTTCGGGAGCATACAAAGGGGGTTGAGAACAATATACGACAAGTTGAATTGGACTCCATCCAGGTTCTTGTTCACTCACATTCTCTTTACCATTTTATGTGCATTCCCTAGTTGAATTATTTCTAACAGATTTATCGAGTTATTGGTATCGTGATAATAGTTCCTTTTTTTCTTTTGTTTCATTTGAGTAGCTGTGCTTGTGTGCATAATATGTGCAAATAAGATAGTGTTAATATTCCTGTTGAAATGTGTACTTCCTTGAGCTTTTTGTGATTACAATATTTACCTTGTAACAAGGTTTATTCACGGTGAACTGTTCTCCTTTTGGTTATCAAACATTTGTTATGTGTTTCAAATCTTTTCAAGAGGTACTCATTTTTCTTGGAAGAGGCTGTGAAAATTTATGAAGGGTTAAGATTTTGGTTTCATCCTGTTGTGTTTTGGTGCATTTTGAAATAATGTTGTCAAATTTCGCCCGTTTTCAGCGTAAATGTTTCTTCTATGGTGCATGATTATTAATTTTTGTGAAAATCATTTATGCATGGCTCCCATGTAGTTTCCTGCATTAATTTTATATATATAGTGGATAAGGTTCGTGGAATAATTAATTTGATCGTTAGGATCTTCCCCTATGCAATACTGCAGGACTATATTAAAGAAAGTGATAATCTGGTATCTCTTCATGATCAAATTCGTGATTGTGACAGCATCTTGTCACAGATGGAAACTCTTCTGAGTGGATTTCAGGTAGATTGGTCCCTTCTTTACTGTTTTACAATCATTACATCGTTTCACTCACACAATGACTGTATCTTCTTTTTCTTATATTGATAGAAAGACTTCTGGCTTCTCACTTATGTTTGCGGAAAATATATTTAATGATGACTCTTTAACATCAACATATTTACCCAAATAAAAACCCTCGTCAATATCTCTAGGAGGATTACTTTACAGAAAAAAAATTTCCTTTTTTGACCAGCTTATAAAGTTTTGCTTCACACAAATACTTTGTATATGTATAGTACCATTATTTGAGTCATGTTAGTTATATTTGCCGCAGTAATTTAATAGGAATGCATTAAAAATTTCACTTTTGATTTCCATTTTAGTTATATTCTAAAATTCTAATTAGTGTATTCTTCTTGATTGTAGAGGTGTTTAAAAGAATGTACAGTGTTTGAGTTTTGAAGGTGTTATGTTAGATATATGGACTTTTATATTTTTTTTTCCAGATTTTCATTAATAAAGTATGTGTTTCTTTTAATGGTTTCTAAATTTTTATTTTATCCCACAACTATGCTCGAAAACAATACTAGTATCATTTCAGCTGTGATACAACTCAAAAGCACATAAATTTCCAATATTAGATGCATTTTAAATGATATCCATTTCCTTTTTCCAGTTCCTTTTCCTTTGGTTTATTAATTTCATATTAGGTTTCCTCAAGTCTTGTTGCTTAACCTTCAATTTCTTGCGTTGAAATTTTATTTTATTTTATTTCCAAATATTTTTTTTTTTTAAATTTAAAGCAAGAGCTTCTATTAAAAACATAAGCATAAGACTGGAGAACAAGGAGTCATCTGAAAAATAAGCACAACATGCAATCAGCCACTCTATCCTTAATTAAATACAACAAACCATAGAATTTTAAGGGGATTGTTTGTCAATTATCCTCACCCTTAACATATATTATATAAATGTCATTAATACTTCAAGAATTCTTTTCCAGTCAGAGATTGGTTCAATAAGTTCAGACATCAAAATTCTCCAGGAGAAGTCTATGGACATGGGTTTGAAGCTGAAGAATCGCAAGGTACCATTTGTTTGTATAAAAAAGCTCTATGTCTGTGCTTCTCTTGAGTTCAATTAACCTTTTGAGTATTGATGAGGCATGCTCCTCTGTAGCTTGCTGGTTTGTGTTATAAAATTGTTGGAATAATATCTGTAGAAATTTCTTACTAGATTAGCAGATAGTATGGTATGGAATGCCTGTAAATCATCATCATTGATTAAGGTGAAATAATGGTAGACATAGTTGGTGTGCTTCTTATCCATATGCTTCTTGTTTCTTATATGAATGACCGGTTTATGTTCATTTAACAGGTGGCAGAATCAAAATTGGCAAAGTTTGTTGAAGATATTATAGTCCCTCCAAGAATGGTAGACATAATTGTTGAAGGCGAGGTATATCTTATTCTTTTAATTGTTAAATTTCTCCTTGTAAATGCAATATCATCATTTTTCACGTTTTTTTCTGTTTGTATATGATAAAAAGTGCCATTATAATCTTGATAAGAATGTTTTCTCACAACTCAGCTGTATCATTTCTTAAGTGAAACTTAATGCAGAGTAACATGTTCTTTAGTTGGCATATTGAATTTGTATTATGTTGTGTTGTCTATCTTTCATTGCTGTTAACATGCTCAATATGTTGTTGTTATCCAGGTGAATGATGAATATATGAGAACTTTAGAGATTCTAAGTAAGAAGCTCAAGTTTGTAGAAGTAGATCTTATGGTTAAAACTTCAAAAGCCCTAAAAGATGTTCAGCCCGAGCTTGAAAAACTCCGACAGAAAGCAGTTTCCAAGGTTGGTACCAGAGTTGCCAGATAAACTGTCTGATATTGATCACCTAATTGCTTGTGTAATTGTATGTTCTTATCATACATGCCTGATCTATGTCAGTAGAGCAGTAAACGCCTCTTAGGAGTAAAATCTAGTGGTCTTCTGACAAAAATTGGTCATCCTAGCCAGTTAAACATGTGTGCATGTGAGTATGTCCATTGCTATATGGGAAGCAATGTAATTGAGGTATTTGTCTACTAACTAGTAACTAATTTATTGGGAGGGATTTCGCAGTCTATAGTCTAGACTACCAGGTTTTTCACTCAATGTTTTGTTTGTAGTTATGATATGGTTACAGCCTCATGTACACTACTAATCCATGGTCGGTAAAAGCTGAAATTTGAAAAGAGAAAAAAAAACTGTGCCGTAGATGGTAACTGACATATTTTATATAGACAATTTTTCAGTTGAATTCTTGTTAGTAGTTGTTATGGATTAGTATTTGAGTTCTATTGTGTTCCCCTAATAATGTACGAAAGAATGAATTCTTTTTTATTTCATTGTTCAGTACATTATCTTGAGCTAACTCTTGGTTCTCTTATATCAGTGTGTAAAAAACTTGGTCACTTTCTTGGGTATCGAACTAATTCAGGTCTTATATCAGTATTTGAAAATGTTGGTCACTTTCTTATGTCTTCAAGCTCTTTTGTATTTATTTCCTTGGAAGTGTTAATTTCACATGATTTAAACCAGTCAAAGCATGATTTAGACTTGGCACAAAACCGAGTGTAGTGGCGTTCTAGGATTCATACAGCCGACCCCACTTAGTGGATAAGGCTTTGTTGTTGTTGTTGTTGTTGTTGTCAAGTTATGCTGCTGTTTAATTTCAATGATCCATCCCTTCTACAAAAGATTCATAGTTTATGAGTTTTCATCTGTCAATATCTATCTTTCCACAGGTGTTTGACTTCATTGTTCAGAAGCTTTATGCATTGAGAAAACCTAAAACAAATATCCAGATCCTTCAGCAGAATGTTCTTTTGAAGTACAAGTGAGTAGTTTCTTACTGTATTCTCAATTCTATTTAGTTGGTTTCATTAATAGCACAATTTAATGGATCAAATTCAAGTTGAATTCAGATCATTGAACCAACCCATTGACAGCCCCAGTTGCTGATATTCAGGGTGGCAGCAACTATTAAGGATAATGGTCTATTTACATGGGATATTAGAGGATTCATTTGGGAAAAAGTTATGTTGCTTATTATTTTGATGCCGGGAAACAATCTGATTCACTTATGAGTTTGTTCGTACGAGATAAATCAGGCTGTGAAACTATTTGATTGTCTCATGAGTTTAAGATTAGGAGAAACTGGATTGTACAGTCTAAGTGTCATTTTTATGTGTGTCCCAATCCTACTATCCTTTTTCTGGATTATGTGTTGGTAGTGCTAAATGATTGTAAACAATAGTCTTCCTTGAGCTGTTCAGAACAAGTTCTCCATGGTGATATTGTTTCTGTATAAATATAGCATTCACTCATGTACCAGTAATGTGTGAGTGTAACACGACCAAACATAGGTATCTGTTAAATGTGCATGCTGTTTTGGGTTTATTTTGGGTGCGAGTGCTGGTATCTATTAGGCGTGTATAGATGTTGTTATCAGAATGATTTTATTTTTTCTGTTTGATTTATTATTTGACTGATTCCAGTGTGACAATGTAGGTATGTTGTTTCCTTCCTGAAGGAACATGGCAAGGAGGTATATATTGAGGTTCGTGGAGCATACATTGACACAATGAACAAGGTCAATACTTTAAAACTGATGACCTTTCTTTGAATTATGATATTGAAGAACTAGAATACTGCGAGATGAATTACCATACATAAACAGGGAGTGTCACAACCTCCTTGTCCATTTAACTTAAAATTCTCTCTGTTTTCTTCTATTATCAATTCTGGATTAGGTGATTTTGATTGTACATTTTGTTGATCTATAATACTTTCATCAAAGCCGAAGCTAAGCTTCATAAGTGTTTAACTGCAGATAGTATCCTACTTCATAAAAAATGCTTCACAAATTTAATTCTTTTTTTTTTCTGTTTGTCTTTTGGGTACTGGTTACACAGTTTATAAATGTTTACTAGCAGATTACAAGCTTTATAAATGTTTACTTCCAGGTTGTATCCAACTTAATCAAAAAGTCTTTAGAAAGTCTTGTTTTTTAAGTGGAAGCCAAGTAATTTTAAAGACCTTTCTCATTGCTTCATCTGACATTCAAATTACGCATTGCCTTCCTGTCATTTTGAGGACAGAAATTCCAAAAAAAAAAAAACTACTTACATGAGATGTGAAACTCATGGTGGTCAGAGTTTTGATGATACACTTAGCTGCCCTGTGCAACTGTACTATGATATCCGGTGCAAGGGGAAGTTAGGGGAGAATGAAGCGAAGGATCTGTTAGGTAGAAGGAGGGAGTTAAGGGACTGACTTTTTACTTTTTAGTTATGTATTTTACAGGTTTTAATATAAATAGAGACACAAGGAGTTGATGAAGAAATTTAGAGCGGAAGAATGAGGATGATAGAAAAGAATGGAGTCAAAAACTAGGCAACCATGGCTAAATACTCAAAAGCAAACCTATATGCAGAGAAAACACATATTTACTGAGAAATTAATGTTTGAACCTCCTAACAAGAGGGGTATAAGAGAAAACACAAATTTATTTATTCACATGTTAATTGATTGATTAAATTTGATGCTATATTCTCTATTTTATAAAATTTGGTTTCAACATAGAAATAGTGTACAAATACTTTGTTTTATTCTATTTCTGCATGTTTATACATTACCTTGTTTTAAACTGTTTACATTTTGTCCCACCAATACTCTATACACAATTGGCCTGTTTCTTTAATATTCTAAGGTTCATAACTTCATATAAAAGGGCCTTTCTGCATGGTTCTGATATTTGAAGTTCATTCCTTGGTACCTCATTTTAACATTTAATGTAGCTTTATTAAAGGAGTTGGATAATTTATGCTATGAATACTATTGTAAAGAGTAATTGATAGTGGCACAACTTTTCCCATTAATAAAAATGGGGCAAAAAGAAAATGGATAATGTATGTAGTATATTGAAGTTCAGTTATATGTTTTGCAGGTTCTCAGTGCACATTTCCGCGCTTACATTCAAGCACTTGAGAAACTACAGTTGGATATAGCAACATCTAGCGATTTAATTGGTGTTGAGACTAGAAACACTAGTCTCTTTTCAAGAGGAAGGGAACCACTGAAGAACCGGTCTGCTGTCTTTGCCCTTGGGGAGAGGAGAAATTTTTTAAAGGTTTTGTTACTGCAACTAACTCGTTAATCCAATTTTATACAAGCCGATGGGAAAATGATATTAACTTTATTATCTTTGCTAAAAGGTTGTTTCCTTTTTTCGTAAAAATAGTTGCGAAAAACTATTGACTAATGCAACCTGTGTAACTTATTTATGGCATAGCGATTATTATGCTGAATGTTGCCATTTTTGTCCCACTATATTAGCAATGTGACATTACATGTTAGAACAGCCTGCTATATATGTTGAAGAATATAAAAATTGCAAGATAGGCTGGAGCAACAGAGGAGCTCTTCTGTTATGTTGATCATTGTATCATGATTCATGCCTTTATGAATGAAGAATGATCAACATTTTAAATCTGTTGTCATAATCAAATTGAGGAGATCTTTAACTTCTTTGGGCCTGTTGGTACTATTGATACCGAATGTCTTTGAGATGGGAATTGTTGGGAGCTTAGAATGAGTATATCTTTAATAGCTTTTGAATGGTTGGAATTGGCTGTCTAAAAACAGGCAACACTGTAAATGTAGTGTATTGTGACAAATGACATCTTTAATTGTGAGTATTTTAATTTTAATAAGGATTGTTATACTTCGTCTTATACTCCACTTTTAGATGTTCAATTGGTATAAATGTGATAGATGATGATTTTGTAATGGGCAGCTATTGTTAGTTTTCTTATAATGGCATTTTCTTTATATATCTTGCATGTCATGTTTGAATTTTGCTATCTACCAGGAAGTTGAGGAACCTGCATTGATTCCACATATAGCTGAAGCCAGCAACATCAAGTATCCATACGAGGTCCTCTTCAGGAGCTTGCACAAGCTACTTATGGATACTGCTACTTCCGAGTACGCTAGAGTTTGCCTCTGCTCCTCATTAATGGTTTCTAAAATGCTAATGGAAAATTGATCAAATAATGATATTTGTTTTCACAATTTTCCCCTCTTATATGCAGGTATCATTTCTGCGATGATTTCTTTGGTGAAGAATCCATATTTTATGAAATTTTTGCAGGTATATCTGACAGCTATTCTTAATTCATTTTCTTATGGTTAAATCTTTGGCAAAATGCACACTGATTATAAGTACAAAGTGCATAAACTTCTCCCAAATTTTAAAGCATTACTGGTGACTGTGTTTAGATTCAGATGATCACTTTGGATCTTTTGAAGATCTCACTGTGCTTCTTTTTGAAAATTTGGCTCATTTTGATGACTTCTAATGTTTTTAATGCTAGGCCCATTTTCTGTAATTGACGAGCACTTCAATTCAATACTTCCAAATTGTTACGATGCTATTGGGGTAATGCTTATGATTCGCATAATACACCAGCACCAGGTAGTGTTCCAGTTCCTAAGATCATATTTTTTGTATACGAGTTTAATCATGTCCAGAGTTGTTATTTAACCTGGTTGTCTGTATGTTGGTCTAGGTTTTCTCATTAATTTGTCGTGTTTCTTTTGTTTTTTGAGGTGTTTCATGGACTACTTGTCCGTGCTTCTTGTATTCCTTGTGCTTTCTCTGGATCAATCTTGTGCTTCTAACTTTCTTATATAAATAAACCAAATAGTTTTAAATATCAGTTAACTTTTCTGGGCCTCCATATTGTCTGCATTTTTTGCTTGGTTTGGTCCTGATGCAAGTGTTCTTACTTTGTAGTTTGTACCACAAACTCATGACATAGTCATCTTGTGCATACTATGTGGCATAGCCGCATGTCACTTGGCTATAGATATTGAACAGAAAGTGTTGGACAATTCTCATTGTAATGAGACGCTCAACCTGTGCTCTGTGGTGCATTTGCTAGAAGATATTCTGTTTCTGATTCTTTTTCCTTCCTTTGCAGCTCATTATGTCTAGGCGGCGTATTCCATGCTTGGACTCATACCTTGATAAGGTTTGTGTCCTTAATTTGTCTGCATTCTAATCTTATCATCTGCATTCTGCATGCATTTTCGTGTATTCTTAGATGGTTGACGATAGGTAAATGTAAAGAGAGTTACAAATTGCTAGTATTGACTTATGTTTCTTCGAGTGGATCATATTGAAAGCACAGCTTGTATTGGGCTCTTATACCGTCTGATTTGAAACATTAACAGGTCAATATTGCCCTATGGCCTCGCTTTAAGATGGTATTTGACCTGCATCTAAACAGTCTGCGGAATGCAAATGTGAAGACATTGTGGGAAGATGATGTTCATCCTCACTATGTCATGAGGCGTTATGCTGAATTTACAGCTTCACTTATCCACCTCAATGTGGAATATGGAGATGGGCAGGTTAGATATAGAAAATGAACTTAAAAACTTAATGCTCAGTAAGATTCTTGATCACTTCACGGGCTTAATTATCCATTCATGATTCGCAGCTTGATTTAAATTTGGAGCGGCTGAGAATGGCTATTGATGACTTGCTTATCAAGCTTGCTAAATCATTTCCAAAACCAAAACTACAAACCGTGTTTCTGATAAACAATTATGATATGACGATTGCTGTGTTGAAGGTAAACTCAGTTTCTAGTTTTTTTTGTCTTTTCAAAATTGAAAAGGAACATCAAAGAATCTATATCAACATGAAGGTGAAATTTAAGCGTCTGGCAAAATTTCTTGAACATGCTCAGTTGTATCAGTTGCATGCTTTGGCAGCTGCTGTTTTTACAATTTTTGTCATTTTAATACTAGGAAGCTGATCCAGAAGGTGGTAAAATTCAAATGCACTTTGAGGAACTTCTGAAAAGCAACACGGCATTATTTGTGGTAAGTGCCTGGTCGTGCTATCTGTCTTGCAGATAATGTTTTGGTGCAAATTGAAGGTTGCATTATGAGTTCAGGTGTCAGCTAAACATTTTATCTTTGTAATTCATATTTGATATGGAACTTCGGTATTGCTTGCGTATTCTTTAGAAGCTTTTAACGAGAACATAAATGGAAGCATATCAAGTAAAAGTATTAAGTTGATAAAAGTCGATTTTACTTGTAAAAGTAATGGTCCGTTTTTCATAGATAGGAAGGGATAACGATTTGCACAAGTGGAAACAGTTCTTTCCTTTAATTCACCCAGGAAGCTTTAAGGGGAAAGTTAATTAGTTATAGATTATATGTTTTTAAATTGAGAAGAAATTAGGTTTTATAGCCATTAGCCAATCAAATGCTTCCTCTTACTTACCAGTATATTTTTATTTTGTAATCAAAATGGTGAGAATGGGAGAAATAACGCAAACGTATAGCCTCTTTTGTTCTTTCTTCCCTTTACGGTATATGGTTTTGCTTTGCTTCTTTTGTTTTAAGCTTTCACCTCTCTCTCCTTGCAGGAAGAACTACTACTAGAGCATTTTGGCGATTTAATCAAGTTTGTTAAAACCCGAGCTTGTAAGTATTTTGATGAATAATGCTTAGGCGTCTTATACCCTTCTAGTTTCTTTATATTAAATGTACTTATTTGCAATTTCCTTATCAGCGGAGGATCCAAGTGCGAGTTCCGAGAGGCCTATAACTGTTGCGGAGGTTGAGCCCCTCGTGAAGGACTTTGCAAGTAGATGGAAAGCTGCAATCGAACTGATGCACAAAGACGTCATAACTTCTTTCAGCAACTTCTTGTGTGGTATGGAGATCTTGAGGGCGGCATTGACTCAGCTGTTGCTCTATTACACTAGGCTCTCGGATTGCATAAAGAGGGTTGTTGGTGGGTCTGCTCTCAACAAGGATCTAGTGTCCATACCGTCAATCATGTACGAGATTAGAAAATACTCGAGGACTTTCTAGGTTGTTTCGGTTCATATGGGTTTCCTGCGTTTGGACTTTGAAGATAAAGACAGTGACAGAGTGCTTTTCGCCGATCATCTGTTGCGAAATTTCGTGATTGCTTTTGAATCTTTGGTTTTGTCACCAAGACGCCATTGTTGTAGATTAGTAGGTCGTGATGGTAATTTACTTACTGTTATTATTGAGCTGAAGAGGGGAGCCATAATCAGGAGAGACTCTCTCATGCAACCAAGATTTAATACCAGTTATATTGTCGTACAATAAATGTTTGCCATGTTTGGTGACATGAGAAAATCTCTCCGTAATCCGAGGGGCGTTCAGACTGTTCAAGTTCAACAATGACTTTGTTAGTCGCCACTAGCCAGAAAGGTCATGTCGAGCTTATTTCAAGGGTTAGACACGAATTTCTTCTTAGTACATTTTGCACGTCAAAATTAAGTCTTTGTTTGGTATTTAGGATTGAATTGTACGTTGAAGGGAGATGGTAGGATCTGGTAAAGCAGAAGAAGAAATTGCTCAAAGTCTTTGAAATTTTGTTTCCACCGTTTCCAAAGACGTTTGGATACTTTAGTCACGCAAAACACCTGTCCCACTGAGTGTGTCAACACATGATATGGCTCGAGTTGTGAGGAAAGATGATTGCATGTGTGCCACTGTTAGAGGCTACCAACAGACAATTTTTGTGTGGTGATTTTGTAAGTCTGCGCGAGATCTCTAAATCGAACAATTGAGATGCTGGTTCGGTTAAGTTATTTTTTTATGCCTTAATGACCGAGGACTTTTGGGTTTTCAATGTGTCGTGCTTGCCTCAAAGAGTGCAAAGACTATGAGCCAACTAAAATGAAAGCTGTGATAATGCTAAATCAGATGAGTGATATATGATATCAAACTGGGTTAAGTGGAGAACATTTTGCCTCGGAGAGGAAAACTTAGTTGAAATGTCCATCAAATAAAATTATACTAAGGAGTAGCTGAGCTATAAACATTGGATCGATGGGTTTGTTTGGAGATATGCGTTGAAGAAGGTTTTAAGAATAAGCTGAATAGCTTTAAAGAGTTGAGTTGATCAAACGTGAAGTTTTGATAGTCTTAGAGATTAAATTTGACAATAGTCATAAATTTTGAGGTATTCGCTCCAAATTTTAAGACGAAAGTTATGACAATTTTCTGTTTCCACGGATTTTTGTACAATTCCTCTTTGCCTGCACCATACACCACCCTTCATTTAATTAAATTTGGATTTCAATTTTGAAAAGGGAGTTATGGGAATGAGATCCATTATAAACCTATTATGATTATATATTTCATGTTCTTTTGTCTAACAGTTATCAATCTTTATTAATTAATTAATTAATAAAATTTTTTTTGTCAATCAAAAGAGGATGAAGAGACAACTTAGTCTGCTATCACATAAAAAAAATGATAGGCAATAATGTAATTTCATATGTCTAAATTTTACTGTTTTTTATTGAAACCTTATCTACATGTGATGTTAAAATATTTCTAATATTTAAAATTAAAAAAAAAACAAAAAAAAAACCTTCCACTCCCCCCACGTTCTCTCTCTCTCCCTCTCTTGTTCTCATTTTCTAAAAAAATGGGTTCATACATACAAAGTGTGTAGTCAAATGCTAGTTACTCTATTAAAAAAACAATTAAAAATAATTAAACGAATTTAAAAATAATATAAAAAATTTAAGAAAGACAGCCTGGACCTTGACTAGTCCTGTCCCATTCCATCTTCCTGTGGGACCAATAATCTTGGACCCACATGTCGCCACGTTGCAGAACCTCAACTCTCTACCCGTGTGGTATCTCTCTCTCTCTCTCTCTAAAACTACCAAAAACAGAGAGCAAAGCAAATAAAACTTACTCGGTTTCTTTCTGTTGAAGAAAACAGAGTGGAATGGTGTCTGAGAGAGCTCTTCCTCTTCCGAGTTCCATATCGTTGGCTGGCTCATCGCAATTCCAGATCCTAAAATCTCTCCCCCTCCCCCCCCCTCTCTCTCTAGAATCTCCCCGTTGCTCGTCTGTCATAACCCACATTTGAATTCCCCAAAAGGGTAAATATTTGCAATTCAAAGTAATAGTCTTCGATGGCTTTCGTTGGAATTTACCTACTTATTCTATTTATGGAATTAACCACATTGGCCCCAGAAATTTTCGCTACTTAGTCACCCTCGCTCTGTTGTTCCTTTTCCGCCATTTGATTCCGTTCTGCATTGCCTGATTCCCCAATTCACATTCTTTCTGCAGGTTTGATTCCTTCTCTCTCTATCTCTCTCTAATTCCCACTGGATAAAAAGCATTGGCCTTTTTTGACAAAAAGTTTCCTGCTTGGGGTTGATTTTGATTGAACGACTTGTCTTCGATCTGGGTTTTTGTAATTTGTGAATTTGGCATTGGGGAATTCTTAATCTCAACTGGTAGTGTGGAGAAATCACCTCATTGGGTTGTTGGCATTGCTGGAGTTTTCTTGAATTTGGGGATCTGGGTTCTTTTGTGTTATACTTTTATTGTTCTTGGTGGGTATTCGTTTAGAACCGTCGATTCGGAGACCTGGATTCTCTCCCATTTCCCTTGGTTTGTAGAAATTTGAGTTGAACTGCTGGTCGTGCATTTCGTATTCAAGAACTAATCCGAAGGGTGCATTCATTATATAGAAGTTGTTGATTGGAGAAGTTAAGTTATTGATCAGTTGAAAGTGGTGATGCAATGCTGATCGGATTACATGCTTTCGCTGCAAAAATCTCGGCCTGAGAAATGGCGTTTTGCACTGGGAAATAGATGAATTTTGCAGTATTCTTGTTGGAATAAGGGACTGTGAAGTAGAATAATGGGCTGCATTTGCTCAAAAGGAAGGTCAGCCAATCAGTATGTTTCTGAGAATCATCGTAGAGACAAAGAACAAAAATCAAACAAGTCTTCAAAACGGTCAGAAGCTGCAGTTGGGGTTGATGCAACTGCGCGGTTGATAACCAATCCCCGCACAGAAGACAATGCAGGGTCAACTCCTATTTCATCGGATGATGGGGAGAAGAAGACGGTGGTTGCTGAGAAACCCACAAAACCCTTCATGGAGGGTGGGGCAGGTGGGGGAAAGTTACCGTCTGGGCTGACTAGGATATCCAGCGTAACAAATGGAGAAAGAGGTGCACAAGTTATTGCTGGATGGCCTTCTTGGCTGACTGCAGTGGCAGGTGAAGCGATTAGTGGATGGGTGCCTCTCAAGGCAGACTCATTTGAGAAATTAGAGAAGGTCTGTTTGTTTGCTTTTATATCTTTAATCCTCTCGTTTAATCACAATGGTATTACGTCCCCTACATTTGAAAAATTTCAGGTGTGAATATTACAAGTTTATTGTGAATCTCTGATTCCTTTCATTTACTTTTCAGAGTAAACTAAAACTTTGGGGTTTGTTTTGGAGTTTTACTTTAAGTTTGTGCCAAGAACATATGCGCATTTAGTTTTTGGGTGACATGCTTTAGAAAAGTCTTAATTTGTCAGATTGATTTGCTTACAATTGTTGTCGGGTGGTGTCAGTAGATTTTTATTTGTAAAGAGATCTATATGCTTGCACATTCTGATAGTAAATTTATCATGCATATCACCATTTTAAAGTGGGTAAGATGCACTCATACTGCGAAAAAATAACTAAAACTAGCTACTTCTGATTGAAGTTTTCAGCTACAATACCAATGGATCCCATCTATGCTCACTGTTGCATTGATACCTTGTTTGTGAGAACCACATAAAACCAAGACGTTTGAAACTACTCCTCTCTTGTCGGTGTCGACATTAAGGACATTTTATTTTAGTAATTCTTTCTCTTCTGTGTATAATGTAGATTGGACAAGGAACTTACAGCAGTGTGTACAGAGCCCGTGATCTTGATTCAAACAAAATAGTTGCACTGAAGAAGGTGCGATTTGCCAATATGGATCCGGAAAGTGTGCGTTTTATGGCGAGAGAAATTCTTATTTTGCGTAGGCTTGATCACCCCAATATCATGAAGCTTGAAGGTCTGATTACATCAAGGGTTTCGGGCAGCTTATACCTTGTCTTTGAGTACATGGAGCATGATCTTGCAGGGATTGCAGCACGACCTGGGGTCAAATTCACTGAAGCACAGGTCTTTTCATCCTTCTGATCTTATTTTTATTATAGTAGCAGGATGTTTGACTAATCTTTTCTTGCGGTTGACATGTGTTGTTTGTGCACTGGGTTGCAGATTAAGTGTTACATGCAACAGCTTCTTAGTGGACTTGAGCATTGTCACAGTCATGGTATCTTGCACCGTGACATCAAGGGATCAAATCTGTTAATCGACCATTATGGCAACCTCAAGATTGCTGACTTTGGGCTATCAACCTTTTACCGACCCCGCCAAAAGCAGCCCCTGACAAGTCGGGTAGTAACCTTGTGGTACCGACCACCTGAACTTCTGCTTGGCTCTACAGACTATGGGGTTGCTGTGGATTTGTGGAGTGCTGGTTGTATTCTTGCAGAATTATTTGCTGGGAAGCCTATCATGCCAGGAAGAACAGAGGTAATTTTCCCAGCTTCTTCATGATATATACACATAAAATTATAAACGTATATATATTTATGTCTGCTTGCTTTACATGTATTAGATGTGGAAAAAAAAACTAGATGTTCATGGTCATCTTAAACTCCCAACAGCGAACTTCGAATTTAGTATCTTTGTGTGTGAATGTGTTATGGGTATGAGAGGGGAATATAAACACAAAGTCTTGCTTACGTGTTTGATAACTGGTTTTGCCATAGTGGTCCGAAATAGGCCACAACTGTGTTGTTCTTTGTTTGTTTCTTCCCACCATCATTTGAAAAAGATATGCGCTGTAACTTTAGAATGTATGCATGAATAATTTGAACTACTCTGAGATGCAACTCTTGTCGTTCAAGAGCATGAGCTTGATGTTTGGCTGATTCGAACTTATTATGTAACCAGATTCTAATGAATGCCATTTTGTATGGTTAAGCCCTTGTGCTCTAACATGAATCTAGCAACTATACCAATGGCTATTTGATTGTGATGAGATCTCATTGTTTTTTTTTTTTAAGGTGGAGCAACTACATAAGATATTCAAACTTTGTGGCTCACCTTCTGAAGAATACTGGAAGAGATCAAAATTGCCACATGCAACTATTTTTAAACCAACACATCCATACAAGCGATGCGTTGCTGAGACATTCAAGGACTTCCCTCGATCCACATTGGCCCTGTTAGAGGTTCTTCTAGATGTAGAACCTGAAGGTCGGGGAAAAGCTTCTTCTGCCCTTCAGAGTGAGGTAATCACGGGTTTTCTTTGATTTTGGAAACCATGCTGCCTATTTCCGTTGGATTTTGTGATCTTGTCAATTTGAAACAATTTTGGAAATTAGATCTTACTTCTGATCTATTTTTATTTATTTTTGCTTCCCAGTTCTTCACATCTTTGCCTCTTCCCTGTGATCCATCAAGTTTGCCCAAGTACCCACCGAGCAAAGAGTTTGATGCCAAGCTCAGAGACGAGGAAGCTAGAAGGTGAGCTATTTCCAAATTGTATTAACTAATTTTCAGGTCCTTGTGCAAGCGTTGGTTACGAAATCTCTTTACTCATACCATTAAAGAGTATCTATTTACAGAGAGAATAATGTTCTCTTGCTAGATATTTCACATGTTATGTTGCCAAGATGTCAATCTGGCACCACACATTCAAACAAGAGTCCACCTAATTATTGGAAGGAGATGTCTATGGTGTTTTGAGTCAAGACCAGTCTTGTTTTTACTCACGCTTGAAAATTATTCTCGTCTGAACCAGGCGAAAAGCAGCTGGTGGTAAAGGTGGGAGTTCCAAAGACTCAAAGGTTGTGCCAGCATCAGATGCCAATGCAATACAGGTAATATTCCCTTAAAAGTTTGTAATTATATCTTCATGTTTTTAAATACAAAACTCAAATTGTTGCAAAGAATTACTTATTTAGGTTCTAAACATTTTGTTGTATGTATTTTCTAATCTTGAAGCGACAAGGACAGGCTAACCCCAAAAGCATCAGTGAGAAGTACAATCCGGAAGAGGATAGCGGCTCTGGCTTTCCTATTGAGCCTCCCAAAGGAGCAGCACCAAATGCCTTCTCCCATTCTGGCCAGTCAGTGCACCCAAGTGCATTTGGATCTTTGCAATCTGGCCATTCTAAGAATGGTGCGGAGTTTAGCAGGCAGAAGTCTTACATGTATCGTGGACCAGCCCAGTCATCGAGGTTTTCTAATTCAGCTTCAGTTCGAAGTGGTTCACGGTTTGATGGTAATATAGAAAGTGCAAATCCACACTGGCCAGAGGAGCGTATGAATGGCAGATATAACTATTTTGATAACGGGGAGTCCTCTGCGAAACATGATTGGTCCCGCCATTTTCTGGAAAGGCCAAAGTCTTCCCACAAGAAGGATGAACAGCCATCTGGGAAGGAGTCTGCAACGGTAAAGGAGTTTACCATTTTCATCTATTACATGTTTAATTTTAAAATTTGACTCATGCAAAACAATATTTTAGAACTTGTATGTAATAGAAACTCTCATCGCTTGCTTCTGAACCCCATGTCTACACCTTTGTTTACTGCCGTTGTAGAATTTAATATTTAACATGAATAATCCTGAATCATTTTCCGTTTGGCATCAGGGTTATGCTAACAAGAAGAACCGGATTCACTACTCTGGACCGTTGATGCCCCCTGGAGGAAACATCGAGGAGATGCTCAAGGAGCATGAGAAACAAATACAACATGCTGTCCGCAAAGCTCGCCTGGACAAGACCAAAACCAAGAAAGCTAACAGTGACAATGGACAAACAGAATCCCTACTTCAGCATGTAAGAAACGGCAGGTGATGACAAAAGAGAGAATTGCACTGCCTTAATTTTGAAAGCCAGAGCTCCTCAGATCGGCATAATTCTGATATTAAAGAAATATTCCTTTCGAGAACTCGACAAATCTCATCACGGAAAGATAAACTGGGACGCATGGAGCTCCTTCTGATTATATCACATCGAATATATACTCGATTTATGAAGGTACGCCATCAACCATCAACTCAAGTACTAATCATCACATGCTAGAGTTGATTCAGAACGAGTATTAATCTTGCATTCGAAGTTTGTTAAATCCGCGGGCATTGACTTATAACCTGCTCCTGAATGATGGTATTTGTTATTGACAAACCGGAAAATGTTTCGTGGGCAGATGGCGAGAGAAGATCGTCGCTTTGGTGTTGAGATGCTGGAGACAAGCTGAAACCCTATTTGCTCAATCAGCTCTATTACATTCTTTGTAAAGTAAAAGGTTAAGTTATATGATTAAGTAGAAGGTTTTGTCATCACATTCACAAGTGCATATAATTAAGGATAAGCCTCCGATGTGTGCAGTTTGTTTGTCGTAGATTAATTTTTTACAAGGTAATATTGTAAGCTATTTTAATTTAAGGAGATGAACATACGAATTTGGGTGCAAGGCGGGACGGTGTATTGCGCTAATTGGCCTAACTCACACTCTTTTAATTTCCGACCGTCAGATGGAATTTATTAAAGCTGATCAAAAGACAAATTAACAAGGGATGTGTAGAAAGTAAAAATTAGCGTAGATAGCATCACCCTTGTTTTATTGCTTGAATCAAAATCCTGGAGTCCCCTTCAATAATAATTTGATTAAAACTTAAATCCATTTATGTGATTAACTATAAAGACTATGAATAAAATGTATCTAAGCTAACAATGAACATGATAAAAATACAAAAATTGATTACAAATTGGATAATGCTAGGGTAGACAAAATTTCTAAATCAAATGATGTGTCACCAATAAGAAATAAGCACGTTAATCAACACTTAACAGTCCAATTATCAACAATCATATCATTTGGTTTAAAAATTTGATCTCCCTAGAATTACCCTTACAAAATAATATTTTGTTTTTGTAAATAACTATAAAGAATTGGAATTTTTCAAGCTAAGAACATTTTGAAAAAAAAAAAAATTGGAATCAGAAATTCAAAATTCCTATAATTTTTTTTGGAATATTTGGAATCCCTATATTCATTTCAATTTCCATATAAGAGAAAAGTATACATTTGGAAATTTAAGATTCCAATAAACTAAATTAATGAGTGTAAACTGAAGAAAGAGTAGATGGTAAGTTTATTAATTAATTAATTTAATCTCTTTTCTTTTTCGCAAGAAATAATTACATGTATGAGCTATTCATGGTTAGTTTGTAAACACATGGCACGAATCTATAGCGGGGTAACGCTACATACATCCTGATTAAGAAGGATAAGCAAAATCGAGCTTTATTATGCATGATACCTATAATACGTTTTTGGAGTGTCAATAACAACTCCATAAATAAGACCTAGTACTCTATCATCAACACCTCCAAACTCAGGAAATTAAGCAGCCACTAAACAAATCTCAGAATTTAAAAATGGCCAAACAATTGAGACCTGCAACCAAATGGAAGTCGTAGATCTACCAACCTTAACTTGTTCCCATTGCTTC